>JAKOGI010001020.1:0-302500 GCA_029747015.1 Carnegiea gigantea | reverse complement strand
TCCTGGATGACAATATACCATGCCTATAGTAGACGAAGTTGCTGCTCTCATAGTTGGGGGTGACAATGGATGAGAAGAGGAACTGGATATCATTGTTCGCAAAATAGATGACAATTTGCAGCGAATATATGAATTTCATTCGTCATATATGCCATTTCAGTACCCCTTGCTATTTGCATATGAAGCAGATGGTTGGTCGCTCAATATTCCATGTGTTGAAGGATCAAGCAGCAGTTGGGAACATGCTATAATGAGAGAATTTGTTGCGTTTCTTATACAATATAGACTTAATGAGGGGAAAATATTACTTCGGTGTGGTAGATTATTTCTCCAATTGTTGTTGATTGCTATGCTGCGATGGAGGCTTAGAGGTTAAGATAATTTAGGCACCGCCACGGTACACTACGTCAGAAGTGTACAGTGGCTTGCAAGATGCTGTTACAGCCGGAGAAAACAATGCTTATGCAGTTGGGAAGAGGTTAATATGATTTGCATCATTTACAGGAGGGTCACGTTATATGAGGCAATACTTTTTGGATGCAATGGCCATCTGCAACCAAATCGGCTACTCGGATTTTTTTTATCACATTCACCTGTAATCCAAATTGGCCCAAAATTTAAGAAACTTTGTCTCAACAATAGGCCAAAATGCAAATAACCGACTAGATATTGTTGCTCGCGTTTTTTGCTTAATGCTGAAAAAGCCAAAACGAGACTTCAAAGAGAGAAATCTGTTTAAAAAAGTCATTGCAGGTATAATCGTCCTCCCACCATGCCATTGGTTAGCAAAATTAAATTCCTTCTCACTTTGATAATGCTAATTTATTATGGTGTTATATTCTTCCTTCATGTGTTCCATCTGCAGATATCGATGTCATTGAATTTCAAAAATGAGGACTACCACATGCCCATATAATTCTCACACTTGCAAGTGAGGATAAGTCAACGTGTGTAGAAGACATAGATAATGTCATATGTGCAGAGCTCCCTGACATAGATACTGATCGACTTGCATTTAAAACTTTCACAAGGCATATGATTCATGGTTCATGTGGTACCGGCATTCGTTATGCGCTATACATGGATGGTGATAGTATCACAAAACATTATCCTAAAGTTTTCTCTGATGATACTGCTATTGAAGAAAATGGTTTTGTTAGATATGGACATAGGAATGATGGTAGAAGTGTAACTATCCATGGTATAAGCATTGATAATGGATGGATCGCACCATATAACCACAATCTCTATGCCAAATATGATGCATATATTAACATCGAACGTTGTACACGAAAGAAGGTCATTAAGTATCTTCACAAGTACATGCATAATGAACCTAATCGGGCAACCATTGTTATTGAAGATAATGTTCAAAATGCCAAAAATGGAATAGGTCCTCAATATTATGAAGATGTTAATAAGATTAAGCAATACTTAGATTGTTGTTATGTGTCAGTCGTGGATGCCATTTGGAGAATATTTGAATTTGACATTACATATCATTGCCCATCTGTGGAATTATTACAATTCCACTTACTTGGTCAACAGTATGTCATATTCGATTATCGTAATGAACTTTATCAAGTTGTCAATGCAGCATGAGAGAGAACTATTTTGCTGATAGGTTGGTTTACTGCGAATATTGAAGATATTGAAGCAAGACAATACACTTAAGTGACATTCCCAACTTACTATGTTTGGAATAAATCACTAAAGACATGGACTAAAAGAAAACAAAGGGTATGCATTGGACGATTGCCGTATGTCCATCCAAACATGGGAGAGTGATACTACCTTAAAATGTTGTTGCATATTTTTCAGGGAGCAACATCATTTAAGGACCTGAGAACCATTGACGGTATCTTGTGTTCAACTTTTGAGGAAGCTTGTTTGGCACGGGGGCTCCTTGATGACACTAATGAGTGGCATAAGGCACTGACAGAGGCATCAATGTGGGCAGGGCTGAACTAAGGAGTATGTTTTGCTCAATGCTTATGTTTTCAGAGGTGTTGCAACCTCATCAACTATGGGAACAACATTGAGAAGATCTTACTGATGATTTACAAAGGCGCGTGCAAAGAGATGTTAATGACCATGATTTAGAGATAACCATTGAAGAAAGGAGAAATCTCAAACTTTGTAAAATTGAGTTGATCTTAAACAAAAATAGTAGATCGTTGAAGAACTTCCCTCCTACGCCTTTACCTTCGCCTGATATGGTGCAACAACTTGATAATAGGCCCATAAGAGAGCAACTAGATTATGATCGAGAAAATGAGAAAGAGAACCTTGACATCTTACTGCTGACATTGAATTCAGATCAGATTAAAGTTTTCCAGTGGGTCCCTCACTTAGATGAACGTGGCGGCGAAAGTTGTTTCTTTGTCTATTGTAGTGGGGGAACTGGAAAAACGAATCTTTGAAAAGCTATTTTAACATGTTTTAGGTCAAAGGGCTGGCTAGTGCTATCGGTGGCATCCTTTGGTGTAGCTGCACTATTAGCACCTTTAGGAAAGACAACACATTTAATGTTTAAGATCCCTATAGATGCTGATGAGACTTGTACTTGCTCAATTCTAAGCAGTTAGAATTAGCCCAACTAATTAGGGAATTGCCACTTATCATATAGGATAAAGCTCCAATGACACATCGCTACACATTAGAGGCATCCGACCATTCCGTAAGTGATATTTGCAACAGTTATCTACCATTTGGCGGGAAAATGCTCATTTTTGGAGGTGATTTCGAGCAAGTACTTCTGGTTAGGCCTGGCAGTGGGTCGTATTTAGAGCAGGTGAACCTCCAACCATGTCCATCCACTCCACCTGATCCACTCGTCACCTGCTCACCCACATCCAATCCACCCGCCACCTACGAATGAGGCAGGTGGCAAACGTGTGAAATAGGCGGAACATATTGTATGTCATTTTATTTGTTTATCGCTCAAATAAATTTAAAAAGCCTTAAGAATTTAAGAATATACAAAACAACCAACAGAACCACATGCTTGAATCTTAAACATGACAATATATATATATATATATATATATACACACACACGCACACATATACACACACACACACACACAGACACACACACAGACACACACAGACACACACACAGACACACACACACACACACATATATATATATATAAATACACATAAATATATACATATACATATATATATACATAGATATCTATATATATATATATATATATATATATATATATATATATACACACACATACATACACATATACATACATACATACATACATACATACATACATACATATACATACATATATATATATATATATATTATATATATATATATATATATATACATATATATATATATATATATATGTATATATATATGTACACACATAAAGTGGGTGATGGGTCAGGTGATGGATTGGGTGGACCATCACCTGAATCTGACCCGATCTATCATCCGATTATCCATCACTCGTTTTTTTCACCCGTTTAGTTAGATTTTCACCCGATTTTTCGGGCCGGGTGAATCGGATATCCCTTGGAGTCGGTTGAAACTGCCAGGCCTACTTTCGGTTGTTACCAAAGGTAGCACAATAGATGTTGTTGCATCTTTAATATCAAGGGCATTGTTTTGGTGTTATTGTAATGTTTAACATCTTAAGATCAACATGTGCCTCATGCATTCAAATATAGATCGTGATGACCATGAGCGACTGTGAAGTTTTGTAGAATGGACGTTAAATGTTGGTAATGTTTCCATTCAAGGATACTTATTTTTAGGAGGTAGTGAGCCTGACTAGGTAGAAATTCCTGAAGAATTCCTTACCAGCAACGACAGTAATGGCCTCAAAAACTTGATAGAATTCGTGTGCCTATGTATAGTTTACTGATATAAAGATGCTTCCTATTTTCAAGATCGATATATGTTGGCTCCCCTGAACTGTGATGTGGATGAACTGAATTATAGAATTCTAGTAATGCTTCCTAGTAATAGCCTTATGTATCTAAGTTCGGACACATTCCTGCCAAGTAATACTGATTGTATAATCGACGACATTAATGCACTTGAGCTACTACATGGTATGAACTTTACAGGCTTCCCAAATCATGAAATTAGTTGAAAGTAGGTGCTCATATGGTTCTCTTGAGAAACTTTGACCCCTCAATCGGGTTGTGCAATGACACTCGCTTGGTTATTTAAAGGCTTGAAAGTAAGGTGGTTCAAGCAAAAATCTTGACCAGGCGAAACATTGGGCAAACAGTTACTATCCCAAGAGTTGACCTAACTCCTTCAGCAAGGGACTCCCCATTTGCCTTGAAGAGGAGGCAGTTCCCTTTGAAATTAGCCTTTGCAATGACAATTGATAAAAGCCAAGGTCAAACATTGTAGTGCGTGGGTGTTTATCTTCCTACACCTATGTTCTCCCGCAACCAATTATATGTTGTAATCTCTTGCGTCACTTGCCCTTCAGGACTAAAGTTTTTAACTTGTAACAAAAGGGATGTGCCTCATAATGTCACTAAAAATACCGTCTACTGGGAAATTTTTTATGACATTCCTAATGCGTGGTTAGTTTCTTTCCAGATAAATTACTATGTAGTTGTTACCTATTTGCATAACATACACTGCTTTTACAATTACAATGTTAAATATATTATGGACTTACATAAATACTTTGTTCCCTTTGTTTATTACTATAGAGATGGCAGATTCAACACATAATTCTGTCCCAATATGTGCGATCAACCCTGTAATAAATCTGTGACATTGTTTGTTTGTCATATGCGATGCGTGTGCATACGAACATACGGTATATGCAAAATGTGGAAAGTCATATTCATGGACCATCAGGTATTTCTGTTATTAAATTGCTATAGTTTGACTAACACATATATATGTATGGATTGTGAAGATACAACAATGTTTTGCAGTGTGATGAGATATTAGGTATTGTAGAAGGTGATGATAACATTGATAAATAGATTTATCTACTGATAGCTAGCAAACTTCATTGCATATCTAGACTATCAGTTGATGGTGCTATAGATGGAGAAAGGCATATTGTCAAAAATAATTTAAGATTGACTTTTATAGTATCGACGATCCTTCTTGAGGTTTTAACGGAATGTCATGATATTCCCTGCTGGCTACCACTTTTGTGCCATTTATCAACATTTTGTCACATCTACGATCACATGATAATGTTATAGGTAACATTGTTAAAAGATTTAATTTTTTAGCCTATTTGTTCACGTATATTTTTAAATGTGTTTACGCTATCTTTATTTGCATCTGCTACATATGTCATTGGCATAATAGTTGCTGCATCCCCTATGGAAAGAACAAAAATAAAGGGCACTGCAAAGCGGGAAGTGTTATTATGTGATATGCAGTATGTATTTTCATTCCCATTTTTTTCCAGTTTCTTATCAACACATATTTATCTTGTAAGATTAGTGCACATAATGCTTATACATAGGATGCGCACTTTGAGATTAACTTTGTGGGAAGATTATGCTGAAATTGAGGGTGCTCATCTTCACCTGCACTTGTACTATGAAAACATACTTTTGGCTTCTCGGGTGCGTGTTAGGACCTACGAAGGTACAATTGCCATCCAATTAGCAATCCCTTTTTGGTAATGTTGTTCAATTTTTAGACGTCATAATGACATGGTTTTGTATTAACCCTTTTTTTTTAAAAAAAATTGTACACAGGGATATCAGTTTCTACTTTACCAACAAGTAGATTATTGATTAATCCTGAGATTGAAGCTATGGATGCCTTAGAAGGATGATACTTACAAATTGTAACATAAGATACTTTCCGTAGTAAGTGAATGTTTGCAATTGAACTCACATATAATATTTTCATTGCGTATATTAGGTTCACTAGGACCAAAAGGTATGATGGGTAATTTCGATTTAATGCATAAAGGACCATTACAAATTGTTCATCTTAAGAAGTTATTTGCTGCACAGAGGATCAGATTGGATGAATATGCATTGAGGCCAAGTGAAAAATGCACACTCTGATTCTTATAATCGTATGCTTTCATGTAGAACATTCAACAACATTTTAATATTATATGTTTTATATACACAGGTGAGTTTTTTTCCACATTTTTGCATATGTCCAAGACATCTACCAGCTGATGTACGATGCTTGTGCTAATTGCAAAAAAAGTTCACACAGTCATGTACTTGCTTTAAATCTTCCTTATTGTACGTGTTCAACTTCGCCAAATTTAACTTAAAAAAGGTTTGTCATAATCAGTTTCCTATTGTCATATACTCTTGATTATACAATTTCATGCAGATGTTCAAAGTATAATTTACTAACCTATTTAAAATTATAGGTATGTCTTTATAGTTCTCTTAAGGGATCATACAGGTTATAGAAGGTTTATCGTTCTCCACGAGGATGGACGAGTTCTTTTACATGCAACCATGGTAGAGTTGGAAGCATATGCATAAGTGGTACTATACTTTCATTACTTCTACACCATTTGTTGCATGATTACTTATTACTAACAATCACACATTTAAATTTTCCTTAGCCATATGGTTACCTTTCATTATACGCTATTCTAGAGGATTTTCTCGACAAACCATGGGTATTTATTGTTGAGCCTCCACGTGAATGAGACATAGAATTTCCTATCAATTTTATTACATTGGTCCACTGGGAGGAAGAAGTTTTTCACTTGAAAAATTCCAGTTCCAAGTACACCCACTAAATACTACATACGTATAAACCTTATTTGTATCAATGTTAGCAATGCAGTGATTACTAACAAAAATATTTTATATACAGGCACAAGAAGAGAAAGAGGAGTCTTCACCATCCTGCTCCACTCATTAGCTTGTCATCATGTCATTTACCATGATCTTTATATTAGTATAGATTACCAATTTTCTGTGTTGTATGCTATTAATCTCAGTTGTACTGGATTAAGTTGCCAGTTTTCTGATTTTCTTCAATGCCTGCCTATCATCTTATTTTTTAAAATTATATTATCAAATATGTGTGTAATAATAAATCTTATAATTTTTAAATAGAATGTATGTTCTAAAGGTCCATTTCATCAAGCACTATGCATAGTACAAGTCTACACTAGTATAACAAATAATAAACATATCAAAATTGAAAGGAAACAGGTGTAAAATTGATCACTAATAAAGAAGCATTATTAGGAGAGTCTTGGATATTTGCTTCTTCTTCCTCTATTTGTCTTGTTCTTCTATGCTATGTATTTCTTCCTTGCAAATTGATAAATGTCTTGTTAAAAGATATTTCCTAAGTGTCTTGTTTGAATTTAAAAGTTATATTATTATATAATAAATTTTAAAAAAGAAGGTGTGATTGAACAGTGAAAGGGTTTTATAACTTATAAATTATACAAAATTATCTTTTTTATCCATTTTTTTTCACAATTAGAAAGTTGTATGTACGATATGTCTTTGCGGACAAGGTTAATTTGATTAAGTGTTTTTTTATCCATTGGTATAGCTAACGATAACAAGAGCTTTACTATTCATAATTAATTTTAATTGTTGAAAAATTTGGTGATTTTAAGTTATTTAACATGTTAATTTTTGTAAAATAAGACACTTAAGAAATGTCTTGCTGTGAGACATATATCATCACCTTCGTCTTCATGTTGGCGAGTTAGGTAGGACTTTCTTCTTCTTCTTCTTTTTTTTTTAAGCCCCTAATTTTTATACATGACACTGGTGTATACTGTACTCGAATGCATGCATGAGTAAGCAAGCGTCACTATCCTTGGCCTTTGCAAATGATCCATTCATATTTTACTGAAGTGCAGAGTTTTGAATTATCTAATTGCTCTTATTAAATACTAAAATTATACCCTTGCGATGCAAGAATGTTACTGAATTTTTATTTTGAATTTATTAGTATAGATAATAAATAAAAATATATCAGTTTTGAAGTAGATTAATAGTTTTATAACAGTATAATTATTGTTTCCTTTCTTTTTTCATTTAAATCATTTTAAGTTCCTTTTGTTTTCATATCCTAGCAATGATATACTATTTACTATTTTTCCAAAATTCTATAACATGTGAGACAACCAATGTCTTTTGGTGGGCTTATTTTAGTAGATAAATGGACTATATTTTAATTTAAATTAATTTATAAGAATTATATTATAATCTTATAGATTACTGCATAAAATATATAAAAAATATTTCTTTTAATTTAATCTGGTATTATATTAATTCAACCATATATTGACATGTATATATCCAAGTAATCCTACGTGGCCATTATAAATGTTATCTACATGTTATCATATGTTGTTCTATACGTTTAATATAGACTAATATTGTTGTATGACCATTAGCTGTATTTACAACAACCTCAAGATCAAACTTAAAAGAAAAGGAGTGACAACATTCAAAATTAGGCTAAAAATGATTAATCAATTAAAAATATGATAATTAATTATTGCAAATTAAGTTAACCATATGAGGACTTAGCTAAAAATAAAAAGTTAGAAAAAAAATGTAACGAATAATTACATTAATAATATATAATAAATCATAGTTAATTAATAACATTAAAGTTGATTAATATGTTTCAACTAACATCCACCAATCATAACATGCCAAGTCATTATTTGCACCACATCATATTGCCACATGTCATGAGTGCATTACTTGTATCCAATATATATATATATGATATATATATGATGGTTATTGATATTCTTCTCTCCAACTAACAAATTTTAAAAAGGGGGGTTATTCCATCGAATCACCCAAAATTTAGCCAAGTCCTAGGAAGCCATTTTAAGTTTTTTATTCTTCCAAAATATCTAGATCTAGATCTATGTCTATATAGATATATATATATATATATATATATATATATATATATATATATATATATATATATATATATATATATATCTTATGTTACCATACTTAAAATTAAGTGAAATTATCGTCCCAAAAAAAAGGAAGTTGACCAAAGTTATGAATAATATTGACAAGTGGAATGATGATTCATTACAAGTTTAATAGATATGATAGTTTTTCATCAATCTTGTCTTATGAATGGTAATTTACTAGTACAGAGTTCAAGGATTGAACATAATAAAATAAATATTTTAATTGTCAACACTCAATAGTGATTAGTTAAAGAGACAGGACAATATGAAATGTTGTGTTTATTAATTAATATTATATATTAAATATTAGATTTTTGTGATAGATAAAAACAAGCATCGAATTGAATTCACTTATTTATACGATTTACATGCCTCTTATTGGAAAAATCAATCCAATATATTTTGTAAATGCTGATTTGTTAAATATCAAATCAATTCAAGTATAGAAATAACTTTTTTTAGTGATGGCCATTGTCATAGCTTAAAACTATTGCCACTACTTTGAAGCTTTAATTTGTGGGGAGGGGGGTTGTCATACTGTTTACGTAATATAAGCAGAGTAAAATTTAATGGTTGAGTTATTTAATTACGCTTTTTTGTCTTTTGTCTCTTTTGTATCTATGTTTTTGTTGACCATAAAAATCTTGAAATTTATTACAAACATATTAATTTACATGGAAAACTATTTTTGATATGACATAAATTACGCAATGCATGGGTATAATGTTAGTGTTACACCTAAATGTTCATCATTATTCAAATGCCATACCTTGTAATCTTTTACGCTATTGTTTTTTTCGAACATGATACATGAAATCTTATTCTCTTTCACAAAATAGTGGCACACCAATTGTTCCCTAGTCAATTTGTTTTCTGTTTTTTTCCGATCCTTATCAACCAAGTATTATTTATTATATGTAATTAATTCTGTAAACAATATGAAATCTTGTTTAATGTCATATAATGAGTATTTTAATTAATTCACATTTCATGGATGTGCGAGAACTTACACCAAGGTATCCCAGTTTTTGGAGAAACTATTTTAAAGACCACCTGTTTTGAAAATTATTGATAATGTACCCTATGTTATGTTGAAAAAATTCTGTGGGTCTCTTTTTCACTTGAAATAATGCAATTATTCCTTTAAATAAAGCAAACAACAACAACACCACCACCACCTCCCAATGTGGCTTCTGCTTTCGCGAGGTTTGGGGATATCTAGATGTAGGCAATCTTACCTCAACCGGCATGGCTGCCCATTGAGAGGCTGATTCTAAGAGACATTCCTTTAATAAAGGAAAGTAAAAAAAAAATGAATAGAATTGAAAATATAATAAATTGTTATTAAACAATAAGAAATATTAACAACTTTGAAAAATGTAAAAGGCTTTTCTTTAGCTTATAAAATTTGTGACATTTTCAACTTTTAGTAAGGTTTTTACAATATTGTTTCTTTTAAAAATGAAAGGGTAATTTCATCTTTCCTGGTGAAAAAGAGACTTACAAAATAGTTTTCATGTAATTTAAGGTAGCTATTTATTTTTAAAATAAAGGATCATTAAAATAGTTTTCCCAAAAGTAAGGGTATTGTTTGGTCTCTAAAGGATATATTTTTCACACCCTTAGCAGTTGATTTAACTCATAAATAACCCTTATGTTGATTATGAAGAAAATGCTAAATGGAGCGCCATTGTTCCCACTTTGAAGCATAGGAGAAGAAATCACGCCAAAAGGGAGCTTAGAATGTGCCAAAGCAACAAGACTGCGATAGGCCAAGAAAGCTGTAGGGAGTAGAGAGACAGCAACATGGGTTTCTCCAAAAACATTAGAGTAGCATAATAGGCTAGATATGCAGAGTTTTGGCACAATCCCACCATGCCCCACTGTACGGGGCTGTAAATATTTAAAGAACAATTAGGTTAATAAAAAAGGAGGTGAGAGATATTTTTTAGGGTTTCTCTTTTGAGTGCCTGCTTTTTCTCTCTCTCTCTCTAGAAAGCTATTGTAGACTCTTAATCTTTATTAGTGGAAGTTAACCATTTGTTCCAACTTTAGCAATGTCTTGATGCCCTTTCTTTGATTAAGTTCAAATCTCATGTTCTCTCTGCTAAATCTCCATACAATCTCATCCCCAAATCATGGGTTTTACTGAACAAGGGGTTGAGAGGGGAGATTAATGGTTCAATCCCAATGTACTTAAATCTCTAATCTATTCGTCAAAACCTTAATCAGCCCTTCTTACAAAATCTCATTCTAAATGCCCTTCTTTATTGATTCAATTATGAATTTGGCATTTCAAGGTTTAAATATAATCAATGGAAGTTAAATTGTAGTTGATTAGTGGTTGTGGTGATTGATTGGTGAATGAATGAATATTGATCAAGCAAAAACCATTATCAAGTTCAAATGAATTTACAGGTGATTTTCTCTCCTTGCTCATTAATTAGGTTAAAAAGTTGTTAGTTTTGGTGATGATGGCATTGGATTCACACTAGTTTCAGGCTTGATTGTTGTATAAAGTTTTGTTTTGTTTGTCATTAAGAAAAACCCAAAAAAAAAAAAATCAAAATTCAAAAAAATCTAAAAAAGTAGGGAATGAGTTCTTGGACAAGGTCAACTAGTTGTGTGAGACTTATTCATAATCAAATCTCACAACCCCACATCAAAGTAACCTAGCCCTTAATACACAACTTGAGAAAAATGGCAGATGGAGAAGATCAAGTTCCGCCTCCTCTAAAAAGGAGTCTAAATCAAATCTTCTACCCTATGTGGTCCATTAATCCTTCTTGCTTTTAAGCCTTGGAACTTAGAAAGGATGTCCATTAGCATTCAGTCCCCATTAGACAAACATGCTTCCCAAATTCTTTGGAGATGGTAATGCTTGCCTATTTCTAACTGAATTTGATGAAGTATGCTCGATGAGGCAATTCCTAAATCTTCCTCAAGACATTGTTTAGTTGCATTTCTTTCCTTTTGCATTGAAAGATTTGGCACAAGAATGGACGTATAGTCTCCCTGCAAACTCTATTTCCATAGGCAATGGCTTTGTAAGGGTATTATAGGGAAATATTTTCTAAATGGTTAAATAGTGAAATTAAGGGATGAAATTAATCAATTTGTCTAACTTGAGAAAGAGTCCTTTTGGAAATGTTTTAAAAGATTCAAGATCTTGCTTGCTTGTTATCTCACCATGGACTTAAACGATGACATTTATGCCAAATAATTTATAAAGGACTTGACCAAGCCACCCGAGCCATGGTTGAGTCCATTTGTCAAGGTGGTTTCTTGAACAAGAGTAAGACTAAAGCATGGGAGCTTTTCAAGGAATTAGTGGAAAAGAATTTGCAACAGGAGATCATGACAGATGAGAGCTTCGGTGACTGAATTAATAGCCAGAAGGGAGGGATTACATATGATCATGAACATCACATACATTGACATGCGTTTGGTTGTGCTTGAGAACATGCTAAAGGGAATAGTTTTATCCCAAGCACTAATAATTTCCCCCCTCTCCAAGTTGTTACAGGTTCCTAATGCCAAGATGCCGACTATTATTTAAGTGTATGCCCATTATTTGCACAATAATTGGCTGGAAGCCTAGAGCATGTGCAAGCAAATGCAACCTTCTAAATATCGAAGTTTGACCTCTATTCTCCTACATTCAACTGAGGGTTATCCGAGAATCCTAAATTTTTATGGATGAGCTAAAATGTGTCAATGCCTAATGCTCAAGATGGTGTTTTTCAAGGTGGTGGTTAGTGGACAATCTTATCCCCCTCCTAGTTATAATGAAATTGACAAGGTGACTAAAAGAGTGAGTGATATAGAGAGAATGATGCGAGAGCGAAAAAAATCTAATGAGAGGATGATAAAGATCATGATTGAAAACTTTGCTTAACTTGCCACGTCAAATAGGGAGAGAGGGACTTTTCCTAGCCAACTCGAAGGGAAGCTGAGCGTGGATCTTCTTCATCTTTTGCTTTTGACCTCGATGATGTGAGGAAAGTTAATGCCATGATTTCTTTATAGTTAGGTAAGAAAGTTGACACCCATGTGGGTGAACATGATGTGGATTTGTCCCCCCCACCTTCCTCTTCTCAAGAATATAATGTGAATCTCATGATATGTCTACTCCTCCATCTATCCCCTTTTCTTGTAAGGGCGTAAAAGATGCTAAGGAGGGTGAGCCTGCGGACACCACTGACTCTACACCTTCTAAGGCCATTCCAACTTCCCTTATAGCTTCTAAGCATATTCCCCCCCCCCCTTTCATAACTAATTAAAGGGGAAGAAAAGGCCCCAATCCCATGTTTACAAGATAAGGGAGACTTTTTTCAAGTCAAAGTTAACATTCCCCTCCATGATGTTACTCAGCAAATGCACCTTATTTCATTTTCTTAAAGAATTGTATACCACTAAGAGGTACTAACATTCGTAAGAGAGCCTTTTTGGCCTCTAATGTGCATTCAATCATTTATAATCAAGTGCCTATCAAGTATAAATGTCGGTTTGTCCCACAATGTCAATTGTCATTGGCAATCATAATATACATAAGGCCTTACTTGATCTGAGTGCCAGTGTCAATCTCTTACAATTCACGATGTATGAATTACTGGGATTAGAGGGGTTCAAAGTTTCTAAAATGGTCATTCAATTGGCTGATTAGTCCACTAAGCTTCCTAGAGGGATGGTGGAAGATGTGTTAATTAAAGTACAAGAATTCATATTTTTGGTTGACTTGGTTATGCTACAGACAGAGGTTGCTGTGAGTCCCAAAAGTAAAATACCAATGATTCTTGGTTGACCATTCCCTACTACTTCAAATGCGCCCAAAAATTACAGGGATGGAAAAAAGAAGTTAATTGTTGGGAATATGACATGGAGTTAAATGTGTTTAATGCACAAAAGCAACCAATAATATTTGAGGATGTGGAGCACTCTACCCTTAATTAGATAGGTGACTTTTCTTTAAAAGCAGTGACATTTGATCATGAAGAGGACCTGATGTCATGTGTATACAAGTCATTTTGTATGAAATATGAGCCGGGATATAAAATATTTGTATTTGATGATCAATATGATGACGTGATAATGTGTATTAATCCATTTTTGCACCTATCTTTTCTACCCCATCTCCATCTCATAAAGCATTGCCTAGTGTGCTTTATCTTAGTCTCTTGAATTGAAACCTCTACCTAATATTCTCAAATATGCATTCTTGGGTCCAAATTGGTCCTTTCCCGTGATAGTTGACCAAGAGACTCAAGTACTTGACTTGCTCATAAAAAACAAAGTTTTAGGATAGGTCTTTGGAGACATTGGAGGCATTTTCCTACCATTATGCAACATAGGATTTATCTTGTAGATAATGTTAAGCCTTACTGTGATAGACAAAGAAGGTTGAACCATACTCTATAAAAAGTAATGAGAAAGGAAATTCTTAGGTGGTTACATCATGGTATTATTTACCGCATCTCAGATAGTGAGTGGGTAAGTCCACTCCAAGTCATTCCTAAAAAGACCTGTATCATTGTGATTAAGAACAACAAGGATCAACTTATTCCTACAAGAATCCAACCTTGGTGGAGGGTGTGCATCAACTATTAGAATTTAAATTCTAACACAAAAAAGGATCACTTCTTTCTACTTTTCTTAGATCAAATGTTAGAGAGGTTACCTGGGTGAGTTTTTTATTACTTCCTTGATGGATGTTTCGGCTATACCCAAGTCCATATTGCCACCGAAGGCCAAGAGAATATCACATTTACATGCCCTTTTAGTTCCTATACCATTAGAAAGATGCCATTTGGTCTAGGCAATGCCCTAGCCACCTTTCAAAGGTGTTTAATATCTATATTTTCTAAATTCGTTGAGCAATGTTTTGAAATTTGCTTAGACAACTTCTCCATTTATGGAGTCTCTTTTGCCGATTGTTTGACTAATTTAGGAAAAGTATTAAAAAGGTGTCGAAACAAACACTTGATCCTTAATTAGGGAAAAAATGCCATTTCACGGTAAAAGGATGATTGTTTTGGGTCAAATCATCTCTAGTGATGGGATATAGGTAGATAAGACTAAGGTGGATTTGATTGCAAACCTTTTCCTCTCCCCTTATGTGAAATATATACATTCTTCTCTTGGATATGTTAGTTTTTTCCAGAGATTTATTAAGAATTTTAGTAAGATTGCTAAACCCTTGTCTTCATTCCTAGATAAAGACATGATGTTTCACTTCTCCAAGGAGTGTGAAGTGGCATTTACGAAGTTTAAGGAGGCATTAACTGCCACCCATATCTTGCATCCTCCCATTTGGAGAGAACAATTTAAGCTCATGCATGATGCCTCTGATTTTATGGGAGGAGCATTTTTGTGTCAAAGATTTGATAAAAATCCCATGTAATTTACTGTGTGAGTCATACTTTGAGTGAATAGCAAGTAAGGTATACTATAACTGAGAAGGAGTTTCTAGTAGTTGTTTTTGGATTGGAAAAGTTTAGACCCCACCTCTTGGGGTCTCATGTGGTTGTTTTTACTAATCTGTTACTTTGAATTTCTTTTTTGAGAAAACAAGATGCCAAGCTTAGACTAATTCAATGGATCATGCTACTGCAAGAATTTTAAGATAGAAAGGATTTTAGAACCCTTGTAGTTGGCCATCTTTCTAGGATTTTGATTGATGATGCATGTATGCAAGACCTCCCTTGTTGAATGTTTTTTAGATGAACAACTCTACGGGGCTTAAATGGAGTCATGGTATACTGATATTGTCAATTACTTAGCCACAAGAGAAATGCCTAAGGAATAGACTAAAGATGATAGGATATGTTTCCTTGCATTAGTTAGATTCTTCATACAAGATGACCCCTATTTGTTCAAGTACTACCATGACTGAATCATTAGTAAGTGTGTGCACGATGATCAAATTGTAAATGTCATATTGTTTTATCATGATCATGCATGTGGGGACACTCTAGTGGAAAGAAAAATGTCATAAAAATTCTCTAATGTGGTCTCTATTGGCTGACCTTATTTAAGGATGGCCATGAATATTATAAACATTGCATGCATTGTCAACAATTAGGTGAACTTCGTAGAAAGGACATTTGCCTCTTACCCCTATTATTCTAGTTGATATATTTGATTGTGGGGAGGGGGGAATGATTTTCAAGAGTGGTTTCCCAATTTGTTTAGGAATGAGTATGTTCTTGTGTGTGTTGATTATGTGTCCAAGTATGTTGATGCAATCTCCATGAGGACAAAATGAAAGTAGAGTGGTCATAGATTCCTACAGAAGAATATTTTTGCTCGATATGGGATGCTTTGTGCCATTATAAGGGGCCTTTTGACAATATGCCCTTTGATGCTATATTAAGAAAGTATTCCACCATCCATCGACTTGCCCCTACAGACCACCCTTAAACAAACGGTCAAGTGGAAGTGTCTAATAGATAAATCAAATAAATCTTAGAGAATGCCGTGATCAAAAATAGCAAAAATTGGACATACAAATTGATTGATGCTTTATAGCCCTAGTAGATAGCTTTTAAGACTCCCTTAGGCATGTTTTCTTATAGGGTAATCTATGGTTGCCCTTGTCATTTACCCATCGAGCTTCATCATCAGCCTTAGTGGGTAATTAGGACCCTTAATTATGACTTGCATGCTACAAATGAGGAGAAGAAGTTGAGCTTAAATGAACTTGAGGAGATTAGATGGGAAGCTTATGAAAACACTAGGTTGAGCAGAGAGAGAGCTAAAGTTTTTCCTGACAAATACATTAATAGGAAGGAATTCTCTCCTGAGAAGATTTGCTTATCTACAACTATAGATTCACCTATGTTCTGGAAAATTAGATCTAGGTGGACCGATCCTTTTGATATTGTTAAAGTTTATCCCTATGGAGCAATTGAGGGTAAAGACCCACTAAAGACCACATATTTAAAGTGAACGGGTATAGCTTGAAACACTTCTTAGAGATGCCTAGTGACGAGGATGTGGAGCGTCTCTTACTCTAATGAACTCTCCCAAGTATGAGATGTCAAATTCTCATCCTTTTATAATATGTGTATAGTTGTGAATATGTGAGAGTCATGTGAGCATTGTAAAATGAAAAAAAGGATGAAATCAAGAAAAGTGTCAAAAAATAAGTGTGAAAAGGTTGTTAAAAAGAGAAAAAAAAGAGAGAATGTATGAGAGGAAGAATAGCATGTGAAAAAAAAGAAAGTTAAAAAGGAACACTAGAAGCATATAGAGTTGGAGAGAAATTTGGCATTGGGAGCTTATTCCAAGTGGCACCCCTATACCTGAAAATGCTCCGTTCAAGTTGGGTAGAGATTTGGCATAACCCATATAGGATAGCAAAGAAGTGCCATGTCACACACCCGAGCGATCCCTATTCTGCCCCCAAATTTGATATTTCCCCTGCGTTCCACCTTTTCATTCAATCTTCTTTCTTCTTTACTTGAAAAATCTGGTTTTCCTCTCTCACTCACTTCCCACTTAAATTCCACCCAAGTCCTCTTAGTTTCTGAAAAAATTCTTCAAGTTCATTCATCTTAACAATAATTTCATATAAGATACCTTACTTTCTTCCTCCCTATTCACCCACTTTCTCCCTTTAAGACCATAACCTCCAATTCTAAGGTTGAAGATGGTAGAGAAACAAAGCTTGTTCCCTGCATCCATTTCAACCACTTTCAAGTTTGAAGAGGCAATTTTGGGCCAAGAAGAACACTCTCATCAATTCATCGATTTAATCCTTCAAGCAATGGGTAAAAAGATAAGTGGGCGAAGCTTCCATGAAGTCATCCCCCCCAAAGAAAATAATAACGGGTTCTTATTCCTTAAATCCAACATATCAAAGTAAAGATAAAGTCGATGTCTTTCCTTTAGTTCTTCCTCTAAGTACTCATGGTTTGTAATTTTCTAGCGAGGAACAAAGATCAAATATGAATTATTAAGCTCTAGATACACTTGTGAGCAAAATTTAGCATATGGATACCTTACAATTGTTGGGAATTAGATGATGTAGGTGCATTGAGGATGGCTTGAGTATGTAGATCTGAAATGTGTATCCTACGTTAAGTTGGTGATTAAATTTTTAAGCTCCTCGAATGTTGATTGGGATGGTTCTTATAGGTCAAGGGGTGTTGATTTCATTTAGAATGTTCAATATTGACCATAAGATGAGCTTGAGGGGCTCTATTGAACTTTTTCACCTTCCAATTCATACCAATGCCTTAAGAGATGTGCCCATTAGATGGAAAGCCAACTTTACTTGGTTGAGCATTGGATGTTCCAAGGGTAAGACGTATTGTGATAGCTGGTGTAGGGCTTGGGTGTTTGATTCTAGGTAGGCTAAGATAACCTGCATTTGTAATATTAACATTTGCTACCTTTAACATTTAATGACCAATATCATTTCTGGGCATCATAATAGCCAAAATTTTTGTAGAAAATCGAAGTTATTTATATTCTGGTGTGCCTTAATGGAGAAACATGTTGATATAAGTGCCTTTATCAGCTGCCATCTTGTGAAAGTGGCCAAAACATCCATAAAAATGTTATAGGTGTTGTTGGCACTATTACTGTCATCGATAAGCAATGCATCATGAAGGGAACTTTACATCACTTGAGCCCCATTTCTTAGGTAGAAGACTTGGCATTGCGACTTTAGGTCATATGACAATCATTGATGCAAAAGGTGGCTCCTATAAGTACCCCACCACAAACAAACCCTTTTCACTTTCCCCAATGTAGAGTGTATAATCTAGCCAACAAGAATAATTATTCTTGCGATGGGGCAGTACTCACTTAAGATGTGATGGCTTAAACGGATGACGATGAGCTTGGTGATAATGAAGAAGAAGAAGGTGACGATAAGGGGAATTAGATGCAGAGGTAGGAAAAGCCAACACAATAGTCTTAATTCTAACAACTAGTTGAAATGGGTGGTTCCTCTTCGTCGACTCACACCTTATTTGATAGTGCCTACTTCCAATCTTTTTTCAACCTCCAAGTCAAGGTGGTTGGCATATGATTGGAATATAATGAGATAAGACGTGATATGCATCTCATGGTCGAGCGTATGGATCTATTGATAATGGAGTCGCTTATTTTTGGGCTTTGTTGATCGCTAAGAGGCGAGGGAGTTGGTCAAAGAAGAGAGAGCCATTAGAGATGCCTCAGAATTAGAGGAGAGGACTAATGAGCTTATTTGGAGACAAGCGGAGGTAATCCTGTAACTTGACGAGAGGCACTGTGCTTTCATGGGTGGTCATAGAAGTTCTTCTTCATTCTCTCCATTTTTTCCACACTTTTGTCTATCGTCAGAGTTTGATGGGGCTTGGTGATTATGAGTCATATCCCCCCTCCCTTACTCTTTATAGCATATATACTTGCTTGGGGCAAGTTGCATGTCAATATTTGATATGGGTATATAGGGAAGATTGTTTTCTTATGTGCATATCCTTTTTCCTCACCCCTTACTATCTTATGTTATGATGTTGGGATGATCATAAGGATATTTGGGGTGTAATTTGGTTGTGATTGGCATGTACTTAAGGAATTTGTGCGGATTTGATGAGATTGTGATTTTCATGATTTGTGGCATTTGTGTGCATCATTAATGGGCTCTTAGGAGCATAGGGAATGTATATCATTACATTTAGGATAGTTGTTGTATTTTCATCATAAATATACATCCATGCCTGAAGATCCCATGTTTACCTTTTCAAGTATTTTTTTTTTTTTCTTCCTCTCTTTTTGTACACATCTTTCCGTTTTCTTTTCCTTTTCCTTTTTCTTCTCCTTTTGTTTTTAGAATTCCTATTCCCTCAATGAGGATGTTTTGAATTTTAAGTATGGGGTCAGGAGCCCATTCCTCCAAAATTTTTGGGGAAAAAAAAAAAAGAGAGACAAACTTTTTGAAAACTCAGAAAGATTTTCATTTTTCTTGTACATAGTGAGTTTTTTAGGGGAAAATGTGCAATTTTGGTCAATAATGATCCCATGTGGCTTGGACATGAATGACATCTAACTAGGGTGTATATAATAAGTATTTGGTCCAAATTTATGGTTAAGTCATGCATGGTGTTGAACTAATAGATGAGAGTAGTCACGATAACTAAAGTAGTGGGTTTTAAGTCTAATTGGACTACTTCATCACTTGTAGTCATATGCTTTTTTTCATGAGAGGCTCATTCAAAGTTGTCACTCTCTAGAATTTTCCCTAATTCTCTTTGAAACTACATATTGCATCCGCAAGTATGATAAGAGAAAAGAGGAATTCTATATGTGATTGCGAAGCTACATTAGCCAAAAAGCATCCTTTGTGTATAATTGAATCCCTTGCTAACCTACTGAGCCTTAATTGTCACCATTCTTGGTGAACCACCCCTTTGACCCTTGGCCAAACACAATGCTTATCCCCAAGCCAAGATTAAGGAGTATCACTTTAAAAAAAGGGTTAAGAAGTAATGGTCGATAAGGGCATGATGAGGCATGTTGTAAAAGAAAAGGGAAGAATAGCAAGTAAAGGTTGTGCTGAACTGCCGGTGACTTGTCAATGAGTTAATTGAGTACAAAAATCCCTATGTTAAAGAGTTTTTGGTACCACGCATAATCACTGCCAAAAAATAAAGAGAAAAAAAAAAAGAGAAATGGAATAAGAGTTTTGGCATGAAAGTTTTATGTTGCGTTCTCACTCACGTCACCATGTCATAATTAAGGGGAAGATTGTTTGCATTATTTATTTAGATATAGGGTGATAATAATGGCTGCTGGAGGGGCTATGGTAGCTCCCTAGTTTTATCTAATTAAGTTCTCATTTCTCGGAGCATTAGTTCTTTTCCTAACCCAATAACCTGAGCCTCATTACAGCCCGCGAAATCCTCTACATCATCAACTTGCATGTGGATTTCAGTGGTGGAGAATGAGAACTAGGTTAAACTTATGCTAGAATGCATTTTTTGGATTGAGCATGAGTGGAACCTCGTCATTTTTTAACCACAGGAGAGGGGGGCTTCACATGACCTAAAATTAGCTAACCATCACTTGTTCATGATTGAAAAGGGATGGTATAATTTCTTAACTTCTAGGACCAAGGACCTTGATTATCTGCCTTATGCATGTGTCACATGTATCTTTGTCACTAGTGATAGTTACTGACTTGAGGAGTGCATTGATACCCTAGGGATGCTGCTTTGTGAAAATTTATGGATCAAAAATATTTTCTATTTTTCTTTCTTTTTTGTTTTCTTTCTTCAATGATTTTGTGCATATATCTTCCATAAACCTTCATGAGATGACACTCGCCCACTTAGGGAACTAGAGGTTTAAAAGGCTTGCTGTATATGATAAATGCTACCATTGTACCTATAAAAGGTGTTTTTCCTGTGTTTTTTTACTCGTGGATAAATAAAATCTAAGTGTAAAGTGTTTGTTCGTCTCCAACCAATACCTTTTTCACACCCTTAGCACTTGATTTAGCTCATTAATAACCCTTAGATTAGTGGTTAATTAGCATTTTTGTTTTTAGTAGGTTGATTAAGAAGAAAGCGCTAAATAAAGCATCATTTTGCTCACTTATAAGCTTAGGAGAACAAATTGCGACAAAAATGAGCTTATGATGTGCCAGAGCAGCCAGACAGTGCCAAGTCAGGAAGACTATAGGGAGCAGTAAGATAGCAATGTACAGGGGCTGCTTGTGTCAGATGGCACGCCCATTCCACCTTTATTTTTCTAAAAAAGTTGAAGCAGCATAAAAGGGTGGGCAGGTAGAGTTTTAGCATAGTGCCGTCTTGCAACATGCAATGACCGTGCCATTGTACAGGCTTCCAACTATTTAAAGAATGATTATGGTAATGAAAAAGGGGTGATAGATATTTTTTTGGGATTTATCTTTTGAGTAGTAGCTTTTTCTCTATCTAGAATGCCATTATAGACTCTTAATCTTCATTAACAAAAGTTGATCATTTAGTCCAATTTTAGCATTGTCTTGGCGCTCTTCTTTGATTAAGTTCAAATCGTATCTTGTCTCCCCTAAATCTTGATCAATTCTTTGTTTTTAGGCACTCAATCTCACTGCCAAATCATGGGTTTAGATGAACAAGGGGCTGAGGGAAGATTAATGTTTTAATCCCAAAAAATTTGAACCTATAATATACTTCTTAAAACCTTAATCATACCTTCATGCAAAATCTCCTTCCTAATCCCCTTCTTCATTAGTCAACTATGGATTTAGCATTCTAAGGTTCAAATATCATCAGTGGAAGTTAAATTGGAGTTAATTAGTGCTTGCAGTGATTGATTGGTGAATGAGTAAACATTGATCAAGCAAAAGCCATTGTCAAGTTGAAATTAATTTTGGGTAATTTTTTCTCTTTCCTTATTTGCTACTTATTATTAGATTAAGTAGTTTCTAGTTTTAGGATATATTTTTCTTTTTAGGTAATCTCTTGCAGAAATGGTGAGAACTTGTGGTGGCCATGTCATACGATGGGCTATCTCGAGTTCTTTTGGTCAACCTTTTAATGTGCCATGTATTATTTGCCTGATTCCTTACTTGATGATAGTTAGGTTATTTTAGGTCTATTTATTTGAGTTAGGCTTTAATTTCATTGGTGACCTTTCATTTCATTCGTAATGTAGTTGCACTAACTTCCCAATTGATTAAACTAAAACCCTTCTCACAATCAAGTGTAATCTAGAGTAATATAGAGTATTTGATTAAACTAACACCCCTGTCACAATCAAGTCAATAACTTAGCTAATGCACCAACATCCTAATTGATGGCATCCTTATTTCTTACCACAAAAACTATTCAATAGGTTTCTCTATGTAGTTTTTTGTATAGGTGTGTTATTGAAGCTAAACTTATTTTTATTTATCAAATTACATTTCTTAAATGTAACAATTCCAAAGAATAATCATAAAAGAAAGTAGAGGATCCATGAAAATAAGTGAATAACAAAAGCAAATATTAAATAACAATAGGAGCTATACAACCATCTTAACCAAACTCTAAGAGGACTGCACTCTACATCATCTCTACAAAAATTTAAGCTAATGGTAAAAGGTTAGGAGTAAGTTTTATATTTTTCTAAGAATTGATACTTATTTTTTGAACCGTGATAAAAAGTTTTCGTAAACTTTCATCATTTAATACTAGAATAGTAAAGATTACAAGAGTTCATATCATCAATAATTCAATGCCTTGAATATTTTACTTTTATTGTGCAATTTATGCCGGGTAACTTCTCTATAAGCCTAAGGGAAATCGCAAAGAAAGGAACTAAGTTACATCAAGTTAGCCTTCGACATTGAGCATTGAATCTTGCCCTAAACAACAAACTTGATGTAAACCTAGTCTTATAGCCTTTGGGAATAACACATATGCCCCATAGCTTGTAGTTTGGGTAAGGAGGATCGGATGGAGACAAAGCTGAAGGGCTCATCAAGAATGGGATAGATGGCCTTAGGGCTAGAAGAGGCAAAAACAACCACATCATCACCACACGACTCCTTTAAAGGGCCTCTAAATATCACTCAAGCAAGGGATGTTCTTCGAACTAAGCAAGTGTATCGTCTTCATCCAAAGGAATAGCATTATCCATAAAAGTTTGCCACTTGTAACCAATGCAGTGAGCTAAAGGGAAGGGAGAAGCAGGTAAGGTCATGACACCATCAATGGTGTCTCTAAGTGTGCTAAGTGAGGATGGAGAAAAAAGCAGCAACAGTGTCAAAAGAGTGTCAATCAGTTCCTCTAGGCAAGTCAATAATGTGCCAAGAACAAAATCATGCTCTGGGGAAAGGGAAGACTCATCATCATTATGCAAACTAACCTCAAGTTTAGAAGAAAGTAGGCTAAGGTTTTTCTAGTGTGACAGGTGGTACTCCTGTAAATAATCTTGAAACTTAGCATTTTTCTTATCCATTGTTTCTATCATGTCATTTAGTTTGAAAAGTCTTCATCAAAAATCATATGATAAGGACAATAATTCACATCATGATTAGAAGGTTGGCAATTACAACATACAACATGATCATAGTATGAATGGGGATGATAAGAATCCCTAAATTGTTTAACACATGGAGACTGAGTGTACAAACCATAAGAATTATGAGAAATGGCATACAAAAGACTCACTAACATTTTTAGATTATCATTAATGCCATGCCAAATACTCAAAGAAAGCCCACATCTCATTAACATGTAATGCATAAAGACCACCACTTATGGACTCTAAGATAGCTTAGGTCTCATGAGTTATATTCTCAAAGACGACAATGCATATTTTTTATTTTCCATATATGAAATGTGCATACGGAGCATAATAATCATTAAATCTACACAAGTATTGCTAAAAACATTGATGCTCTGACTAGGGAAAATGGAAAGCAGGTATTCATGTTTTTCTAAAATTTTAATATTTTTGTATGTTTCAAAATGGAAGCCTAGTCTTGAATGCTCAAATAAGCTCCAATATTACAAAGTGATAGCTCTCTAATAATCAGACTAAAAACTTAGTGGCTTAAAACCACAAGTGTACTATGTAGCTGTAGCTAGCAGTGGGCTAGTACGAGCCGTATCCATAGGGGGGTCATGATTCCAAGTGCCAAAGCAACCAAAATTTTTCAAGTTAGGAAGAAGAAGGGTGTGACAGAAAGTAGAACTAAATACTCATACAAATAAAAAGGGTTTCACATAATGATTAAACACCCAAACCTTCCTACGTGATGGTAGCATTTAGAGTTAATTAGTTGCGCCATCAAAGCTCAACCAAATAGGGTTGGAAATGGATGGTGTGAACCATCATTCACATTTATCATCCGCTTTCATATGCTTCATTCAATCCATCGATCACCTGCAAAAATCCAATCTAATCCATTCATCCACCATGCATGGGTGAGAATAGGTAGATCGGGTTATAAGCGGTTAGTGTAAGGTTAGATGCAACCTTTTAGAAAATTTATAAGAAAATAAAGCTCTGCCTTTAGAAAATGCTCAAAAAGATATTTTAGGTATAACAAATGAATAAATATCATGTTTATCACATTAATTTTGACAAAAATTATAACATTGATATTATAATCATTTAAAAGTGCGTAAGATTTAAAGCATAAAAATAAAAAGTAAGCTAGTTATAAATAGGGGAGAAACAAGTGGAATACTAAGAGGGTCATGGATCAGATAACGGATTAGATGGAGTATACTCGAATTCAACCCATCCGTCAAACCATCATCCATAGGGGTGACAATGGGGTGGGTACGGGGAGAATTTAGCCGTACCCTCACCTATACTCATTTTTAAAATCAATACACACACTCATAACCATACCCATCAGATGTTGCAAAGCTATATCCATATCCACACCTACTGGGTATAGCTGGTATGTGGGTTTTGTTTGGGTGCATATAGGCAAAAAAGAATTAAACCCATTTTGTACCCATATTCGACATCAAATAATCAATATGTCACTTTAACACCAAACTTCCAACAACATATCATATCACATCGAATACAACTAAACGTTTCTAATAAAATGTCTTATCAAAGTCTTGAATACCATACAACTGAAAGCAACTAGCAAAATATCCAAGTACAAGTAATCAACTAGAACTTTAAATGACCAGGTATGGGTTTTATATAGGGTGAGTACGGGACGGGTATTGATAAAATGGGTATAGAGCAAGCAGGACCTATACTTAAACCCTTACCCATGTCCATACCCATTTTAGCTATACCCACTTTATACCGATTTTTTTTTGTGTGTGTGCATTTCATCACCCATACCTATGCCCACTAGGGTGGATTTTGTGGGTCCTAGGCGGGCAAGAGGTTTTTTACCGACCCTAATCATCCATCATCCATATACTTAGGGTTTTAACCTATTTTTCAAGTCATGTGGAATGGATATCCATTAAGCACAACTAAAATTGCCAACCCTATACCTAGACCTTCTTTCAAGGGTCAAAGGCTAATTCAGATATTTTAACAACCTATTTTCATGAGGTTAGTACGATTAAATCACAAGAATAGTGACCTTTGACCTATATAGGATTTAGATTATTCGCATATCCAAACACTAACTTCCATTCCTACACTCACTAGAGAATTCACCATACTTTTTAGAATAAGTTAACTTCTATAAAACATGGATGAAAACTATTATAAGCATTTTATCGAATATTCAGCGAACAAGGGAAAAAAACTCTAAATCCCAATATCATAAGGTATACTAAGGCTTAAACAAGATCAACTAGCCATTTTAAGGGCTAATCATAACCAAAGATCACAAATTTGATTACATTCAAACATTAAAACATAAGAAAGCCAAACAACAATCAAACTAGCAAGTGAAATAAAAAGCATGAAATTAAACATAGGGAGAGAAAAGAAACTTAGGGTTCCATCTTGAAACCAACCAATTTATACAAAATATATAAAAATAAGCTAATTTACTCATCCCCAAATGGGGGTTTGAAGAGGCTAATAATAATCCCAATTGAGCCCCTTGAATGACCTAAGGAAAAGGCTCTCCCTAAAAACAATTACAACTCGCACATAAATAATCCCTGAAGATCAATTGACAGGGTTGCACGACCATAAGTTTTTGTATGTACAGCTGCGCAACCCTCTAGTTGTCACTATTTAATAAGATGAATGGCTATGCACTTTTGCACGCACAACTACGAAAACCATCAACTTTTAATCACTTCTAGCAGTTTTACATAGTCATGCAAATATACACGGTAGGCCATCCAATGCCTGGCTGAAACTTAGTTCTTGACTTCTTGAAAGCTCTCACCAGCTCCTTGAACCTTTCCATTAGCTCAATTATCACTCCTCGCTCATCTTCTAATGATTGATCATAGATTCGCTCATGTTTAGGCAAAACATAATATTTGAAGACCAATTTTAGTGTATCTAGAATTAATGTTATTTTCTATAAAATTTTTAAAAACTAAATAAGAATCCCGGAAGTTTGAAGTTATTATAGGCAAAATTCAGATAAATGATGGTAAAAATTACAATAATTTTTTGACCAAATAATTGATCATTAGTAAGATTAATGAAGCGTTAGCCCTAATGCTAAAGAAGTTGAATATGTGTTGGCCTCATAGCCACAATAACCAACTACTACGGCTAGCCCATCTAAACCATCGATAAGGGGTAGTTTGGGAGCCTAAGTTTCCAAAAGATATGGACCTAGAGAATAGGCTTCCAAGGGTGGATGTTGCTAGAAGGAACATTTAAGGTAAATAATGAACTAAAAAAGTGCAAAGTAAGAAAAGTCCCAAGGACAGAGTTCCACATCTGTTTAGGCCCTTACAACACAAATAGATGGAAGGATTGATGGTTAGAACAAGGCCCTGAGTCAGATGGAAAGTTTGCGTAAACAACATGTTCCCTAGCATCAAGAGCACCTATGAAGTGATTCAGGGATCTGGAATGGAAAGCTCTAAAGAGGATCAATGTTCAAAAAGTGGGGTGTTATGATAGTTGAATTAATCTATAGGAGCATGTGGATGCTTACTTAACACATATATATCTGACAGCTTATAAAGTAATAGTCTACAGATGTTTTCCTACCACTCATAAAGGGGCAACACAAACTTGGTTATATAAGCTTCCTGTAGGTTTCATTAAACTTGGGAGAGACTTTCTTCTAGATACAATGATCATTTTTTGGGAGCAAGAAAACTCCAAAATCTATTGCAAAATTAATGAAGATAGTATAAAGAGATGGAGCATATTGTGTGCACCACCAGATTTAATGTGGAGGCTCTCTCTATTGTAAATCCAAAGCCAAATGGCCCTTAGAGCCTTGAACAATGGGGAGCTACATACCTTTTTGAGAGAAAGTTTTGTTAGGATTCCTCCAGCCACCTTATTAAATGTTCTGAAAGATGTAGAGGGCTGCATTTAGTTAGAAGCAGTATTGAGGAGATCATGTGTCCCCAAAAGTGAGACAAGGAAGAAGGAACATAGACAGAAGAAATAAATCCATAAGGATAAGGGGGAGAAGACTCTTAAAATAAAGCCCATACCTCTAGGAGTGACGTCCTGATGGAGAGTAAGGTACGCATTTCCCTGCATAATCGTAGAACACTTAAGAGAGGGGAAAGGAACAAGAACATAGGTAAGCAGCATGACTTCCATAAAGACTATGGCCATGATCCTAAGTACTACTCAGATTTGGATAGAGTACCGAAGGACCTGGCCAGGAGAGGTAAATGAAAGGATAGGCAGAATAAAAGGTGTTCTGATAAGAACGGTCAAGGTGAGGATAATGACTCATAGGGGGGATCCCTTACAGGTACCTTTCAGGTAATCATTGTGGACAACCCCTTCTAATGCTATCTAACATGACATCAATGGGTCATTTGAGAGTCTTGCATGAACCAAGTATGGCAGCGCACTTGCCTGGTGGTAAATTCATACTCTTGATGGTGTCTGAAGAGGACAGCACTCTACATCATCTATCTGATGATCCTATGGTGATTAAGCTGATAATGGACAACTTTAAGCTAAGTCCTGTTCTAGTTGGCACTGGAAATTTTATTGTTGTGATATTCTTTAATTGTTTTATAAATCTTGGTTTGCAAGATAGAGATTTCACCCCAATTCCATATCCCATCGCAAGCTTCAATGGTCATGTGATCTACATTAAGGGAATGATAAAATTTCCTTTAAAGATGGCAACACAGAAGAAAAACTAGGCAACTGATGGTTGACTATGTGGTGATGTATTTAGTGTCTGCATGCAATATGATTGTAGGGAGACCACTCTTAAACTCTTTAAGAGTAACACTCAACCTCCAACCTTGAGACTCAATTTAAGGTAGGTAATGGTTTAATATGTAGGGCAGTGGGGCATTAAGAGAGTGCAAGATAATGTTATTTACCTACTTAAGGAGCCTCTGCACCATAATCTGAATATGAAAATAGTGAAAGATCATACTGGGACCAGAGGCAGGCAAAACAGCAATCATAAGTCAACATCGTGAAGGTGCATGAGTTGAATAATAGGGATGCAAATAATTCTGGGCCTAAACCTAAGGGGTAGTTGCAAAAATTTCCCTGACAAAAGATGAAACCAAGACCATGCAGATAGGCACAAACTTAAACATGACTTTAAAGAATCTCTGAGATCCCTATTGAACAAATATGCAAATGTGTTTGCCTATTCCGCAAAGATGCTAACAATAGATCTGTTGAGCAAAGATTTAATAAATAAATATAAATGCACAACACAAATTTTCAATATACAAAATTATACATCATCTTATCTTGAGTACAATCCGATTCAAGAGGATGTACCTCCTTAATTACACCCCCTTTTTGGGATACCATCTTTTGATTCCCACTCATTTTGTTTAATTTTTTTCTTTATCTTGTTTTGCAATCAAAGGACTTTACTTAATTTGGAACAGCATTTATCATGTTTTTTAATGCCAAGTCACCTATACCCTAAACTTAATTGGATCAGATAGTGATCGAGTAGGCACTTTCTAGGAAGGATAATATACATACACATTCTTCATGTGCAGGTTGGGGAAGGATAATTTATTTGATTTGGAATTTAGGTTGCACTCATTTTTTTGGTTACGGCTGCCTCTGCACCTCTTTTATAGAGGATCAAACCAATCGTAGTTCTTTTAATATTATTTTGATTTAGTTTGTTAAATTAATAACCATTAGAGTTGATTCCTATTTATTTGCGCTAAGTTAATAGCCACAATTTGACTTTTGATTTTGAATTTTATTTATTTTGTCAAAATTGATAGCTAAAATTTTAATTTTATCTTGTCAATTGATTTTTTTTTGAGCTCTGAAAGCTAAATTATATTTTTTAGCCATTTCGCAACAATTTCTCTATGTGCTGCTTAGCCCTCCCTGGAATTGTTCTATTAGTTTTTGACTTGCGATTGCACCCTGATGCAGTCCCTAACCAGAAATTTGTTTTTGTTGAACAACCAAGAGATGGGGGGAATTTTGTGAGATTGACTATTTATTTGGCTGGAGTTTGATCCATTTTGTGAACTTGAGATGTGAGAAAAATTTGTATTTTGAGGAGTTTGGTTTTTGATTTGTTCTAATTACATAATGTGTCAGTAGGGGTCACAACATTGTCAATTTCGATATTCCATGAAAAAAGGAGGTACCAATTTGAACCCATTTGAGAACTTCAATTTGGACTACACTCGAAATTTTATATTGAACTTCGTACATATCTTTAATGGAATCAAGTTAACGTAGCTTTTTTTGATACTTTGTTTAGGTGCAATTTTATTTTTTCCTTTTGCAGATTTTGGTTAAGTAAATGCATGAAATCTATGTACCTCCACTTATAATTTATGGATATAAGCCTTTTTGATTTGTTCTAAACTCATGCTTAATAACAAATTGACTTTGTACTCATTTTTCAGCATTACTGTATTTCGTTTTTGACAACTCCTCTGACAAAACAAAGTTGCAGCCTTTCTTTTCAATAAGCATGGGTAAAAGACAAAAACTATATTATTTGATTCTGTAGACACCCCTTTGCCAGACTCCCATTTTCTTTGTTTTCAGCCAATTAGTGGTCATGAAGATGAAACCTAAAAATCCACAACTCTGTCTTTACCGTCCCACAATTCTCCCTACTACTAATATCTCGATTTTATTTCAAAAAGTTGAAAATAAAGCTTTTAATTTTTTTGTCGTATAAGGCTTGTAGTCACAACATGTTCTCTCAACAGAGCAAATTATTCCCAAAGCAGGGACTGGTGCTGAGGGAATAGCTTGCAGATTAGCACTTCAGCCCCGTTTTTTAAGTTGCATCATTTTCCTCCGGTAAGCTCTGTTCTTTGTTCCTATCTCTTTTTATGGCTTTGGCAACACATGAGATTTGTCAAGATAGGAGCTTATGGATATGGACAGATCCGAGATTCGGCAAAATTCATGATCTTATGAGTCCATTATAGCTCGGGGTCCAGCAGTATCCATTTGTTTGATGACCCAAATTAAGTTCGGGATGGGGATTTTCGAGTTGAGTAGGTTTACGTTATCCGTGATGTGACCCCTTCTTTTCAGTTTTGAGTTGCTGAACGAGATGGCTCGTCTTCTACGTGGGTGTGAAATGAATCCAATGTTGGCTCATATCTTCTTGCTTTTGAATACTTAGTTTGTTCTTTTTTTTGGGGGGGGGGGGGGGGGGGGGAGTAAACTGCTTGAGTATTTTCCCCACAAACTGAATTTTGATCTGTTTTTGTATCTTCTTCTCTGGTTTTTTTTTTTTTTTGTTTTTACCTCTTCACCTTGGTCTTTCACCAGGCCCCAATAAAATCCGAACTATTCATAATATTCATAGATCTATTTTTAACAATTATCACAAAGCCTACCTTGGTCCAAATTTTAGGCTTTAACAAAAGCATTAAAAACACACCATTTGATGACACATCGAAATCCTTTTCCATCTCCACTTTTAATCCATGGATTTATCTTGCTGGCATATCAAATCTTTGTTTTTGAATTATATTTGTTTAGTCATTTATTTTTAAAAAAAGGAGTCCTAAGATGGATCAAATTTATCCACCGAATCAAGGATTTGAAATTTATAAAAGGCCCTGATTCTATGATTCATTTCATTCAAGCTCTCAGATTTTCTTTTTTTTTATTCATTCATAGAGAAGTATATTTGTCTTTGAAGGTAGAAATACCACCTTTTTTTATTCTGCTTTTGTGACGAAGTTTCAGTACATGACTCAAATCACTAAGGCTCCATTTTGATTGATTATCAAAGGGCCATGATAATGTGATTAATTTTCATCGAGAATCAATACTTTAATCTAGCCATGATCTTGCCCCCTTTTTCCTTTTACGTTGCAAAATAATTCCTCTTTTTTTTTTAAAAAATTCTTTTTTACCAAGTGTTGATGGTGAAAGTTGGCTTGATATGCATAATATGATCATCCATAGCTTTTTACACAACTCCTCAGCTTTTCCTTCTCCAAGTGCTTGAATTTCTTCTGGTTTACCAGTTCTGTTAAGGCTATTTTTTTTATGGGTCCGACAGAACCCAAGATCTGCTAGGATCGATGTGTTTTATAGTTGGTTCCAATAGGAATTGGGATTCGGCAGGATCCATAGTGTTCATGGTTCCGACAGGAACCGAAGAATCCAGTAGGATCCCTCTCGCCTTTTTGGTTATAACCTTAACTAAGCTTGAAACTTAGGTAGTGTTTGTTGTTTCTAGTGTCTGTTGCTGGAACTTTTGGAGGCTCGTGAAGATGCTTCTTTATGATTGACCATGGCAACCATGAGACTGAAAGTGCTAATTTTGGAAGGGCAACAACCATTTCCACTTCATTGATGTGTTACCACCAAATTTAGTTCACTTCAACTTGTGGAGAAGACTAGACTTGATTCCTGCTTTAACTGCTTCTACTCCTTCTAATATGCTTCTCTCCCTTTTTGTTTTTTTACTGTCCTCTGCTTTGTTTCCTCAAACTCCTTGTATGTATTTTTTTCCACGAAGTCGTCCCTCTGCTCGTTTTCTGCCCAGCTTCCACTTCTTCCCCTCTTTTATATATATATATATATATATATATATATATATATATATAGTATGAGGTCATAGTTTGGAAAATTAGGAATAACTCCCCACTTTTGGCATGTAGCCCATGCAATCGTTAAATCTGCAGTATTGTATTAACTCGTAGTAGAACCAACAATTTCTCTTGGCTATGGACCAAATTGGTTTCCATTGATTTAAATGAGCATTAAATCAATCAAGGCTTTGTTTACTGCTTAAGTACAAGCATGGAAAACCTTTTTTAAAAAAAAAATCATTTTGGATACGGAATTCAACTTAGGTAGATCACCATAGGGAGCTGCATATATCTACTTTGGCAAAAGACATCAGCAGGTTTGCTCCCATGTACAAACACATGTCATAGTATTTTTCATTATTTTGGCAATACTTTTGGGCCCATCTCCTACATATTTCGAAGCTTTTAATTTAAACCCATTTCTTTTCCCCTTTCCAATTATGAATTGATGAGTACTTGAGTGTTGTATTTTGAAAATTTAAAATGTTTCAAAATTTTACTTGCAACAGTTGCCACCCTTGCATTGTTTGTGGTAAGCCTTTGATAACATGACAAATGCATATACTTTATGAGTTACTTTGCCAATTATTAATTAGACCTCCTTTTTTTTTTGTGGAGGATAATTGGCGATTATGGAAGGGATGCTTGGCAATGAAAGGACTCCACTCCATAATGGCCAAGAATGTGACTATGTGCTTTATTATCGGCGTTCAAGTTCCTTGCAAATTCTTAATGTAGTCCCTTCCTTCGCCCTAACATCTATCTTGGTTAAGAAAGCTAGAGTCAAGCCAGGGGCATTTTGTTGTTGTGGGAATGGCGTGAAGAAATGCGTTGAAGTAAGTAAGGATTACAAGAACTACTTTAGTGCCACTGTTCTTGAGAAGGTTAATGCTGAACATTGTGGGCAAGAAACATACCTGGGGAAGGAATTCTACATAGCCCTATACAAGCTTCTTACTGGGAGAAGGAATTGGGGGTTAATCTACCAGTTTCGAGGTCACTCAACATTTATGATAAGATTAATGGCATGGACTAAATGAGTACTTATTCGTTTTAAAGAACCTTTGAAACATGCTGGCATATTCGGTGCCGATGGTGTATACTAATTTCCTTACCATTTTGAGATAAACGTATGACGGGCTTTTTGTGTAACTTTGGGGTCCATCAACTAATACCTTTCACCACAGGGCCGGTGAAGTTGGCATTTCACTTTATGGCATGGAGCAGATTGGAGGTTTTCCCACTCTTTGAGCTATATACGAGGAATTTTTACTTCCGAACAAGGACTTGGCTGATCATAATAAATATCCTCCTACGGTTTTTGAGCTACTACATATTCATGCTCAGCTTTACGAGTTTGACAAAGTGAAGCTTATTTATTATGATATCTGATTGGACCATTTCCACAGAGAATACTTGATGTATTTTGCATATGGGGAACCAATGGTCCCTAACAAAGAGAAAGTTGAGCCAAAGAAAAGAAGCCCTGTTTGCATTTCCTGTCAAGAGCAAATGGCAAACTTGAATGTCCCAACTGAGGGTGAAGCTTTCTTATCCTTTCGGTTCAGTCATTTTGTCTTAGCTCATGGTAAGGGGGTTATAAGACTAGAAACATTTGTAATGGCTGCGTTAATGGCTTCTGTGCAATGAATTTCTTTGGTTTCAATAGTTCTTGGTTACATATATCATGGCTTAGGGGAGACAGCAAGTCATCTAGACCATCCTGGTAAAGCTAAGGCAATTTTTCCCATCATTATGTAATAGGTTAGTTAGCAGAGTTATTTCCTTATTTATATTGTTGTCGCCCGGATAGTGACTGTTATAGGTGATGTTCCCACCCTTGTTCATTATGCTGGATTGATTGGTAGCAAACTTTCCTTGCCCTAAGGTAGACACATTTTCAGGGGTGGGAGATATGTTTCTCTCAGAGATAGCGCTTATCATGAGGACTCTCGTAATGACCGAGATGTGATTGACATGGGGTTACGGAATGAGAGTTTTGAATCTCTTTTGTACATTAGATCCTCAGTACTTTCTGTACATGTAGGAGTTTAACTGCTTTTGAAGCCCTATTACCCCCAACCAATTTGCTAGCTAATTTAGATTCGATCAAGGGTTTCCATCTAATCACTTAAGCTTTATCAGAGCCCTCCGATACAAATGAATATAATGGATCTTGCATAAGCCCATGCTGATCTTCAAAGGTGAGATATGGGGGCCAAGTTCTATGTTCCCTCTTCCTATTATGAATGAGTTTGTTCTTAGGGTTACTATAGTTGGTGGACCGAAATCAGCACTCCTTATCTAAGTCAGTTAGTCAAAATGATTCACCAGACTATAATAAATAAGAAAGAGCTTTTAAGTGAAACTATTTACATTATGGATCACCTACGTCGTCTCTGTGAGTTTGTTATTAAAGCTGTTGAAATTTCGGGGGTTATAGGAGACAGTTGTGTAAAGGATAGACCTTCGGTATCATCATTTGAAAAAGAAAAAACCAAGGTTTCTGGGGGCAACAAAACTACCGAAAATGAAGAGTAAAAGAACCCCCGACGATCAATCACCTACCATGAAAAATTTTCATGATCAGTCACCCATTGAGGTAATCTTCAAGAGGGCTCATTATGATCGCTGCAATCATTTTGATGATTCTAATATGGGAGATGGCACAAGATTTAAAGATTTACCTATCATGTACTTAGATACTTTTACTGAACAGGGAACTTTGAATCAACAAGATGCCCCCTCAAAAAAATGGAAGTACTCCTATGTGGAGCTCATCTTGCTTAGCAGAATACCCTGATGCAGTAATGACTGCTATCATTCCTATGCATGACACTCTTGATGACTTGGTTGAAGCCACACCTATTTAAAGCATTCTTACTTCCTTAGCGAGTCTTTTTTGCAACTTAAAGGAAGATTGGGTCTGAGCGAGCATTCTTAAAGGAGTAGAGGTGATCATTGATATTATTTCTAATCATGGCTCTCCTAGGGACTTCCTACCTAGCAAAGCACATGTTTCTCAATCCTTGAGTGAACTTCGCTCCATGATTGATATCTATAAGCTCAGTACAATAGAGATTTACTGGCTTTCATCCAAGATAGAGGAGACATTTGGCGTAGTTGAGACTATTGTAAAGATTGAAGAACTAGTAGATGTTGATCGAGTTAAAGCTTTGTCTAGCAAAGATCTGATTTGTTCTTTGGAAACTGCTCATGGTGAGGGTCAGCTCAATAACCTGTCTAGTGAAACTTCAAAATTTAAGATTAAGGAGCACGAGATTTTGAGGGAGGAGGAACGGATTCACAAAATGCAAGAGGATCAGACCTTCTAGTAGCAAAGTTTAATTGAGGCAAAGAGCAAGCTAAAATCTTTTTTAGATTTAAAGGAAAGGGAAGCAAAATAGGTAAAAGTGGACTTGGTTGAAGCTGGATTTTCCAAAATTGAAGATTTGGAGAAGGAGAAGGACCATCTCAATATTTTGATTGGCTCTGTAATCTCCTTTAAAAATGCTCAGATTTTTTTTTTTTTTTGGGGTTTTGCTTAATTCTTTTGCATTTATGTCTCTAGCCTTTAGTCCATTTCTGTAATGTACTATTTATATTATTGTAATAAAGCTTAAACATCTCTTCCTTTTTCTTTTATCCTCCCTCCTCCTTTTCTTCTCTCTCTCTCTCTCTCTCTCTCTCTCTCTCTCTCTTCTTCTTTTTTTTAAAATAACAATGACACCAGAATAATTACACGAAAAAGAGTAGTTAGTAAATGATTTTCACTATAAACATCACATGACCACTTGATACATCATATGAATCTGGGAATCTTCACATATAGTGGAAAAAGGAATTTATTTATTTTTGTGTCTGGGTCCAGCATGAAGCCAAATTACCCATGTACCCCCTTTTTGAGGGATGAAGCCTTTCATAGCTCGATGCAATTCAACCATCCAGCAACTTCAAGTAAGAATTTCTTTATAAATTTGCCATTGACAAAAGCATATACTATTTATCCATTATGATTTATAAGAGCTCATATGCCCCCTTAGGAATGGCCTTGGTGATTACATAAGGACCCTCCCATTTGGACTCAAATTTTCCTTGTGCCTTTCAATTGATGACAGTAATTTTCCTCATTGTTAAGGCCAATTCTCCAATGCCAAATAAGCAAAACTTGACTTGCCTCAGATTTCAAGCCTTTGTCGGCCCAATAATCAACGCTCATCTGATGCTTCTAGTTTGGCTAATCTGACTTGAGTATTTTGATCTAGATCAGTGAATAGCATGGCCACTCTTAGGGAAAGTAACTGCACCTCAAGGGTAGTACAGCTTCTAAAACCGAACACTAAGTTGTAGGGTGTACAACCAATTGCAGTTCGAACTGTGGTTCGATAGGCCCATAAGGCTTCTGGTAGTCATTTATGTCAATCCCATCTTGATCTTGAAACTAGTTTCCTTAGAATCTTGTAGAGTACTTTATTGAATGCTTCAACCTGACCATTCAGTGATGGATTATAGCTTAACGAGAAGTTATGTTTGAACTTGTACTTCTCTGCAAGCCTTATCATTACTTAATTTTTAAAGGTAAGGGCATTGTCTAAAATGATCTTGTATAGGACTATGTATTTATAAACGAGATAGGTCCTGATAAATTCAGCGACTTGTTTTACCTCCACTTCTTTTAATAGAAAAACCTTAGCCTATTTTGAGGGGTAATCTGGGGCTACTAAGATGAATATATGACCACAAGAAGAAGATGGCTTGAAAGCTCCTATGACATCTTGCCCCCACGTATGCAATGACCAAGATAATATATTTGAATGGAGCAATTGTGGTGGTTGATGAATAAAATCACCATGTATTTAACAAGCTTAACATGCCATGGAAAACTTAATCGCATCTTGAACCATGGTTGGCCAGTAATAGCCCAACCTTTGATTTGATCAACAAGTTTTGGACTTTCTTGATGAGGACCACATACCCTGGCATGAACTTCATTTCGGGCATAAGCAGCCTCCTTCCCTGACAAGCATCTAAGTAAAACCTTGACAAAAGCCTTTCGATATAAGGTGTCATTTTTAAATGTAAACCTTAGTGCTTGTCGTTTTACATCTGTCTTTTCTTTGGGTCAGTGGGTAAGATGTCATACTGAATATACTCAACGAGAGGTTGTCTCCAATCTACTTCTTTTTCAACCTAAAAAACTGAGACCACATTTATTTCTTTTGTTTCATCAAAATGGTCTAAAGCTGAGCCCACTAAGTGGCATTTCTCGATTGTTGTTTGAATGTCCCTTTCATCCGGGAGTGTCAGTGAAGGACCCAACTTTGCTAAGGCATCTGCTTTATCATTTTCAGACCTCGACACATGGTTGACCTCTACTTAAAGGAATTGGTTCATAGGGCTTCTTGCCCTTTGGTAGGGTGGCACTAATTTGGCATTTCTTACTTCGTATTGACCATTTATTTATCGAATGATTAACTGGGAATCATTGAATACTTCAAGCTAGTCAATACGCATTTCAAAGGCTAATTCAAGGCCAATAATGAGTGCTTCATATTCAGCCACATTATTTGAACAGATCTCAAGGAAAGAGAATGAGTAAGGGATAAGTCCTCCTGATGGTGTGGTGAACACAATCCCTACTCTAAGTTCCTGCATCCTTGCTACCCCATCAAAATATGACTGCCATGTTTTAATTTCAGCAAGCATAACTTCATCATCTGGCATATCGCTAGGCAGTTACTTATTATCTGGATATGGATGTGCTACAAGGAAACTGGCTATAGCCTGTCCCTTTATTGCCTTTGAGGCATGAATGTGATGTCAAAAAGGGCCAAAAGATTAGCCCATTTAGCCAATCTCTCTGATGGCATGTGCTTAGATAACATATACTTTAACGGATCTGCCTTCAAAATTAAAATGATTGGATAGGACAAAAGATAGTGTTGTAACTTTCAAATAGCGAAAACTAAGGCAAGGTAAATCCATGGAGGAGAAATTTACTTCTGCACCCACCATTGTTCGACTAATGTAATACAAAGCATTTCCTTCCCTTTATCATTATTTTAGGCCAACATAGCCCCTAAAGATCGTCCAAGGGCTTCTGTATATAGGATTAGAGGTCTTCCTTGTACTGGGGCCACTAGGACAGGTGGCCTTGTGGGATATTGCTTGATGCTTTCAAAAGCATTTTGAAAAGCTGGATCCCAAATGAAGGGCATGTCTTTTTTTGGAAGTCTTATAAAAGGTTAACACCTTCCTGACAAATTTGATATGAACCGCCTTATATAGGCTAACTTCCTTGTAAACCCCGCAATTCTGTCAGGTTTCTCGGACGGGGCATTTGGACTATGGCTTTGACTTTATCGGGTCGATTCAATTCCTTCATTCTGAACCACAAAATCGAGGAAATGCACATTTTAAGGGGTTTATCTTGAGTTGGTGATCACGTAAATTTTCGAAGACCTTTCTTTGGCCAAGAGGTTGACTTTCTCTATCTTTTTATTTTACAACCAAATCATCAATATAGCAATCAAATAGATCATGGAGGAAATCAAGAAAGATGACTGTCATGGCCCTCTGGCAGGTGGCCCCGACATTTTTCAAACCAAATGACATTACTCTATAGCAGTATATGCCCTGTAGTGTTCAAAAGGCGGTTAGGTGTTCATCTTTGGGGTCCATTTTGATTTGGTTGTACCCTAGGAAACCACCCATAAAGGACAGAGCTCTAAACCTTGTTGTGGGATCCACGAGGAGTATGGTGATTGGTAGTGGGAAATCATCCTTACGGCATGCATTGTTTAAGTCCCTAAAGCCCACAAATATCTGAAGTTGAATGTTCTTTTTCCAAATAAGTGCAATGCTAGCCAACCAAGTTGGGTATTGAACTTCAAAAAAAGTTAGCATTTATGAGCTTGTCCACCTCAACATTTATTTAGATTGTCAATTTCAGATGAAAATGCTACTGAGGTTGCTTTATCGGCTTTACTCCTACAGAAATAGCTAACTTATGGACAATAGAATTGGTATCTAAGCCCAAGATATCATGATATCCCCAAGCAAATACATCTTTGTACTCCCAAAGGAGTTGTTGATATTGTACCACTTCATCATCATTCAAGATGGTAGTCACGAAAATTAGCTTTGGGTCATCAGTTGTTCCCAAATTTATCTCTCGAAGCTCATCGATTGTTGCTTGACCACCATCTTCCATTTTTAGTAGTGCAGGTTGAACAGCCTTGATAAAATCCTCGGAGGATCCTTATTCTATAGCAGCTAAGTCACCATTTAAGCTTTTAAGTGAATCAGCTTGAGCTTGACCTTCACCACCCATTTTACAGTTTGTCCTGCCAATCTTATGATGTTTGGGAGCTCTTTGATGAGGAAATTCAAAATTTTGAGCATCTTCCTTGTCTGCAATGGATACGACATTAACATTTTCTACTTTCTTAACTTGGCTAACGACATTTTGTTCATAAACTAAACAAGACTCTTAGGTTATTGCTTTTTCTTCTTCAGCTTCCACTTTTTCTAGTTTCTAACTCAGATATTCTTTTGCTTAGGTTCATTGACTTTTCTAAGTCTCTGAAAAACCGAGATTCGAGGTTGAACTCACTTATTTTGGGAGAACATCTCTTGCTCTTGGGGTGTATAAATCACGTAATTCGTGGCATGAGTATTGAGAACTTGACCACCATGTGATACCTGGAGTGCTTTAGAGGCATCCCCTTGAAATGATGCTTTTGGGACTTCACCTTGATGAGAGATGTTTACTTATTTGTTGGCTCTGCAAGGCTCCTCTTATTGTTGTCCTTCTTCCTCCTTTGAGATTGTGATGATTCTCTTAGAGGCAGACTACTTGAAGAAGATGCTTTTGTGAGTGAGTTTGATGAGTCTCCTCTTAAAAGTACTCTCCTGTTACCGAGTGATGTTCTTATGACCAAGTTTTCTGTAGGCATTAGTTGGTCAAGTCGTCGAAAGGGAAATGTGTAACTTGTGACAAAAGAGTTCACAATTTCCTTTACCACTGTCAAGGCATTTTGCCCAGCCTTTCTTTTCTCCTTGGGTGTATATTTGAATAACACCTTTGATTGAGGGGATTGATATTCCTTGATTTCACTAGCATAACTGTTGATAACCCGAATAACCTATTGAGGCAAAGTAAAAGCCTTGGGATTTTCTTTTTGGTTACCCTTTTTTGGCCTAAAAGAACTTAGGAGGTTCAAGAATCTGCTAATTTATAAAACTTAGCATCACGTAATTAACGTCTTCCCCATGAAAAGAATTTGTATCCCCATGGATTGTTTTCTCATTGCCATGTGTGTCAGTGTATTCAAACGCTGGTGAATAGTGGAAGTCATAGTCTTGCTAGTGTGACGCCAAGGCTGCCCGAGTAGGGCATTGTAAGAAGTATAAGCATCTATTACATAAAAGAGAGCATCTATGTAGAGGTCATCTAGTTAAACTTTCAAAGCAATAGTGCCTAAGGCTTTCTGCACCACCTGATTAAATCCTTATATTATGAGCAAAGTTGGGGATAACTGATTTGGTGTTATCCCTATCGCTCTCAATACCCTTAATGGAAGAAGGTTGACTGTAGAACCACAGTCAACTAGGATCTGATTTATTCTTTTATCTTTGATCATACTAGTAACATACAAAGGCTTATTGTTGTACGCAGACCCCGACTAGAGGTCCTCATAAGAGAACATTATGTAAGCTATGCATGCGGCACACTGGTTTAAAGAGAAAGACAACACCTCATCTACCTCAATAGGGTCGACTTGATCTTTATAGTCATCAGGGTCCATTAATGGCTGAATGAGTGCCCTTCTTAGCTATTTGGACATTTGCGAAGCATCATAGACGCTTAAGCGTTGATAAGTCCTTAATGTGCAATCTATTTTGAGGTCATTTTGTGCCATTTTGAGGGAAAATTATGTGTTTTATGATCTATCATACACTCCTTTTTTGGTTTTACGCTCAGGTGTGGTTCATTTCTATGTTTTGCAGGTTTTTGGGTCATTTAACCCGAAATTTGGCCATAGATAATTGTAGCTTTACTCCCCACATACGCCCCCAAGTCACTACACCTATGGAAGGAAGAAAGAACAGAAGAATATTGAGACAGAGCTCACCACGGACAGTTCATGGTGAAGGCTACAGTCCGTGGTGAGACCATAACTAGAAGTCTGATAGTTTTTCTTCATTATATGGCTGAGGTTGATCAAGTTCTTCTTTAAATAGGTCTATTTTGCAGTAGATTTAGAGATGAGATAGCAAAAAGAGAACTCTTACCGTCTAATTTTTCCATTATTTTTCATTTTTCTAAGTTTAGTGTAGATTTTTTGTTGGTTTTGAGTGTTGAAGAAGTGCTTACTATTTTGGAGTCATTGCAAAGTTAGAAAACCCTTGAAGGATCTCCAATTATGCTAAGGTTTTTTTTTTTTTTTTCTCTCAAACTCTGTTTAGTTGTTATTAATTTAAATATGTGTTAGTAGTTTTCTTAATCTAGGAATTGTTAGCCAAGTATTGATATTGGAATCTCTTATTTTTATTTAGTTGTGCTTATTCTTGATTGGGATTGGTTGAATTTTATCTTGTGTGTCAAATTGTTGTTGTTGAATTTTGGCCAAATTCATTTGTTAATTCTAAGTTGTTAAGTGAAGGACTGAAAGGTGAAACTATCTATTTGATCGACAGGATAGTACTTGACTTAGCAATACTTGAGAAAGAGTCGCTAGTTAAGAGGACCCTTTAGCCATCAAAAATCCATAACTCAGACCAAACAAGGACATTTGAAAGAATGATAATTGGTTAGTTTAGGCAATTTAGTTTATTTCGAAAGAAAAGATTGAATTCTAAATGTGATTGCACCCATTTTAGTCTCCCACTATAGATCAAGTGCATAATATATTCCATTGATCCACATCTTTACAAGGTGAAACAAATCCCTAGATCTTTTAAATTGATTGAATTCTCCAAATTAGGTTATAGTGTCATTCAAACTCTCAATTGAAATTTACTTGCTTAGCACTTTTATAGGACAAAACTCAATAGATTATGATTCATCTCCATGGGAACAATATCTTTACTACAACACCTGTGTGCTTGCGGGCTTAGGTCAAGCGTGCTGGGATTCGCTTGAGATGAGAGATGACATCATAGCAAACCTTTTCCTTATGAGACCCTTGATGAACTTGAAAAGGGAGTGGCATAGGAAGATCCTTCTTAGACTCCTTAGTTGACTGTCTGTTCTGAGCGATGCCTTTGCTATTTGAACTTGAGGGAATTACTTCCTCTTCAACTTTTTCTTTCGCATTCGCTGATATTAGTGGTATATCTAGTGCCATTTTTCTTCTTCTCTTTTCCCATTGATTTTACGGTTGGAGTTAACGATCGGACTGAAAAGTAAGTTGATCCACATCTTAAGTAGTGCTGCTGGCTTAGCATTCACCTCTTGGCACTCATCGGTCCATAAAACCATACAAGATTGGCCTATTTCCCCTTCTACGGGTGCATCATTTGAGGAGTTACTGCCAAAGAAACCCTTAGGGATGTAATCACCTAAAGTGAAAGGGATCCTAACCGGCGGAACCTATTCCTCTTTGGAAGTTACCTTCGGTTTCTTTTTAGCCTTTGACTTCTTCTTTTTGTTTTTCTTATTTCTCTTTTGTGACAGCTTCTATCCTCGTATTTTGACTTCTGAGGATTGAGAAGCTTGGGCCACTCCTTGTCGAAATGACCTTCTGTTGGAGTAGGTTTACCACCCATAGCCATTATCATCATCATCTTTTGATATTTCTCATGCCTCTAAAGTTGGGTCTAGGTAGAAATCGTCCAAGGTTGGTCGTCCTGGTGATGGAGGACGCATATCTGGATATGCCTACACTATTACTACATCATCATCAGCAATAAACTTGATGGGGACCACATGGAGTGGTAATAACACCATTGGAATCCCTTCATTGGTTTCTAAGGATGATGAATAAGATTCATCCTTCTGTTCAATTGCTGAGGTTCCATTTGATAATGCAGTGGGCCCTTTGGGTGAAGCTCCTTCTATCTCAATTTCTCTCCTTTTGCTCATGTCTTCGATTATGTCTTTGAATACATAATAGTCTTTTATTGAGGGGCTAATGATCCCATGGTATGGGCAATACTTAGGATCATTTGTCTTGTTGACTTAGGTAGGTCATTTTGGCTCTAGAAGGGAAATGGCTTTTGTAGCCATTACCTCATCAAATATCCCTTGAACATCATCATCATCAAAGGGACACTTCTTTTCTTTTCTTTCTTAGAGGGTGAGTCACCGTCCTTCCCTTTTTTACTTATCTTTGCCATTTGGTTAAAATTTCTGCCATCGGTTAGCTTTGGGCTTGTTCCAACAAAGGTAGCCATCGACTCTCCCCTCTTGGTTAGCCTTTTAATTTCTTCATCCTGGGTTGTATACTTTATTGATGGGCAATTTGTCTTTCCACATTGCTTGCCTTAGACACTAGCACATCAAAGATTTGAGGCTTAGTAGTGTCAACGTATGTGACAATTTGAGGGTCTGGATTATTGGCATACATTTGAACTATCAATTGCTCACTTAGCTTTTCTAGGCATTACAAGCTTAGGCTCCTCCACCTTGTAATGAAGTCATTCACGCTCTCGTTTGGCCTTTGGCATGTGTCAGCAAGGTCTAATTATGGAAACCTTTCATTTTGAACTCACAAACTGAGCAAAAAATGCCCTTTGGAGGTCATCCTAGGTGTGAATTGACCCAAATTGTAGCTGGATATACCACATAAATGTGGCACCCTTTATAGATTGTACGAACTATTTAATTAATAATGCATCATTTAAGGTCATTTTGCCACACGCTGGGTAGAAATGGGCTAAGTGTTCATGCGGTGACCCATTTATTGAGTCAAACTTTTCAAAGTTCATCTTTTGGTAACCTTTCGGGAAAGGAACCAACTCTTAATGACTTGGATAAAGGTTCTTGTATCCTAACACTGAGGGATTCATGGTTACTTGGTACTCTCTGATCTCTTGGGCTATCAGCTTCATGACATCTTGCGGAGCGATAACTTTGTTGCTACTGCTAACCTCATTAGTTTTTTTCACACTCTTGGTTTTGAAGGTGAGTAGCAAGATTAGCAAGTTCCACCGCATTTTTTTGCAAAGCTTCGTTTGTAGCTCTTGCATTTATTCCTCAAGGCTTGAGGTGCTAGTAACTAAGGCTGGCATGTTTTCATCCAGGTCATCCTCAATAATTTTCTCTTGTAGGATGACAGTTGATAACTCCTCTTCCAGGAACAGAGTTCTATGTTTATAAAAGGCAGGACTTGTAGCATCGTCTTACTCTTTAAGCTGGTCTTTGCCTTAATCAAAGGCAGTGACTAACTATTGTAAGGTCACCTCAGCATATATTAATGCTTCGGCCCTTGATCGTATGATTGGGCCATTATATACAAGTGATTCGACTCCGTCTCAGGTTAAATCACTTTGACTTTGTGATCTAGGAGGCACAATCCTCTTATCTTTTGTAGGGCCTCGAGGAGCGGTAGCCTCCATGAGCTGCAGAGGACTTGGCAACATAGTGGGGGTGCTTGAGGCTGATGGTTTGACAAATTTCACCTTTAGGGTCTTAGGTGCCATTTCCTCCTCTGAATAGAAGGTTGGCATGAAGATTCACCTTGTCAAGTGGACGTGGGGAGACTTTTTGACTTTTGAGGTTCCTTCTCCAAATGGTTTATTGGGGATCTTTAAGATTGGGGGTTTTCTGCTTAGCTTTGTGCCCTTCTAGTGGATGTGGGGACCCAAGCCTGTCATGAAGTTGAGGTAGGGACCCGAACCTACCCCAAGATCAGATTAGGGACCGAGCTTCCCTAGGTCGGGTTGTTCCTTGGGTTACTAGCGCCTCCCTCATCCAGGTTTCCCTCCAGATTGGAACTTGCTTAGGGTGGGAAACTCGCGCCGGGTTGCACGACGTAAACATTGAGGGACATGCCGTGGAGGACAACCTTAGCTGAGATGCCTTCCTCAAAGTCGTTTTAGCCAGCTCTAAGGCTGGTGAGGACGCTAGTTTGGGTGCGCTTGACTTAATGCGACACTTGTCACTTCTGCGCTTGTTGCGCTTCAAGTCGGCTTATCGACCTTAGGGGCGGGCTTGCTTTCCCGTTCGAGGCCTCTAAGAGGTTCCATTGAATTTGCCAATAGAAATTCAGCGAGTATGGATTGTGGTTCTATTATGAGGACCATTTGAATGTTCCTGTCTGCCTTAAGTATCCCTTGCTTGACCATAATGGCGACAAGAAGCTCATTGAAATCAATGGTAACTTGTGGTGCCCTCCTTTTGCAAAATCACACAAGAACAAAAACAACAGGAAGAAAGAAAATAATAAATATTAGTCAAATATAAACAAATCCGAGATAGGGTCTACTGAGCATGCCAAAAATTATGTTGAGCAAAGATTTAATAAAAAAATACAAATGTACAACATAACTTTCCAACATACAAAACTGCACATTGTTTTGTTTTAAGTACAACCCTATTTAAGAGGCTGGACATTCTTGATTACATCCCCCTTGCAGGAGACTACCTTTTGATTCCATCTCATTCTTTTTAATTTCTTTTCTTTATCTTGTTTTGCATTCATAAGACTTTATTTAATTTGGATCGACATTTATCATGCTTTTTATGCCTAGTCACTCATACCCTATACTTAATTGCATCAGATAGTAATCGTGTAGGCACCTTTCAGGAAGAGTACTATATGCACACCTTCTTCATGTGCAGGTTAGGGAAGGATAATTTACTTGATTTCGAATTTATGTTGCACTCTTTTTTTTTTTTTTTTTTTGGTGGTATCTGTTGCCTACCTTCTTTTATAGAGAATCAAACCAACCGTAGTTCTTTTAATATTATTTTGATTTTGTTTGTTAAATTAATAACCATTTGATTTGATTTCTATTATTTGCACTAAGTTAATAGCCACAATTTGATTTTTGATTTTGAATTTTATTTATCTAGTCAAAATTAATGGCCAAAATTTTAATTTAATCTTGTCGTTTGATTTTTTGGCTTTGATAGCTAAATTATAGTTTTTAGCCATTTCGCGACAATTTTTTTATTTACCGATTTAACTCTTCCTGGAATTTGTCCACTATTTTTTGACGTGTGATTGCACCCAAATGTTATTTGTGGGCTTCCTACGTACTCTTAATGGGATCAAATTGACGTAGTCCTTAACTTGAAATTTATTTTGGGCTCTAACAACCAAGAGATGGCGGGATTTTGTGAGCTTGACTATTTATTTGGCTTGAGTGAGGTCCATTTCGCGGACTTTAGATTTAAGAAAAAAATTGCATTTTAAGGAGCTTGGTTTCTGATTTGTCCTGATTACATAATGTGTAACTAGAAGTCACAAAATTGTAAATTTTGATATTCGGTGAAAAAGGGAGGTATCAATTTGAGCCCATTTGAGAATTTCAATTTAGATTGCACCTGAAAATTTTATATCGAACTTTCTACGTATCCTTAGTGGAATAAAGTCAACATAGTACTTGTCGATACTTTACTTAGGTACAATTTTATTTTTTCCTCTTACAGATTTTGGTTAAGTAAATGCATAAAATCTATGTACCTCCACTAATAATTTATAGATATAAGCCTTTTTGATTACTTGTAAAGTCATCTAATTAATAATGGACTGACTTTGTACTCATTTTTTAGCATTACCGCATTTTGTTTTTGACAACTACTCTGACAAAACAATGTGGGAGTCTTTCTTTTCAATAAGCATGGGTAAAAGACAAACCATATTATTTGATTCTTCTGACGCCCTTTTGCGAGACTCCCACTTTCTTTGTTTTCAATCAATTAGTGGTCGTTAACAGGACACCTAAAATCCACAAGTCCAGCTTTAAGGTTTGATAATTCTCCCTAGTAATATCTCTATTTTATTTCAAAAAGTTGAAATTAAAGCTTTTAATTTTTTTTGTTGTATAAGGCTTGCAGTCACAGCCTTTTCTCTGATAGAGCAAAGTATTCCCAAAGCAGGGACTTGTGTCAAGGGACTAGCTTGTGGATTAGCACTTCAACCCCCTTTTTTTTTTGTTTGCCGAATTCTCTTTTATATATATATAGTATGAGGTAATCATTCAGCAAACTAGGAATAGCCCCCCACTATTGGCATGTAGCCCACCAATAGGAGGGGGTGGCGGCATGGATTGAGTGCAACCGTCAAATCTGCGATATTGTGTTAACTCACAGTAGAACCAACAGTTTCTCTAGGGTATGGACCAAATTAGGTCCCATTGATTTAAATGAGCATAAAATCAATCAAGGCTTTGTTTATTGCTTCAGTGGGAGCATGCAAAGCTTTTTTTTTTTTTTTTTTTTTTTAAAAAATCATTTGCCTATATGTACGTTGGTAAAAGACATCAGCGGGTTTGCTCCCATGTAGAAACACATGTTGTAGTATTTTTCATTTATTTTGACAATATTGTTAGGCCCGACTCCTACATATTTTGAAACTTTTAATTCACGCCTATTTCTTTTCCCCTTTCCAATTATGAAGTAATGAGTACTTGAATGTTATATTTCGAAAATTTAAAATATTTTGAAATTTTACTTACAACAAGATCCAAAGGTGATAGTGTACATGTTGGCCACTAATCCTTATGTAAATCTTGTCATGAAGAAAAGAATGAGCTTTGCCTTTGTCAGGAACAAATAAAATGTTAGAAGCAGTATAAAAGTTGCTAGAAGCTATATTTATCAAAGAGTGTCAGTACCTAGATTGACTGCTAATATGAAAATGGTAAAGAAGCTCAATGGCACTTAGAAGATGTGTGTGGACAACATAGACCTAAATAAAGCCTTCCCAACGGATTGCGTCCCAGTCCTAAAGATCGATCAACTAGTGGATTCCACTAATGGTCATGGTTTCTGACTTTCACATATGACTACTCAAGCTTTCATCAAATACAAATGTGAGAGTAGGATCAAGGTCATAAAACATTCATAACTCATCAAGGCCTTTTGATGTTGTAGAGCAATGCCATAGCAATCTGAGGATAAGCGGTTGGTCAACAAGCTTTTTTAGAATTCAAATTGGAAGCAGTATTGAGGTTTACATCTATGATTGGGGTGGGTGTTCATAGTTTAGTTTAGTTTAATTTCAGTTTTCTTGAACTCGTTAACTAGATTTGTCAGTTCATAAAATCATGAACTGAAATTAGAAATAGATGGGACACTTATCTGATTTTTTTGGTTTGGTTCACCGATTAATCATAGCCGATAATAGAATTTTTTTAACCAATGATTCCTCAGAGTAAAAAAATATAGCTATAGCTTTATGAACTACAAATTTACTAAATGAAAATTGAGTATTAATTGCAAACTAACTGCCTAGCCCTTTCTACTTGCCCTTTTACAATGTGATAAGTTATGACGAAAGAAGCTAGTATTAACTGCATCACTTCACAAGACGCAACCAAAAAAAGGAAAAAGAGAAAAAAAAGGCTAGTGGGCCATTTGTATGGGCGAATTTGGTAGGCTATGACAACCAAATCAATAGTTTATTTCGATTTTTGTCTAATTGAACCAACAATGGAAAAAAAATCAGAATGTAACAATATGTTTTAAAGATTATATTAAAGAATATTTTGGTTCGGTTTGGTTAACCGTAGTTTTTAAAACCTCCAATCGAAAGCGAACTATAAAGGTGATTGTTTTTCCCATTCGATTAACTTAATAAACAGTTCGGCTTGGCTGGTTTGTGGTTCGGTTTAGCATTTCTAGATTTTTTAACGCCCCTATGTATGATATGATTTTGAACTCACATTGGATCAGCATTTGCAAGACCTCAAAAGATTTTTGAAACCTTGAGGAAGTCCAGCATGGCATTAAATCCCAAGAAATGCGCCTTTGGGGTTTCAGTAGGAAATTTATGGGGTTTATGATGAGAAAAGAAGGAATTAAGCCAAATTCGAAAAGATGAAAGCCATCATAAACACACAAAATTCCAAGACTTTCAATGACAGTTTATAAATTGATAGGATCGGGAGGAATTTGAGGGAGCTTTATACCCAATGTTACCCAAAAGTCTCTCCCATTCTTCAAGTGCATGAGGTCAATCAAGGAATTGAGATGGACTGAAGATGCAGAGGGAGCCTTTAAACAACTCAAGCAACACCATGGAAGCCATACAATCCTTGTTAAGCCCCATGCCAGGGGAGAACCTCTGTTAATTAGTCATAATTTATATGAGTCTATCGGAATTGATCTCTCTACAGATAGTTATATTTGTAGAGGTAAGACTACCTACATTTAGATTTTCCCAAACCTCGTGAAAGCAGGACCCACATTCGAAATTGTTGTTGTTCTTGTGTTGTTATATGTCTTATTTTGTCTAGTTTACTTTATTTTATACAGTTTTTTAAGGTTGGGGACAAATAAAGCGAAGAGGAGAAAAAAAAAATGTCAGAACATGGGGTTTATTATTGGGGAATTTTTCAAATGAATTTATCAAGTGTACGAAAATAATAATTTATGAAAAATAGTTATTTTCAGAATGATTTATTTCGAGGACTAGAACTAAGGGAGCACTCGCCCTAATTGAAAAAGAGATTTGAAATCTTCAAGGAAATGAAACCTCGCAAATCCTAACTAGATTATTCATGTCATAAAATCAGTACCTTCATGACATCAACATCATCCACGCCTTCCACTTAATCTTTCCACCTCCACAGTCATATTTCTTTTTAATCACCAACACATAATCATCTCCACGGCACCTGCATATTCAAATATGCCCATCAACCTCAGCACCACATGCCCACCATCATGATATTATGATCATCATCTTCACTTCCATTTTATCATTCCACATCTTCAGAATGTTATTATCATCCCCTCATCACGCTTTCCATGTTCATCACCATAATCACCATCATCATGCCATCATCATCTCCCATGATAGAAATGAGAGTACACAAACACAAGAGGGGGTGAATTATGTTGCCAAATTTTCGCAGTTTTCTGGAAACAGGCTTAGGCCCTATTTGGATAGGCTGTTTGTAACACGTCCAGAAAATGCAAATGCAGTGGAAAGAAGTAAAAGAGAAAGCAGACACGGGATTTTTACGTTGAAACACCTCTAGCCCAACTGAGGTGAAAAACCACGACCTACCTCTGTAGGATTTTCAACCACTTCACTATTCAGGCTAAACACGGTACAATGTAACTCACACCGTTACAACTTGTAACACACACGTAACCGTCTTCCCTAAGATCGGTTACCCCACGTCCAAAATCCCCTTGATTTGGACACACTCAACTCACTTTTGAAAGAGAGAAAATAAGATGGACACCTTACTTTTGTGCTTCTCAAATAAGCTAGTGTAAGGTACAAGTATGCTCCTAGTATGCCAACTTTGAAAGCTCAATCTTGCACACACTTGGGTCAGTTTTCTTTCTGAAAAATATGGCTCTTAAACTCTGGAATATTGCTGTGAAAACCGATGAAGAAAATGAGTGTGGAGTCTTGCTTAAATAGAAAACCAAGTGGAATAATCACAAATATTTTCTAAAAAGAAAAAGCTTGGGCCACAAGGAGTGGAAAGTGTGAGCTGAAAATTCCCACTAACTACTTGAGCTACACGGTTATTTTCAGCCACAAAAACTCAGTAAATCATCCCATGATTTTCTCCACAAATTCAGCCATTTTCTAAAAATAGAGATTTTGTTACTTGGAGAATAAAGCACTCTAAAAATAGACTTGCAATTCTCCCCAAGTTTCTCATAGCCAAAAATAGTCTCTTTGGACTAAATAATCAGCAGAAAATCTTGCTCAAAAATCTCAGAGACGTTAGCCAAAAAATCAGAGAAGAATTCGTGAAAAATGTTTTTGCAGTTTGGCTTGAGAACATCCTGAACACCTTGTTCCCAGAACTGTTCTGAGATAGTGTTCTGAAATATTTTCAAAAAGCAAAACCATTTCAAGTAAGTGTTAAATCAAGACTTTCTAATTGGCATATTAACAAGAATCTAAGAAAATAAAACCTATAACAAACCAAGACTCTTGTTGAATCAACCCGACATCTTGTAGAAAAATTACTTGCTGCTCCAAACACTTTGCAGAACTGATCCCCAGGCTGCTTTGAATTTGTAAATCAACTGATCTTCAGAACCTGTTCTTAAGACCTGTTCTTAAGCATAGTTAACCAAGCAATTTCAAAGTATTTCAAACAACATTTGGAATCTGTTTGAACAGCACACTCAAGTATATATTACATTTGTGTTTGTTATAATCAAAACCTTACATTACATAAGGATAGGGTCAACAATTTTCCCCTTTTTGATGATGACAAACCAAATGACCATATTGACCATTCATAAGAAAATAAAAATCGGTTAGTGCCAAATATTCAAGTCACACAAGAGCAAACAAAAGCAAAAAAAATTTAAGAAATCAAAATAAAACAAACATGGTTATCCCTATCTTCCCCCTTTTGGCATCATCGAGAAAAAAAAATATTGGCAAACAAGTTAAAATAGGGTGTTGGCAATCACCACCACTTGGGTAATGGAGGAAAAACAACCTGCAATACACTCAAGTATATAGTACATTAATGATATTGGCCATCCAAGTCACGCACAAACAATTAACTTTAAGAAAACAAGCAAGGCATAGCCAACCAAGATTAGGATAACCACATTTTATCATAATATGCAAAAACAAGCAGTTCAGAATATTGTCGAGAACAGGAAAAAAAGTGAGAAAGAAGGGAAGACAGAACAGGGAAGGAATCAGGGGGTAGAGCTGTTCCAGGGAGGAGGAGAAGAGAATTTGGCTGAGAGAGTTGAAAGAATCGACATTGGTGTACTCATGTTTAGGATCTCTCAAGATGTGAATCTTTCTAATGAGAACCTACTCTGATACCACTTGATATAAATGAGAGCACACAAACACAAGAGGGGGGTGAACTGTGTTGTCAAATTTTCGCAGTTTTCTGGAAACAGGCTTAGGCCCTGTTTGGACAGGCTGTTTGTAACACGTTCAGAAAACGCAAATGCAGTGGAAAGAAGTAAAAGAGAAAGCAGACACGGGATTTTTACGTGGAAACACCTCTAGCCCAACTGAGGTGAAAAACCACGACCTACCTCTGTAGGATTTTCAACCACTTCACTATTCGGGCTAAACACGTTACAATGTAACTCACACCGTTACAACTTGTAACACACACGTAACCGTCTTCCCTAAGACCGGTTACCCCACGTCCAAAATCCCCTTGATTTGGACACACTCAACTCACTTTTGAAAGAGAGAAAATAAGATGGACACCTTACTTTTGTGCTTCTCAATAAGCTAGTGTAAGGTACAAATATGCTCCTAGTATGCCAACTTTGAAAGCTCAATCTTGCACACACTTGGGTCGGTTTTCTTTCTGAAAAATATGGCTCTTAAACTCTGGAATATTGCTGTGAAAACCGATAAAGAAAATGAGTGTGGAGTCTTGCTTAAATAGAAAACCAAGTGGAATAATCACAAATATTTTCTAAAAAGAAAAAGCTTGGGCCGCAAGGAGTGGAAAGTGTGAGCTGAAAATTTTCACTAACTACCTGAGCTACACGGTTATTTTTAGCCACAAAAACTCAGTAAATCATCCCATAATTTTCTCCACAAATTCAACGATTTTCTAAAAATAGAGATTTTGTTACTTGGAGAATAAAACACTCTAAAAATAGACTTGCAATTCTTTCCAAGTTTCTCATAGCAAAAAATAGTCTCTTTGGACTAAATAATCAGCAGAAAATCTTGCTCAAAAATCTCAGATACGCTACCCAAAAAATCAGAGAAGAATTCGTGAAAAATGTTTTTGCAGTTTGGCTTGAGAACATCTTGAGCACCTTGTTCCCAGAACTGTTCTGAGATAGTATTCTGAAATATTTTCAAAAAGCAAAACCATTTCAAGTAAGTGTTAAATCAAGACTTTCTAATTGGCATATTAACAAGAATCTAAGAAAATAAAACCTATAACAAACCAAGACTCTTGTTGAATCAACCGGACATCTTGTAGAAAAACAACTTGCTGCTCCAAACACCTTGCAGAACTGATCCCCAGGCTGTTCTGGATTCCTGAATCAACTGATCTTGAGAACCTGTTCTTAAGACCTGTTCTTAAGTATAGTTAACCAAGCAATTTCAAAGCATTTCAAATAACATTTGGAATCTGTTTGAGCAACACACTCAAGCATATATTATATTTGTGTTTGTTATCATCAAAACCTTACATTACATAGGATAGGGTCAACATCCCAGCATCAAAATGCACAGGTACCAACACCAGCCAAGGTCGTCATCATCGTCTCATATTGCCAATGAAAGTCTCACTGTTTTGTTTTACTAGTTTAGACTTTAGTTTACAAACATGAAATATTTAGAGTGTATACATTTAGATTGTTTAATATGAGTGAGTAGTTTTCTTATACTTAGCATAATCTATTTAAAAACATGTCAAATTAATTATTTTGACACAAGTTTCAAAAGTTATTGTTTAATGAATTTCTATTCCATGAGTCTATAATGGTTTGTATTTTTCTTTTACGATATTGTGTTATGTTAAGTAGAATGTATGCTAATTAATTTTATATAGAGTCATATGATAGTTTAAAAGGCTTAAGTGCATAAAAGTTATAGTCTTTTAGGAACAAATATCACCCTAATTAATCATGAATGACTCATACCCATTTCTTTTAATTAGAAAAATGTTATATATCTTTGTTAAATCAATTTGCTGGCAAATTGGTTACAGGCTGCAAATGAAGTTTTTCTAATGCTTGATGCTGTAGTTTGATTAAATTCTATTGCTTATAATGGGATTATCAAAATTAGTGGGGCTTATATATATTAGGAATGGACAAACTAAATTATGATATAAGAAAAAATGGAAAAGATTCACTATTGGCTATAATCTATAGCCTAGCTTGTGGATAAGTCAATTTTTGTATTGATGATAAATATTAATTTGCATGGTGGATATAGATTACGCTAAGTGTTTTCATATATTTGGCATCTTTGATAATTATTTGCATTTTTTAGTTGATATCTTTAATTTGTCAAATCAAATTCTTAAATTGAAAGATTTTAATATTAAATTTCATCTATTCCCCCAAAAGGTAGTGTATTTTTGCTATTATTTATCAGTTTGTTAGATATTAAGTTAAAAGTAGTTTCTTCTATATTTTTTCCATGTTTATGCCACTTCAGGGTTTGGATAGAGTCCTAATATATTGTTATTTACTTTCAAGAGTTTTGAAAATTATTTGATAATTTTTCAGAAGTATTTCATGAATTTGATATGTGCATGTTTTACTTTGATAAATCAAAAATTAAGATATGCTTGTCAGAGTACAAATTTGCATCTTTAAAAGTTATTGGTTTACATGATTTTCTATAGTTGTTCATATTAATTTCCTATTTTAATTCTCAGTTTGAAATTGTGGGGTTATTTCTATTTTTATTTTTGTCGAAATATTTAGGTTAGATATTTGATGTTTTTAATTTCCAAAGTTAGTTTTAGACTATGTTGGGGTATTAGTGAATGACTTTACGTTTTTTGCTTAGTTTAGTTGAAAGTGGTAAATTTCATTATATTTAAACTAGCTTATTATTATATTTTCCTTATGGATTTGACTCCTATTCCTCTATGCTATATTCTTATTTATAAGTATAAGTAGTGGGTTAAATTGTGACTATACAATGAACTTTTCAAATTTTATCGCAGTTGCCTGGAAAGAAAATAAAAGTATTAGTTTTTATCTATTTAATTTACTACTTTTGTCATTTTGTTTACACCTCAGTCTTTCATTTTTGTAGGTTGTTGTAGTTTAGGCATTTTTGGAATGGTCATATGGTCGAATCAAAAGAGGAGAATACATTTGAGAGGTTAAAAAGCAAGAAAGTGATTCTGAAAAGCTACATTTTGCAAACGAAGTTCTGAGTCCAAGGAAGAAATGGCTACTTTAAGTGAACATGCTGTAGGTAACTTGGAAACACAACCTGTGTCCATTTCAGGTCACACATTAGATCGTCCACTTGAGTTGAACTTTGGATTTTTAAATCTGTTTCTTAAATTTCATGGAATGCCTAATGGGGGCCCATATCATCACATTAATGAATTCATTACTACATGTTCAACCATGGAGCTTAAGGGAGTCACTCAACATCAAAGATTGGCTGTATTATTTACTTGCTACAACATTTACTACATGGACTCAAGTTCATAAAGCATTCTTAGAAAGTGTTTTCCTTCTATATCTAGGATTGGATCTATTATAAAAAAAAATAAATGGCATTAAGCAAATGATTGGAGAAACCATTTATTAATATTGGGAATGTTTCAATAAATTATGTACTAGTTGTTCTCAATATCAAATTTCTAAACAATTATTGATCCGATATTTTTATGAGGGTTTATTGCCTACAGATAGAAATGCGGTAGACACTGCTATTTGGGGGCTTTAGTTAATAAGACTCTAAGTTAGGCTAGGAAATTGTTTAATAATACGACTAAAATAGTCAACAATTTAGAACCACGGTAACTTAATCTAGGAATGTTAATGAACTTAGTTCGAGTCCATCCGTAGAGACCCAATTGTGTCATATACTGCTATGTTGAACAAGCTCATAACTAGAAGTGTTCAGAAAGTAGGAGTGTGCGGTATTTACTATTTAGAGGGCCATGCTACTAATGTGTGCCCCACATGTTAGGGAGGGATATGAATGGTGTGTTTTCTAACCAAGGTCAAAGAAAGTATGATCCATACTCTAATGCTTATAATAAAGGGTGAAAAGACCACCATAACCTTAGGTATAGACTTATGAACAACCCCCAAGTTTTAACCAAGCACCACATCGGCCATCTGGTCAGGATACAGCAAATTTCCTTTTAGAGCAAATCAAAAAAGGATGGATGACTAGAAAATGGAGATTGACTCTAGATTTTAGAACATAAAGATGATTCTTAAACATGTCAAAGAGAGGTATACTATTCCTAATATGATAGTTAGTAACGTATAGGTCCAAATGCAACATAAGTTACCATCTTAACCTTTCTAGAAGCCAAAGAAAAATATAAGTGCTACATCACTTAGGAGTGGAAAGGAATTGAATGAACTTGGGGAGAGTAGAGAGGTAGAACTAGAAATTAAGGTTAGTGAGCCTAAACTTGACCAGGACCAAGATACCACCCCTAATGTTAAGAAAGTAGGTATTAATAAGACGGAACCTTACAAGCCATTATGCCTTTTCTTGGTAGACTAAGAGGGACAACTCCTAAGGTAGATGAGGTAAACCAAGAAATATTAGAAACATTTAGGAAGGCAGAGGTCAACATTCATATCCTAGATACCTTTAAGCATGTGTCTCGTTATGCTAAGTTCTTTAAAAAGCTTTGTACTAAAAAGATGTCAATTGAAAGGGAACACAAAGGTAAGTGTGGGGAAAAAAAGTATCTGTTGTGTTCTAAAAGAAGCTTCTCCCTAAAAATAAGACCTAGGTTTATTCTCTATTCCTTGTGGAATTGGAAATATTTGCATTACTAGAGCCATACTTGATTTAGGAGGCTCCATTAATATGATGTAGGTCCATTTATGAGAAACTAACTTTGGAGAGTTAAAGAAAACTTCCAAGCTGATGACCTTGTTTTTCCTGCTGGTTTTTATGTAAAAGACATAGGTGATCAGGCCATGACATTTTGGTATTACTTGGCAGACCACTTCTTAAAACATCTAAGACGAAAATAGATGTGCGTAGAGGGACATTAACTATGGAATTTGATGGTAAAGTTATCAACTTTAATATTTTTGATGGCATAACATTTCCTACTAATATGAACAATCTTTGTGCACTTGATGTGATCATTGAATTATCCTAGGATGTATATGAATTGTCTCATGAAGATGAATTGCTAACTGTGCTTACTTAGTGTTTTGGATCAAATTGTGCTTCAAAGTGTGCCTTACCATGGTGATAATGAGTTAGTTGGCAACATAGCATCTATGTGGATGTAATCGACAAACCTAAGATGCTAGAATTGCATGAAAGTCACACAAAGTTGGTATCCTCTCGTATTGCATCCGCAAACTAGAACTAAAACCATTCCCTGAATCATAAATAAGCTTATGTAAGAGATGATGAGACCTTACTTGTTATAATCTCTAAAGCACTTATACTTGAACAAGAGCATGAATTTATTAGGGTTCTTAGAGAACATAGTGAAGCATTAGGGTGTACTTTAGCATACTTAAAGGAATTTTCCCCACATTATATTCACATTAAATCACTTTACAGTTAGAAATTAAACCTAAAAGAAAACATTAGTGAGTAGTAAATTGATCTATGATAGAGGTAGTTCAAAAAGAAATGCTTAAGTGGTTAGATTATGTGGTGATATACCCCATACCTAATTCTAGGTGGGTTAGTTCTATTCATGTGTTCCTAATGTGTAGGGTGGAAGGGCTAGCTCAGAATAAGAAAGATGAATTACTTCCTATAGAGTCCGCAGTGGCTTGAGAGTGTGCATTAGCTATAAAATGCTAAACAAAGTTGCAAAGCCCTTTGCCCTTGCCCTTCATGATAAAATGTTAGAGAGATTAGCGGGGAGGGCATAATATTGCTTTTTAAATGGTTATTCATAGTTTTGTATAGCTTCTAAGTATTAAGAAAATACCACTTTTACCTATCATTTTGGAACCTATGCTTTTAGAAGGAAACCATTAGGATTATGTAACACTCCTACTACATTTTAGAAATGCATGATCAACATTTTTTTTGATTTTATCAATAAAATTATGGAAGTTTTTATGGATGATTTTACTAGATATGATGCTTCATTTGATGAGCACTGACATCACCTTACTTTATTGCTTAAGTGCTGCATTCAAACTAATTTGGCACTTAATTTTAAAAAGTGTCATTTCAAGGTGGAGCATATGATAGTGCTAGGTCAAGTAGTGCCATCTAAGGGATTAGAGGTAAAAAGGCCAAAGTAGACATGATTCAATGTTTGCCCTATCTACCGTTTGTTAAGACTAGAGGTCACTTTGAGGTCATGTTAGGTTTTATAGAAGATTTCTCAGGGATTTCTCTCAGATTTCATCCCCATGAAGTGCTTTACTTCTAAAAGATGCTCTATTTAATTTTAAAGAGCACTGTAGGGGAGCTTTTGACCAACTGAAATTAAAATTGACCACCGCTATATTGCAGCCCCGTAACTAGGCCTTACCTTTTAACTGATGTGTAATACAAGTGATAAGGTAGTGGGGACAGTCTTAAGTCAAAGAGTAGAGAAGTTACCTCATATGATATGATGCTTACAGAACTCTAGACATGCCATAGTGTAACTACACGACTACAAAAAAGGAAATGTATGCTATTGTTTTTACTCTTAAAAAGCTTCATCCTTAGCTATTATTAAAATTATTGCTTACATGGATCATTCTACTATTAAACATTTGTTGAGTAAGAATGACTCAAAACCTAGATTGATTAGATGGATCCTACTATTGCAAGAATTCCAATTGGAAATTAAAGACAAGCTAGGAGCTTAAAACTTAGTTATTAACCATCTAAGCAGGCCAGGAAATAGGAAGTGGTAATTCATTTTGTGATTGTTTTTTTGATGAGACTTTATATGATGTCACTGATGTGTTGCCTGGTTATGCTGATATAGGTCATGACATAGTTGCTAAAACTTTTCCTAAAGACTTGTCTACAGCCCAAAAGGAGAAGATAAGAGTTTAGTCTAAATATTATATTTTGGATGAGCTATATTTATGAAAATTTTATGGAGATTATATCATAAGGCATTATATAGATGACAGTGAATTATGTTCTAATTTAGTTTTTTGTCACTCTTCTAAAAGTAGGGGACTTTTGGGACTCAAAAGAGTAGCAAACAAGCTTCTTGAGCATAATGTGTATGTTTATGAGATTTTTTTATGTATGGAGTGTTTATTTCATAAGACCTTTTCCCCCTTCTTTTCGTTGTACTTACATTCTTATGCATGTTGATTATGTATCTAAGTGGATTAAAATTGTGGCTGCTAATGCTATTGGTGCTATAATTTTGATGAAGAATATTAAGTCTCATACTCAAGGTAGATGTGGAGTGCCTAAAGCAATCATTATGGATAGGGGAACACATTTTTTAAACAAAACTTAGGTGCCTTGTTAGAAAAATATCATGTAACTTATAAGGTGTCTACTCGTTATCATATCCAAAGAAATGGCCAAACTAAAATCTCCAATAAAGAGATAAAGGGCATATTAGAAAATATTATTATGCCAAATAAGAAAGATTGGGATCTTAGGTTAGATGAAGCTCCTTAGGCTTATAGAACTGTACAGAAGACACCTATAAGTATGTCATCTTATAAGCGAGTTTTAGGTAAAGCATGTCATCTCCCTATAGAGTTAGAGCATAAATCATATTGGGCTATGAAGTAGTTTAATTTAGCTTATTATTATATCTTTCCTTCATTGTATCTCTTAGCTTCTGGCATAACTGTGAGTGAAGTACTGATTGAACAGGAAGAAAAAGACAAATTCTTATCTTTTTTGTAGGCCACGACTTAATAGCGTCATAGCTTCTTATCCTAATATTAAAAAAATTGGCATTTTGCCTTGGTTACAACAAATAAGAAATTGAGTTCTTACTTTGAAGTGCACCCATCAAAGTGGTCAATGATCAACCTTTGAAGAAGATGATGTAGAAATATGATTGTTTTAGAAGATTGTTGCTATAGGTAATGAAATTGTTAAGGTTTAACATATAGTACAAGCCCAGGACAACAACTAAGGGACAAGCCTTGCCATATTTTTCAGAAGAATGTATATTCAAGGACAATAATATTGAATTAAAATTAAGTGATGGACTATCTATTCAGATGGATTAGTCACTCAAAATAGTTATGAGGTGGGAGTGGTTTTGATTTCTCTTATCGGGCAAAAGTTGAAGTATGCTTAGAGGTATGTCTTTCCAGTCAAAAACCATGAAGCAAAAAGTGAAGCCATTATTACAGGATAGGAAATTTGCAAAACCTTAGAAGTAAAGAATGCCAAAGTCAACAATGACACTTAATTGGTGGTAACCTAGACTAAGGGTGAGTTTAATTCGAAGGGAAAATAAATGGTAAAGTATTTGACCCAAAAACAATAATGCTCAAGGAATTTCTTTTAGTTTTAAAGGGCTCATATTATTAGATCTAAAAATCACCAAGTAGATCCCTATGTTAATGGAAAAGTTCATCATAATCAAATTCCCTTAGGCCATCCTTTTGGGGAGTCATAAGACATAGAGCCATAGATTAAGAAGCAATTTGTGTGACAGATGTAGATGACACCTTGATAAAGCCTATCAAGGAGTACCGAGAAACAAAAAAGCTATTATATAACCAATAGTGAGCCAAAAGACTTAGTAAAAAAGTAACTTAGCATTACATATTTTAAGGGGACCTTTATCAGAGAGGATTCTCAAGACCTTTACTGAAGTGTATAATCAAATATAAGGTATATTACATTATAGATAAAAATCATGAAGGGGAATGTGAAGCACACATAATAGGGCAATTTGTCGAAGAAAAAGGGTTAAGACTAAGATTTTATTAGCCAACATTGTTTAGAGATGCACCATCCTATGTTAGAAAGTGTATAAAGTGTGGGTTATTCTCCCTTATGATACACATGCTAACCACAAATATCTCCCCAATAACAAAACCAATTCCCTTTGCTAGAAGAGCGGATGACATATTAGGACCCTTCCCACTAGTAGCTAGAGAAAGTAAATTTTTATTTAAGGCTGCAACTGATTTTGCAAAGTGGATTAAAGAAGCACCAAAGGTGACATTACTATATAGAAGGCTATAGACTTCCTTTAGAAGGAAGCGATTATAGGATATGAGCTTCCCATGAGCATTATAATTAATAATGTAAGGGATTTTATTGGGAAGAAAATCATATAATACCACAGAGGATTAGGAATCACCGTCCACAACATCTCACTTACAAGATATCAAGCGAATGGGCAAGTAGAAGCTAAAAACCAAGTTTCCAAGTCATGCCTTAAGAAAGAAAACTAAGATGGTAAAATAAGCATGACTGGACAAACTTCCAGGCATTCTGTGGTCCATTAGGGCAACCAGTAAAACCTCAACTGGTCGCACGCCATTCATGCTGGCGTATGGTCTAGAAACACTAATACTAGTAGAGGTTAGAGCCACTAGTTTTAGGGTAAAAATGTCTGAACCAACCTAATAGGCATAAATGAAAGCCCTAGATCTATTACCAGAAATAAAGGACTAAGTTGTATTTAGAGAAGAATTCCAATACAAGAGCCTATAAGACGGGTGCATCATTATTGCCTAAAACAAGGTGATTTAGTTCAAAGAAGTTTGGAGTCAGTTAGCAAGCATATGACCAGGCTAAGGCCAAATTAGCTTTACTAAATGCTTGACATGTAGGCAATCTTAGGTGCTTTTATGTGTAAATAATACATATCTATGTGGAGGAGCTATAGTTTTAAGTTCCTATAAGTTAGAGTTTTATAACCAGCTTGAGAACTTTGTATTACTCTATAGTTAAAAATTCAATTTACGTTAAATTAAGGAAGTAGTTAATGAAATTTCCTTTCAATAATTATGATATGGTTCAAATTATTTGAATGAAGTGTTGAATTATATGGTTGGCTCAAATAGCAAAATGATGAATTTCACAAAATAGGTCAGCACTCGAATATGAATTTTTTTATAAAATATTTGATAGAGTTAGATCAAGGCACCTTAGAAACAAAAATTTCGCTAAGATAGATGCATAAAGTGTAAAAAAAAAAATTCACCAAAATTTTATCCAGTTGATAAAAACCATAATACAATCAATAATTTACAAGAGAGGATAAAGGGAACAAGTTAATCAGTTCTCTTCCTCTTTGATTTTTGAGCAGTAGCCTTAGCTTCAGTTTGCTCCCAAAAGAATAAGACGAACTCTACAAAATCCTTCTAATTCTTCTTGTCAAATGGAGAGGTGTCTTTCTCTTTCTCCTATGCATTCTTAAAGTTTAGGTTTTTGATTAGGCACTTTCAACAACCCTTTAAGACTGTTGAAGCTTGGTCTTTCAAGGGAACATTTTTAGCTCTCAAAGAGCACATAAAGAAGGGACAAGAGTTGAGACTTAAGCCTTCACGCCACAACTTAAAAACTTGAGGCGGAGAAGGGAAGAGTTTATTCTAAAGGTTCTTTTAGAGTAGTAGACACAATCTCTTTGATAGAGATGTGAATACTATTATTTTCCCAATTTTTTATTAAGTTGACATTTGCTTTCTTCTTGAAGTCAAGAGATTTGTCCTTACATTAGGTAGATAATGTGGGGCACTTGTATTATTGCATCTTATGCCATAACAACTCCTCCTTTTCCTGGGAGTGAAGTGAGGAGAAGCGGTCACTAGTTGGTGACTGGAGGACTCATACTACATCTTACTCAAAACGTTTCTTAGAACAATTTCACTTAAGGAGATAGGTGATGCTCTAGAAGGCTCACTGCCCCTAGATTGACAAATGTGAGAGATAGCATAAGGTTCCTAATGGGTGTCATTTTATGTGGGCATTCATAGGCATTTGGACGTTAATTTATAGGTTTAAGATATATAATTTAGTCATTTATACCGCGATTTGTGCTATTATGTTTTTGTTTCATATGTTTTATAATTTTATGTAGATTATGGCCATCCGAGAAGTACATATACCTTGATGATTTGAATGCGTGTTAAATGAAAGATAGAAGTAGGAGAGGCCTAACGACACTTAGCAAGGGCAGAACGTCTTGAGCACCACATTCCAAGATTTTCTAGGATGGAGCAGCAGGAAAATTAGAAGAAACCAAGCAGGATAGAGCCCCTCATGGCCTACCTATGGTAGTGACCATGATCTATGATGGTTCTCTTGGCCGTGATGGCTAGATTTGCCATGCAACTGCTCATTTTCTTCAGGTACTAGATGTTAAGCTACTAGATTTCCACATTATGATCCTGGTTTTTAGCTTTTCCATCCATCCATCACATTACTAACTTCCTTCATTTATCATTATAGCGATTGAAAAAAGAAGAAAAAAAGGAGATCGAGTGATGCTCGAAGGATTCCAAGTGTTAAATAAGAGACAATCAATTGTGCTTCAACAATAAGCATCTATTCTCTTCTCTTCTCTTCTCTTCTCTTCTCTTTGGCGTCTCTTTTAGGTAGATTTATGCATTAGAGTTATTTATCTCATTATTCTTGAACATATATGATTAGTTTTCTCATTCTAGGGGTTACTAAATCAAAGCGATATTGTTGAGTATGCTTCTTTGAACTTTATAGTGCTTAAAACTTTATTTGTATTGTTTCATTTTAATATTGAGTTTTTATCAATATTGTGATATTTCTAGTGAATTGCTAGCATGTATGATAGGTACTTGGTGAAAGTACTAAAAATGGAGTTCTGTATTTCATTGTTAGGATTAGACTCATTTTATAATTGCTTGAGGAAGGGTTGTGAATTAAGAGGTCCTGTGATAATCGACCACTTAAACTCAATTGCGTTAACATCCAATGAGAATTGATACTGAGTTTAATTCGGTTAATTAACTCCATTTTGAAAGAAAGTTGTGAACTTATATGAATCATTAACATTTGAAATAATAAGCAAAGTTAAGAGCATTTATTTGATGAGTTTATTTGATAAAAGAGTAGTTGAGGTTAACCCTGGATGTTTTTATCCACTTAAGTGAACTTTAGTTTATTTATCGTTTTGTTTAGTAAAAATAAAGAACCAATTTCTTATTGCACTTAACAAATTTCAAAGGCATGGACTTGCTAATTCAATCCAGTCTTTGTGAGAATGACTATGATATGCTGTAACACCTTGGCCCTTATGGTGATCAGTTCCATTAGATACCCACTAGCTGTATCGTGAAAGGCTTCAAAAGAAATCTTATTAACCCCAGGATAGATTTATACTCCTCATATAGGTCAGTGCTTATGCTCCTCAGATAGGTTTAGCCGATGATATTTATGAGAGGAGTTAGATATTATTACATAGGGTATACCTCACAGCAGGAAACCTTTCCTAGGAGGTGATTTTAATGGGCATATTGGTACGAAAGTAGAGAAGTAGAATACGACCCACAAAGGTTTCAATTATGGGAAAGAAACAATGGATCCTACACTTTGCGACTGTATATGAATTGGCGATTGTGAACACTTTTTTTTAAGCAGAAGGAGGAACACTTAGTGACCTTTAGGAGCAACACTACAAAAACTCAAATTGACTACTTTTCAGTTAGAATGGATAATAGAAGGATATGTAAAGTTATAAAGTGATACCAAGTAAATATTTGGGGAAACCACATGGATTATTGGTGATGGATGTGGAAATCAAAGGTTCGAAGGGGAAGAAAAGAAGTGTTCGGAATCCTAAAGTTAAATCGTGGAATCTTACAAAGGAGAACACAACAAAATTATTGGAAAAGATTAAAGTAGAAGGGAGTTGGATACAAATTGAGGATACAGATCCGATGTGGAAAACAATAGAAGAGTGCATTAGGAAGTTGGCTAAAGATATCTTAGGTACATCTAGAGGATGCAGAGGCAGAATTAAAGGAGCTTGTTGGTGGAATGAGGAGTTGAAAGAGAAAGTCAAGGAGAAATAAGAATCATAAGTAGCTATCATTAATAGTAAAATCGAAGAGAAGAAAATCATTAATAAAGGTAGGTATTAGGCTACTAAAAAGGTAGTAAAGAAAGCCATCGCTATAGCCAAGAAGATTACATATGAATGGTTATACGAAAGACTTGAGACTAAGGAAGGTGAGAAAGATGTACTCAAGCTAGCAAGATCTAGGGAGAAGGAAGTAAAAGACTTGGGTAGCGTAAGGTGCATCAAAAGATGTAGATAGTAAGGTCCTTAGTAGAGGAAATAGAAATAGAGTAAAGATGGTACAGATACATTTAGAAGCTCTTTAAGGGTCAATTAATTGAGAATTCACAGAGCAAGAAGCAAGGCATTATTGGAGGCAACCAAACTATCATTTATGCAACCCGATTAGAGGATGAGATTAAAGAGACCCTAAGGAAGATGCCTAATGGAAAGACTATAGGTCCATACCAAATTCCTATGGACTGTGGAAGGGTTTAGGTGAAGAGGGACTCAAGTGGTTAATAAAGCTACTTAATGTCATTTTTAGGACTACATAAATGCCCTGAGAAGGGAGACACAACATAGTTATCACTCTGTAGATGAACAAATGTGATATTCAAATTGTAACAACTGTCGAGGTATTAAGCTACTTAGCCACACTATAAACTTATGGGAAATGGTGATCGAGCGCAGGTTGAGGAAGGATATTTTAATATTAGAGAACCACATTGGCTTTATGCCTAGTAGATCGATCGATGTGGCAATTCACATCCTTAGAAATTTCATGGAATTGTATAGGAATAAGAGAACGGATCTCTACATACTGTTCATAGCCTTAGAGAAAGCTTATAATAAAGCACCGCACAAAGTGTTCTGAATGACTTAGAGTCGAAAGCATATATCTAAGTTATTAAGGAGATGTATGAGTGAGTCAAGACAAGTGTTAGGACCTTGAGAAGAGATACAAATGAATTTCCAGTTAATATTGGACTGCATAAGTCCTTTTCTTTTAGCTTGTGTAAAGGATGAACTCACTAAAATGATCCAAAATGGCGTACAATAGTGTATGTTAGTTGTAGATGATATTGCTCGAGTTCATAGCCCTAAGCAGCACTCAATTATTGAAAATTTTCCAAACTAGCACCAAGTTGTTATTTTTTTTTTCCCCTCCAATAGCACTAAGTTATCGATATTAGTCTTAAGTAACATTAATTGACCTATTAACCTAAAGTAGCAGGTAACTTCTACTTTTTTTACTTTTTTAAAATAGCAGCAGTGGTAAGCAGCAGCAGTAGTAGTAGTAGTAGTAGTAGTAATAGTACTAGTACTAGTAGTAATCATAATAATAATAATAATGATGATAATAATAATAATAATAATAATAATAATAATAATAATAATAATAATAACAATAACAGTAAAAACAAAAATAGTAACAATATGAGATTAAAACACAAACTACCCAAATCCATACTGCTACCTAATCACCATCACCCCTCATTACTAAAAAAGTAAAAAGCATAAGGTACCTACTACTCTAGATTAAATGGTTAATAGGTCACCTAGTGTTGTTTTAGAAAAATATTTATAACTTAGTACTATTGGGGAATAACATCACAACTCAATGCTAGTTTGGAAAAAGAATAAATAGCTGAATGCTACTTAGGGATATAAATTTGATATTGTTTGTATCGATGAGACCAGGGATAGACTTAACTTTAGGTTGGAGCAATACAGACATACCTTAGAGCGTAGAGGTTTTAAAATAAATAGATCAAAAACTAAATATTTATGAGGTAGTTTCAGGGGAGTAGAAGAGGACAGTGGAGAAGCCATAGTTGATGGGGTAGTAATACCAAGGGTTTACAAGTTTTGATACTTAGGCTCGATCATTAAGGAGAAAGGAGATATTGATGAGGACATTAACTATCGTATGAAAGTAGGATGGCAAAAATGGAAGAATGCCCGAGGAGTGCTCTGTAACAAAAGGATACTGGTAGGATTAGAAGGCAAAATTTATCATACGATAGTTAGACCGACATTATTGTACATTTTAAGTGTTGGCTAATTAAAAAAAAACCCAAGTTTAGGGATTGTTGGTAGCAAAGACAAGGATGATTTGGTGGATGTGCATCCACACAAGATTTGATACGGATTAGGAATGAGGTGATTAGAACCAAAGTTGAAGTGGCACCCAGAGATAATAAGATGAGAGAGACTAACACTTAGATGGTTTGGACATATTAAGAGGAGGACGACGGATTCACCTATGAGAAGATGTAAAATGATTAATCGTTAGGATTGTAAAAGCGGTAGGGGATGACATAAGGAAAGATAGAACCAGGTGATTAAGCATGATATAAAATCTTTTATGGCTAACAAAGGACATGACTTAAGATAGGTGTTTGTAGAAGTCGAGGATTAAGGTTATGGAGCATAGGTAGCAAGCTTCTTGGCATTCCTTTGGCTCTCGAGTGGTAGGCGTTTGTTGAGTGTGGTACTGATAATTTATTTTTTCAACTTGCATTTGTAGTATTTTAATATTTTGGTATTACCCTCTCTCCAATGCCAATTCTTTAAGGTTTGGTACATGCCTCTCATATGATGTTTTTATGCTTTCATGTTGTTTTAAGTATTTCTTTTATATCACCTTAGCTCTATCCAAATTAAAGTTAAATTATTTCTTAAATTTATGTAGGTTTCTTGAAATCGACCTCTTTGAGATAGAGATGCTTGAAGAGGTAAGGTTGCCTACATTTGGATTTCTCAAATGAAGAAGGGATCTACATTATGAGTTGTTATTCTTGTTGCAGGCATCAATCCTAAGAGTCACATGGGGGCATGTCTACAATATTTCCCCTAACTAATGAGAATGATACTAAGAGGAATGCCTCCACAGGGGGAGCCCTCTCATTTTTAGCTTGTGAAGCTTAAGCCTATCAGGCTAGGGCTCTGTTAAGGGCACCATGGGGCCTCTTTCTCTTGTTAATGAGAGGCTTTCTCTTTGTCGTACTCCTCTTTTTCACATGAAGTAGGCACTAAAAATGCAAGTGACTCCCCTCCACTAAGGATGTCATGGCTCAAATTGAATTCATCTTTTGAAGCAATAGAATAAAAAGCAACACCTTATTACTTCTATGTCTAACCTCTTCTTCGTTGTCCTTCACAAACTATTATAAACAGCCTTCAACGTAAACAACTGATTTTCCTTGAAAGGATATTTCCTTCCTTGAGGAGGTCAAGACAACTTGAGTAGGCTTCAATTGCAAAAAGTCGAAAGTACAATAAACCAATGTTGCAATTTTAGTGCTTATAAAGAATTTCGCTAAAATGTTGGAATGACTTAGGATCTAAATCCTTGTCTTCTTTAAAGATTGCCAAGATGAGGTTTTCATAGGGCCATGTTCTATTACAAATACCTTAATTTTAAAGGAAATTCTTCTTTGGAATTACCCAAGTATGTCTCACAATTGGGATTTCCTCTTCCAATTAGAAGGAAAGTCTGTTCCTTGTGAATGTCATTTGCATGAACGCAAGTGCTTTTGCAACTTTTGACTCTTGAAGGTTTACCATGAATCATATTTGTTTTATATCCTGGAAGTTGAACAGCTTGAAGTCTCCTTGTATACATTAGAGTGTGATAAATTCTGTCAGGCATGGGTTCTTATGTGGATGTAACGAACTAGCTTATAGGCTCTATATTGTTTGAGATGGAGTTCGCACTTCGGTGATAGAGGAAAATCCCTTAAGATTAAATAGAGCCTTTTGCTGAAGCAGTATAATGGAAGTCTAGGCCAATGCTTAAAATGTTGCTTGTAGATTATATAGGAGCCTTTAGGAGGCTTCAGTATAGAACTATTAGGTTTGAGGAGGCGGATGTTGAATATAAGGTCGCACAACTGGGGTCTATCCATGATTTCATTTTGTTCATGAAGCTTTATCAACGCCACTTGCAGCCATCCACCCAAATTGCTCATATCTTTTGAACCCCCCAAAAGCCTAGAAAGACCTTTGCTACTGCGAGATATATTAAAAACTCCCACATAAATGTTGGTGAAGTTTTCAGAATGTTGTTTTAGAAATTTGAGTGCCATATTCAAGAGAAAAGAGGCAAAAGTTTAGAGATTGAAATGGAGTGTTAAGAAGGGAAATGATAGAACTGCTAAAAATTTGGTTAAGCTCCTACTTTAAAAAAATGGGTAAGAAATCAAAAAGACAGTAACGGCTGGGAGCCCTAAATAATTAGCTAAACGACTATATCTATAAATTTCAGGCCTAAATTAAATTAAGATAAGAAATATGGAATAAATTTTTTTTTTGGGGTTTTTCATGACAGAACAATGGGTATAATCTCTATATTTTGTTGCAAAAAGAGCTAATCTAATTCCCTGATTTGACCTCTTGCTCATAGTTTGATGGAGTGCTGGAATGACTTGAATCCCAACGAAGTGTATGATTCGATCTCTAGAGCAAATGATACATTTTGATGTGCTTATAGTATACTTCTAGAGAGTCTTTTTAGAGAGAATTTCTATACCCTGAATAGGGGGAGATAAAACTATATTTATAGAGGGGAGCCTTCCCTCTTTTCTAGGATTTACAGATTCATAGTCTTCTCATGTCAATAGGTGGGTCTTGAAGTTGGACTGATGATTTGGGAGTCTGTTTAAGCTGATGTTCCGGTAGTCCATTGGCTTGGAGGCTTGTTAATGTTATTGGGCCGTTCACTTAAGACTTTCTTGGGACGTCGACTTGGCATTTGTTTGGGCCCAAACAATTAAATTAATTAATTGGAATAATCCAGATTAATTAACTTAAGTTATTTTTACATATTTTTTAGTGCCTACAAATTACCCATGGAGACTAGGTCATGTACATGACTTGAAGTATTTAAGTGATGCCATCGTCTCAAAATACTTTTTTTTGCTTGTTGTCCAAGTAGGCTATCGACTAAATTTGTCATATTCTCGATTTAATAGATGCGACCTTTTTTTTTTTTTTTTTAATCACTGATCTAATAGACTGCTGGCATAAGCAGTGGCACTTTTAACTTGCATGTTTTTTTGACCTTTAATTCACTAGTAATTTCAAAGAGAGGAATTTCTTTAAGCATAAGACCTGCATCGAAGTTGGTGTAATTAAACATACTTACCATTTTATAATATAACATCTTCAACATATAAATTTCTCTTACCTAAAATTTGAAGGCATGTGCCAAAATTTATGTAACTAGATTCTATTGGCTGAGTTATTGCCTTTTTAATTTAATTCGTTGGCATAAGGGAACCTTAAGGTGGCTAAGCTCTGTCTCTTTATATCTTACACATCATCTTCTATAAGATCAACAATATCTACCTTCAGACATTGCTCTTTTCATCCAAGGTCTGTGGTATATTTTCACCTAGAACTTGGGGTTTTATCCTTTATTACTTTTTTATTACTGAGCTCAATTCGCTTCTTTCTTTAGTATTTGGCTTGTGCACTTGGAGTGAATGTCGTCTCCTTTCTTTACAATAATTATGGCTTTGTATGACACAACCCATTAACTTCCTCTTTGTTGTTTTTTTTGGGGGGGGGGCAATAATTTTAGAGGATCCAAGATTGTACAATCTTCACATGGGTTATTAGATTGCTTTGCACAATAATAACCACGAGCTACAATTAATAACTACCAACAACTATTCTTGTTTCGACATTTGCAGCACCTGGGGTAATTTGGCTATGCCAAAGTGCCCTCTCTTTTTCAGAATAATTTCACAGAGGAAACGATTGTACAATCTTCACGTGGGTTGTTGAGCTTTACACAACGGGAATCACAAGCTACAATCAATAATTGCCAATAATTATTCTTGTCTTGACATCTGCAGCACCTGAGGTAATTTTACTATACCAAAGTGCCATGTACAATCTTGGAATTGTCATGAACTATCTGCGTTGCAGTGTAAGACCCTTGCTTAAATACAGGTTAGTCCATCCCAAGACCTACTACATATGAGGATGGCCGGCTCGGCCTTCTAGACTTTGAGGAGAAAGCCCTCGCATATGACAGCAGGAAGCAGCACCAAAAGACTCACTGTATGCGGAAGTGATCAAACTCAGTCGTTGGACCTTAAGGAAAGAGTACTCGCATACACTAGTGGGATGTAACACCTGAAGACTCATTGTGCACTGGGTGATTGGATATGAGCTTTGGACTTTGAGGAGTGAATCCTTCATACGCTACCGCGATGCTGCACTTGAAGACTCATTGTGCACAGGGGTGATCGAACTTTGTCTTTGGGCCTTGGAGAAAGAGCGCTGGTATATTCTGGCAGTATGCAGCAGTTGAAGACTCACTGTGTGCTGCGGTGATCGAAATTGATCTTCTGGCCCTAAGAAGAGAACCCTCGCATACTCCAGCGAGATGTAGCCCTTGACGACTTATACAGGCTAATCAACATGTTTAAGATTCCACATCTTTCAAAAATTACGTTTACACATTAACCTGCGAGTTTTTCCTTTTTGTTAATTATTATTATTATTATTATTATTATTATTATTATTATTATTATTATTATTATTATTATTATTATTATTGTTATTGTTATTATTTTTTCTATCTCTATTGTTTTAAAACAAAGCCGTTTATTTTTGTTATAGGCATTCCATAATGGCACACCTTAAGAAAAACATGAGATGGGACAAAGCTTGTCTTTCTATCGTAGATATTGAAGACACTGGAGTTGAGCTTGGCATTACAATTATCATCTATCCTTCCTCGTTTTCTCTGGAGATTGACAAAATACGAACCATACCTTGGTTAAACATTGCATCACTGTGAACTGCTAAGGTTACAGATAGAGCACATGACAATATCTATTTTCTTGATAGCCCTAGTCATGACGATAGTTGTACCATCACCACTTTAGTGTTACTTAGGTGAAAAATCATCTTTGGTGAAGTCCATTAGGGACCAACATTGAAGATATTTGGGAAATTCTCTTTCATTTTAAAACACTTGAAGTGGATAGAACTCATCCTTTCCTATTTCAAATCCAAGTTGAGGGCTTCTCACCTCTTTGATGCAGTATATGCCTCATTATGCACTTGTGACTGCAATCCCGATATCATTCTTTCCTTTTATGAGGCTTGGTGCCCTTACAATATCACTGTGGGACTTTTACAAACTTAATGGGCTCCCTATTTATGGGAGAATCTATGATGAAGCAGTACCTAACTGAGATGCGCTATATCAATGATGTTAGAATAATCAAAGATTGATACAACCTGCATGTAGATACTTGTTTGCTACTTTGTGTTTCAGTGATAACTTTTTCAGCAAAGGTTCACATTAAGGGTAAGGAAAGTGGCCACCTCCATAATTAATAAGTGCTTTAGGAGTATCATGTTGATGAAAGATGTAGTGTTGGACAAAACTCTTCATTACCATCTGGTCATTTGTTCTAGTAGCCAACGCTTCCACCCTATTGAGCAGAAATTTAATTAAAATGCATAACATGACTTTCTGTCACACATAAACGTATATTGGTTTATTTTGAGCATGATCCTTGATGAATGTCATATTTGCATGGATTATTTGAGCATTTGGGAGTCGCTTGAGGGCGTAAGTTTGCTTAATTGTATAATTTATGCCCTTATTTCTACTTTTACATTTGGTTTTGCTTGTTTTGGGAGTGTTTGCAAATTTTTAGTTTGTGAGCCAAGTTGTGTGAGTAGAATAATGATTTTAAGGCCTTGTGGATCAAACAAGATGGCAAAAAAGGCTCAAAAACACCTAACACATACAAACTATGGCTATTACCACAGTCTAGGAGGTTTTAAGAAGTTATAGGAGCAACAAGAGAGTGCAACCTAACCGGTGGGCCCTACGGCCATGCCGTAGTGAGGACCATGGTCCATGGGGGCCTCCACGGCTAGGTCGGGGTGCCCCTCCTGCCCCAACTTCGCTAGTTTTTTTTTTACGGCTTTTCGTTTTCCATATGTTTTGATGGTTTTTAGCCTTGCTTCCAGCAATAAAAGCTCAGTTCTAAGCATCCAATCTGCTACCATAGACTAATGTTTTCCACCTTAGAGAGAGTTTAAGGAGGAAGAAAAAGAAGATTTGCAAGGGAACCATAGATCGGACAAGCATCGAAAGAGCAACGCATCACCATGGAAACTAAGCATGTCTTTCTCTGTCTTTTTCTTATCTCTCTATTAGATTTATTTTCAGTTTGTAATTAGATTTTTTATCATGTTAGAGTAGATTTTCAGATTTGGTATTTGTGAACCAATTGATATATTTGCTTTGAGTATCTACAATTTAATTCTTCGATTTAAGTTGATTTCATGTTTAATATGATTTTAGAGTTAATTTGCAAGCATGTTCACTACCAAAAAAAACTAGCTTTCACCAACAGACATGTAGTAACAAAAAGTAAGAACTGTCGGTAAAAGTAAGTTTTACAACAGATTCAGTTATTTATTAGTATTAAAGTATTCAATTTTGGAGGGAAGAATGAGTCCTAATATTTCCACCAAAATAAAAATGGTGTGTTAGTATTAGTATCATATTACCAACAATCTAGTTTTCTGTTGGTATTGTAATTACATTACCAACATATTCATCTATAAAAGAATTTCCATTGGTATTTAAAAAGGATGTTATCGTAGGAAAAATTGAATAACTATTTAAAAAATAAACATTTGGCAATAAATAAAATAAAAAAGTACTTGTTAACTATACTATACCTTATTTGTATTAATCAGATCAAAAAAAACCCAAACTCTCGCCTAACCCCCCCACCAAAAAAAAAAAATCAGAACACTCAAAAAGGAAAATACTCCAAAAAAACCAGAACCCTCACCCCCAACCAAACTCTCGTCTTCTTTGTTTGGAACCACAACTATACTCAAGTTTTGCACACAGCCTCATCCTCATTATTTCACATGCAGAATCTGCCCTAACCATAGAAGAGAACATCAGTTGCCATTGTTGTTGGTTTCTTGGTGTTTCAATCTTTGTTTCGAATCTTCGTTGTTTCGCACGCAGAACCTCAACTATACTCAAGTTTTGAAGGTATACATTGTTTGTGCCAAAAATATGCAATTTATACGAGACCCTTGTACCCAATTTATGCTCAAAATAATTGTTATTTTTAGATTTTTATTTGATTTTATTTGATTTTATAGGTGTTGAACAAATTGAAAAAAAAAAGACAGGACCGAAAAAAATAAAACTATCCTAATTACCCTTTCTCCTCCTCACGTGTGCACCACGTGCTCTTTCCTCCTTCCCTTTATTCACTTTCTCTCTCCCCTCTCTCGGTCTCCAAAGCCCCGAAAACCCCAGAGACCTGACACCACCATGGCATCATTTGAGCTCTCCATCTTTCATCTCTCTCTGGAACTCCCATCTCTCTCTCTCTATCTCGCTCTCAAACCCATCCACCATCTCCTTCATCCATTGCGCGCCAGCGCAGCATGCCACCACAATGTCATCTCCACCATCCACGAATGGCCCAGATCGACGATCCAGATTGAAGAGGCTCGGGTATAAATTGAAGGGTTGCGGTGCCAGAGTGAGGCATCGATTCTAGGTTTAGTTCTAAGTTTTTAGGTTTTAATTCATGGGTCTTTGTTAGTTTAATTCGAATATTAGGAATTTAGGATTCGTTCTTGTTTGGATTTCGAATAGTAGATCTGTTTTAGCGTTTGAATTCATGTAATTAGGCTAGATTTTGTCAATTCCGAGTTCTTTTCACAGGGATTGTGTGAAATTTCAAGAGCTGAGGCTCGATTCTATGGGCGGTTGATGCACAGTTCAAGGATCTATTTTTTGTTCGACCTCTATTTTGCTCAAAACCAGGAACTCAATTTTCTGGGTTGTGGTGTTCTGAGCAACCCCATTGATGGAGTTTGTGGAAGCTTGTCTAAGTTCCATGAAGCAAGGAGGTTGAATCTATCCCCTTCCCCTATTATTCAGTTTCCTATTGTGCTTTAATTTATGGTGTTCTGTTTCATTTGCAATCCTGATGGTGTTAATTTAATTATGATTGATTATTGAGTATATTTGGTTCCTGGATTATGCTGGTAATGATTGCGTTTAGTATTACATTATTCAATTTGCTATATTTTGATCCTATTAGAGTTTGCGAATAATTAGGGATTATTTAGAATTTTATTCATTTATAATCTATAGTTTTACTTGTTTATTGTTTAATTTGCTTAGAATAACACTAGATTAGTTTACATTTGTGCTAAATGGCCTTAATCTCTTCTATCGTCCCTATGGAGACGACCCTCAAGTACTAGGATGATAGTCGTATACTTGCGGCAATTTATTTTCCATTCGAAATTGTCCTACATATATGCGCTTCTCTCATCTTCTCTTTCAACCTACTCTAAGTTTCTAAATTAGTCGATTGTGTCCTTGCAGCCACTTTCGGGAGAGCTTAGTGCCGGAAAATCAAGGGATTCGTGCCAGAAATTCAGGGCTAAACATAAGAAATCGGGCTTGTTGATGTATAATTTGCAATTTCCTGAAGGTATTGTGTATTTGCAATTCTGTTGAATTTGTTGGATTTGAATGGGAATTAAGGCAATAGCTGGTTGGATTGAAGAGTTTTGTGTTTAAGTAGTGGAAATCATTTGAATTTGAAGAATTCTTGTTATTTCTCCCTTGAATTTCTTGCGGGTATTTGTGTACTTTTGCAATTCCCTTGAACTTGAGGGTAGTAGCTAAATGTTCAAGCAGTGAAAATAGTTAGAAAGCAATCTAGAAGTGAATTTTGTGGACACCTAGATCACATAAGGGAAATCATGGCAGGTCTGGGGTGAATTTGCCATTGAAATAGAGGCGTCACAGGGAACCAAGGTGATATTGGTTCTTCTTGTCAGAGATATGGTTTTGAAATATTTAGATCTCAATTTTTTGCTGCATGGTGTGTGTGTTTCTGGCTTCTTGCAGTAGCATTGCTCTTTCCTTTTAATAAGGCATCTAGTTATAGGTTTTGATGCACCCAACTGTGGGTTTCTGCTTGTTGTAGTTGACTAAATGTTATCTTTTCAGCCCTATATATTTTGAAGAATAATATGAATATGATTAATTTTAGCTTGACATATGATCTGGAATGCCTTGTTTACAATTGTAGATCTAAAGCAGTTCTTTAATGGGGGATGGGGCTTAAAAAAAATCTCTGAATTCTGACGTCTACTTTGTAGCTGTGAACAATTAATGGGGCTAGGTAGGATTGAGCGTACTAATCTGTTCCCATAATTTATTCTTTAATGGGGAATGGGGCTTTGGGAGATCGTAATGCGAATTCGGAAAATAACTAAGCCCCAATCCATTTAATTGTGTGGTTCTATGTTTGATATGGGGTAGGGTATGCTTATGAATTTGCACTGTATTTTCAATTTTTACTGTGATGTGTTGAATAAAGGTAGCAGAAATTTCAATATAGCTCCCCAATTCACAAAATGACTTTTATGTTTGCTCTTCAAAACGCTGTTGGTAGAAAATTTTCACTTCGTGAAACTCAATAATGGTTCTCATATATTCGATTGGTAGCTATTTTATTAGCCCCCAACTTTGCTGCTGTCTATCGCACTCCGTTGTCAAATGAGGACCAATTTTTTTTGTTCATTCCTCGTCTAGACTCTAGCGTTTTAGTTGTAGTCCTGATTTTTGGTGTAGGCTTAGAGATCGTAAGGGTTTGGGACAAACTAAATTTGATTGACTCGGCTGCAAGTTTTGTTTTAATTTTGGAGCATAACTAGGATGTTTGGTATATGGGACATGTAAGTTGTGACATGGGGATTTGAATTTTTCAGGGGAAAAAAAATTTGTAACTCCAACATATGTTTAGACTCTAGTGGTTTAGTCATAGTCTGCTCTTTGCTAATGTATGTTTTCCTTACTAGTCGAGTTATATAAGAAGACAAGTTGCAAGACTTTCACTTAAATAAATATGGTGGTTCTTGTAACATTTTGCATCCTTGCTACTTCTTCTTGGTCCTATTTATAGTTTTCGGATAATTAAGGCCTATGAACTAGTATTTCCAATTAAAGTGACATTGAAGAATTCCTTCCAAATTTCGAAAGGCCTTTGGTTTAGTTTTAATTATCTGCTTGGTCTTCTGCTCATTAATAAAAAGTCCAATTTTATTATTCTTAAAGGTTTTTTCAGCACTCAGCTGGTAATAATTTTGACATGTGAGATCTTTAGCATTGATATATAGTTGCTATCTTACGATGGGTATAAAGATATCACTTAGATATTGCATCTATTGTTATCTTGCGATGAAACATGATATGATTTCAACTTGTATTCATGGTTCCATTATGTTTTTTTGGGTTAATGACTGTGTATGCTATTCAATTTTATCAGGTCGTTACTAAACAAAGTAAGAATTAGATTATAGTATGCAAAACCACTAAAAAGTTAAATGTCTTTCGCATGGTCTTTTCTTTTTGAGTTAATTCTAGTGTTTTTAATGTTATTTGGTTTCTTTACGGGGGTGGGGGATTTGATACCAAGTTAGTGTCTCTTTTATTAACGAGTTAGTGTGATGTGTCATAATTTATTGAGAACATGGTGCTGTATGTGGTAATTTTTACAGGGCTCATTAGAGGATGTAATTTCCTCACTTGAGGATGAGGTTGCAAGCAATGAAAATGAAAATGACCATGAATTTGTAGAGGATGATCCTGAAAATGAGGGGGCTTGCAATCAAAGTGTAGAAGATGAAGAAGGAAATGAAGAACAAGATATTTAGTTTTTAATTGATGGTTTAATTTAATTTAGCTAGGATTCTTGTTGAATATTATCATCAAGCGCTTGATACTAATTGATAATTTGGATAATTTGGACATCAGTACACTTTTGTTAGAGTATGAACAATGGTTGTGGTTCTTTATGAACTCTCAAGTTAATTGTGATGAAGACCCAAATTATTGTAGCAAAGTTTTCCATCTTGACTAATGTGCAAAGATAATAGTATAGGTTTGGGCTAGGAAATGCTGACAAGTTTACTCTATTACCATTCTCAACAATTTCTAATACATAACAGATTGTTTTTGCCAACACGAGATCATAAGTTTTACCAACAGAAAGTTTTGGCATGAAATGCATTCTACCGATGGATATTGTTGGCAGGAAAGCATTTTACCAACGGATATTGCTAGCGGGAATAACCTTTACTAATAGATATTATTGGTGAAAAAGACTTCTACCAACAGATATCATGGAGGGAATGACTTATTACCAACAGACATTTTTTGAGGGGATGACTTTGTACCAACAGATAAGTTTGTTGGGCAAGATTTAGGCACCAATTAAAGAAACACCAATAGATATATTTGTTGGTATAAGCACATAACACCAATAAATTAAAATCTGTTGCTAAAGACTTATTCATTAGAAATAAAAAATGTCTGTTGGTATTAAAACATAACGCCAACAATTCGTGGTTATCTATTGGTAATACTTTTACCAATAGAGTTTTTACCAACACATTAGTAACAAACCAATATATGTTGGTAAAACCTTTTATCAACAGAAAAGTGCCTTACACCAACAAATAGACCACTATTGGTAAAAGTGACTTTTTTTGTAATGGTTGATTGGCCATCTTCTTGCTTGATTTTGGAGTTGGGTGAAGTACTGGAAGGTGAAAATTGGATTAGAAATCTAAAACTCAGACTTGTATGTGTGAATTCTTATCGCCATTTAGGAGGACATGGATGATAATCATTTTCCTAATAAGTCTAGATTGATTGAAAACCAGGAAAGTAGAGGATTGATTGATACTAGGCATTTCACTATAACTTGAAAGAGAGTAGTGATACTTTGATTATCATCCTTTAAACTGAGTTGGCTTAGATTGATTGATGTGCAATGAATTTGAGTGGTTTATCATATGGTGAAGCATATTCCCGAATGTTTATTCCCATTCAAATTAGTTCTAGTTATTTTCTTATCCAAATCTTGATTCGCTTGACCTATCTAGACGGAATATAACCCTGTAGCTTCACCTAATCTTTGTAGGATCGACCTTAATTTGCTATAACACTACCATACGCTTACGACCCTATCAAGTTTTTTGGCGCCATTGTTGGGGACTAGTGTTGGATATTTGGTTTTTTTCGATACGTTTGTCTAAGCATTTTGCTATTCTAAGAAAAAGGGAAAAACCCAAAAAAACCTGAAATTTTAAAAGATTGAAAAAAATTTAAAAACTATGGTAATTTTCGATTTTTCCCAATTCAAGCATGAATTATTTTGGAGGCATTTTAAGTGTTTGAATGTCTTTCTTGCTTATTGTGGTTTTTTTATGGGTAAATGGGAAATATTATACATTGTTGATGAGGGTGTGAATAATAAAACCCATCCTATTTTAAAGTATTGGGTTTTCTTGATAAAAGTGTTGGTGAGGCATGACATTTACTTGAGCAGATTGGTTTGGATTCATTTGAGTTTGACAAGGCTAGTCTTGTTTCTGAATATTCATTGCTAATCCTTGTGCATTCCATTTTAGATCTTATTAAGCCCTTTTTGGTGTGACTTATGTAATTCTTCGAACAATGCTATAGTGTCATGTCCTTATTACGCATGTCATGCTCAACATGACTTTGTATCATCCGTGCATGATACTGATGTTGTCCTGATGTTCCCTAATTCATCCTTCTCTTTAGCTCAGTGCATGAGGCTTAAGGTAGGTGCGCCTTTTAGGGGAATTGCTAGGTTTAATGTTGTTAATGAATGATTAAAGTTGGAAGATACTTTAGATGAGGTGCATAATCTAGCTCAGACTCCTTTAGAGGGGTCGCGTGATGTGTTTGTGTATAAGGAGTCTCCTAGCCTTGATTTTGGTAATATTGTTCTCACAAATCCCCTTGATCATATTCATGTTTCCATTATCTATTCACTACTGCACTTTCCTTCCCCCAAGTATTGCATTGATGTGCGATTGGTAGTCCTATAATTTGTGATGTTGTTATGGATTTGGGCTATGAGGACATGTTTAATATGCATGGTGGGAATGTTGATGATTATGTCTCTTAGGTTACTTTAGAGGGTATGATCCATCCATTGACCCTTATTGTGTATACCTTGAAGACTTGCCCAAGAAAGTCATGTGGTCTACGTTCTTTAATCATTCTTATGATTTTTCTAAGACCTTTGATAAGGCTAAGAGGATACTCATTGTCTTTCGTGTAATTTTCATTATTGCCTCTTACCTTGTATTTTCTAAATTGTGGTCCCGGTAGTTTGATAAGTTTCTGCGCGTTTTGATGGTATCTGATTTGATGGGTCGTGTCTTGATGCAGTGATGGAGTGACTGATGCTCCATTTGGTCCATTTCTGAGGTGGCCTTAGCTTAGGCGTATGCAGTACCTAACCTAGTGAGATCGTTACATTTTGTTCCCTTTCTCTTCTCCTTGTTAATTTCCTTTGAATAATGCTTTATCTAAGCATGGGGGAAGGGTAGTATCATGCTTTCCATTTTCGTTTTTAGTTTTCATACAAGTCAAAGTATGTAGTTTTAGGTTTCCTTTTTCTTGCACTAGTGTGTTGCATTTTAGGTCTGCATATAGGATTGTATGGAGCAATGACGTGGATTGGTTTTGAGATGCTCTCCAATGATTCTTTTACTAGGCATGATGGCCTTCATGAGCTTGAGTAACTTTTGAGTTTTGGTGTGAAAATCTTTGAAGGTTTTGTGAATGCGTCTTGTTTTGGCCCTTGTCTTGATTGAGAACCATGTTGCCCCCTTAGTGTCTTTAGCATTAATGTTCATACATGATAGTCATTTTATGAGCTATTAAGACTTTGGTAGATGTTCTATGAGGCTTTGAACCTTCTGTGGACTAATTTATCATATTTAATCTCGCCTTTCTTTCATGTGTGTGGCTCTTTCATGTTACATCTCTACAATTTGTCTAGGTTTTTGTTCAAAACCACATTCGCATGCGTATATTTGATGATATGATTGAGGCATTCTTTGATTTGATGAACCCCACAGACCAGATAGCCACCCTTGTATGCATGATATACTTCTTGCTAGCCCCTTCGAGCCTTAACCCCTGTTTCTACTTTAACGCTTAGTTTTGCTTGTTTTAGGAGTGTCTGCAGATTTTCACTTTGTGAGTCAAGTTATGTGAGTAGAATGAAGATTTTAAGGCCTTGTGGATCAAACAAGATGACAAAAGAGGCCCAAAGACACCCAAGGCGGACAAACCATGGCCAGTACCATGGCCTAGGAGGTTTTAAGAAGAGGTTGTAGGAGAAGCAAAAGAGCACGCATCGACCAGTAGGCCCCACGGCCAAGCTGTGGTGGGGATTACAGTTTGTGGAGGCCTCCATGGTTCGATCATGGTGCCCCTATTCCTCTAACTTTGCTAGCTTTCGTTGTGGCTTTATGTTTTCCAAACATTTCGACGGTTAGTAGCCGTGATTCCAATGATAAAAGCTCAGTGAGATGAAGGTCAAAGTAGTGGTCTTCACTTGTGTTTTGTCTACCTCTAATGATATGGAATCCAAGCCTGCCCGCTGAGGGTCCTGGACTTAGCACCCGCTAACTTTTTCTATGAATAGTGGATGATGTTAAAATCCAAGTCTGGCCAATGAGCGTCTTGAAACTTGGTGCCAGCCAACTTTCCCCATGACAGTGAGCGATGATGTAGAAATTCAACCCTAGCCACTAAGGGTTCTAAGATTTAGCGTCCTCCTACTTTCACCATGATGATGGCCGATGTTAGAAATCTAAATCTGGCCATTAAGGGTCCTGAGATTTGGCATCCACTAACTTTCACCATAACGGTAACCTGATGATATCCCATTGTGCCAGGGGCTAGCAGGTTCTTATCCTTTTTGTTTGTTGTAACAGAAGCCCTATATATGTAAGGATAGTGATAGCCGAAGATGCTTCTACTAGTTTTAGTTGGAGACGCCCCATTCTAATAAAGTAAATGTGATCCTTCCCATGTTGGGAAACTTTTTTTGCTAGCGCTGCCTAGAATACCCACTAGTTTAGTGCAAAGAATATGATTTTACCTTGAAGGGAGCCCGAATTGTCTAGGGAAATATAGGAGAGTCCCTATCTTGCAAAAGCTGAACATAAATTGAGTATCCATTCCTATATTATAGCCATGGTTACGACTAAGAGTGCTGAATGTTAGAATGGAAGCGAGATCAAAGAGTATGATGATTGAGAGGTAATGATTTGTCGAAGTCTAATTCAGTGAGGACATGCGATGGAATGCTTCTTTGTCCTCTGAAAACCAAGGTTTTATTTTTCACTCTTGTTTTACCTGGTCCGTCTTTTTAGGTTTTCATGCCGACCACTCTTTTCACTTTTGTTTAGAGACTAAAGTACTTAATAGAGATGTTTCTTTATGGAAGAAATTTTCATGGCGAGGCCTCAAAGGGGTTACGTATGTATCCATTGTGGAACTAGGCCAGTCGTAATTTATGAGTATGAACATGCAATTTAAAGAAGGAATGCCTCCAGGAGAACTTTTTAAGGTAAGCTTTTGGGTTTTAGTGTAAATCAGCAATTTCTTTCTTTTCTTGCCTTTCTTGTTTTCAAACTCTTCTTTTTTGTTCTCTCTTCTTATTATCATTTTTTTTTTTACGGGACCATTTGGTCCGAACTTTTCTCTCTTTTTTTCTTTTTTATTCCTAATTTTGATATTGATGCAACCCATGACAGACTCCACTCCTAGGTTAGGTCAGATGTGATTATGAAAAAAGTAGTTTTATTTGACGGTTCAAAAGGGTTCTAAGTAGGAATTTATCAAATTTAACAAAGGTATTAATGAAGGTTGTGAAAGGAGGCCTTTTATCCCGCACATGTCTTTAAAGTTGCATGACTTATTGGAAAGAAATTTTTTATTTTTTCCCTTTTTTAGATGATGGATTGAAATACTTAGTCTCTTTCTTATTTCTCTTCCTCTCCTTTTTCCTATTGCCTTGTCAGGTTTTCAATCTAGCCCCTTTTTTTTCTTTTTTTTTCCCTCAATCCTAGATTCGTCATAGGATAGAAGCGTTCTAGAAAAGGGAGTGTGGAAGAAGACATTTTATTAATGATCAAGGTTACATTAGACATAGAATTCGTACTTAAAAAGAAAAAGAAATTTCAAGACTCATGACCTGACAACAAACTAGGACTCATGACCTGACGACAAACTAAGTATCAGCCTATTCCCCTCATTTAGGCTGGTTTCGGGTCCTCTTTTGTGGAGAATCTTCTTCTATAAGTATGACAACTAATGTCATAAGGTTTTTAAACAGCGTAAGCCTTGGATGTTGCCTGTATATGGCCAGTAGATTCTTGATAAACAACCTTACTTGACAAGTCTCTAAGGATCGGTTCACCATATGAGTGACCTTTGCCTCCCATCGAGCAAGAAAGTTAGAAAAGCTTTCCTTTTTGTCCTGCTAGTTAACTCTAAGTCTCCGAGTGTAATTCATATGTTAGAGTAGTATGAATGCTGAGGTAGGAATTCTTTACGAAGATCATCCCAGTTTTTGACTGTTTGTGGGTCTGTAGTATTATACCACCTCATCACATCCTTGTCGAATGTCCAAGAAAATATGAAATGAAAGATATCCTTGTCAATTTCTTTTAAAGTTATTACACTAAGAAAATTCCTCACATGATGCTGAGGATTTTCAATTCCATTGAACTTGATGTATGGCATAATAAATTTTGGGGGTAATTTCCCTTTTGCGATTGAAGTGAATGATATACAGGCATCAAAGTCATTTTTGAACATGGAAGATTCCTTAAGTAGTTGTTTTTCTTATAATCTTCCCTTCATTGGTTGTGAGGCCTCTCACCCTTTTCCTTTGGGACATTCTTGATAAGGGTTTGGAGTATAGTAGTTATCAGTTCCATCTTCTTCATAATGTCATATAGTCTAGTTTGCATTTTTTCCATCACTTCATGAGTTGAGTCAATTTGTTACATCATGCCATCGGGATTGGTGAAGTATTAAACTTTGACTTGGATTTTGACTTTGATCGAACTAGTGGAGTTCCCTTGGACTCTTCCTAAGATAGAAGTGTCCCAGTCTATGGACTTTGCTTATATACCTTCCTAGTCTTTCCTATCTTAAGCAATAAGGTGACGGTTTAGAGAGCTAAAATGTTATGGGTGGTTAACCATGCTGGATATAGGTTGAAGAAAATGGTTAATGATTTGTAATTTGAAGAGATAGAGGCAATGGCTTGATGGGCTTGAAAGTTTAGGCTAAAATGGGGTTAACATATGACGTTTTAGGTTGAAATCAACCCTTATCCCGAATTTGGTCCTAAGTTGGGCTTAAAGAACCGACTTACGAGCCTAAGTTTCACTAGAATCTTTATCAAGTGAATTAGAGATCTATATTGACCTAAGTATGACTGTGGTTTGTTTTGCCTAGAATGGGCTAATTTTGGCACATGGGAAGGTAGACTCATGCATAGATTTTAGACCTAGGAGTGGATGTATGATGCATATGCCAGGACTAATGCATAGATCAAGTATTAAGATGCATGATTGAATGCGATGTACAATGAACTAGGACACTAAGTGTCTAATGGGCTACAGTATAGACTTTGGGCCTAGATGGATTCATGGATTATGCATGATAAGACCAAATGGTGCATAACTTTGGAATTGAAATCTAGCATTTAAAGCTCAGAATATGGTCTTTATGCCATGAATGCAGACCTATGATGGAGTTATGGATACAAACTGGGTTGGACCACCCTACCTGGACCTCGGCCAGGTTCTAACAGGCTTAAGGACAAACACCCTGACTTCTTGGTTTATGCTTTTTTGTTTAAGCTTGACATGTGCATGTGGACTTGGCGAATCCCAACCAGGTTCTAATACACTCAGAATGGGCCTAGTCATGCCTATTTTCTTTAACACGAACAAACATGTTAACAACCTATCCTTTTTTTTTTTAAAAGCTCTCGGCCAGATTCTCCTCGCTTTTTAGACTGAAATTATCATGACCTAAATGAGAATTAGAACCTATTTAGATTTGGGGTACATAGTACTTTAGGACTCAATTGGCCCAAAAGCTACGTTGTTCCCTAATTAAGTTATCAGACTCATCCTCCCCTAGTCTAAACTCCTAGACATAATAATGACTTTATGAACCCTAAAGCATAAATACATGAGTCTTTAGGCAGAGGTCAATTCGAGTAATCAATTAGAGTTCAGAACATTCAGAATCACATATGCATACGAGTTCCAACCTAAGTAAGAGTTCTATATTATAAGGAGTAGGTATGGTTTAGAATAGCCCTTCTTATGCCCCAAATGCTTTATGTCTCATCCAGAGGGTGCATGGTAAGATCAGAATATTTTGGTTGCTTTCTTGTATCATGTGGACTATGAAAGTGTGTCATAAGTGGGTGAAGTAATTTCCCGCGCAGTTGAAAGTCAAGTAAACCCATCGACTAACCATTTACTTTCCAGAGGGGGAATAGCAAGTTTAATCTAGAGGCACTGTTGATCCCTAATAGGCAGCACCATATAATGCAAGTATGCCTAATGCAAGCATAATTAAGGTAATTTCCCATATTGATGTTCAAATCTTGCCCTCTTTGAAAAAATATATCCCCAACGAGTTACCACTGCAAGTATCCACCTCTCTTGGGGTGTGATTCCCTACGAATGGCTGAACTCGTTTAGTAGGTACTTTATATTTTAGAAGCAGATTTAAATTTTTATTATATATATATATTTTTGCAAAACAGTAGGTAGAAGTGGGCTATAAGATTGTAGGAAACCGGGTCATGGCCATGGCCAAGGAACCCAGCGGGGTTCCCTAGTTAGAGCTAAGTCTAGTTGCTTGGCAGGTCTGACCTAGGAACCCGATCGGGTTTGTGGACCAGTTCTAAACCTATGTTCTGGTCCATGCAAGTTCGACAGTCATTATTTAAGCCCGCCAATTCCAGTAGTATAGAAGCACAAAAAAATGAAATAACAAGGAAAAAGCTTTAAACTGTAACCAATTGAGTCATTAGTGAGTTTTAGGGAAAAACTTACAAACCATATAACTTTTCAAAGTGCATCATACTGATAGGGATAATCGAAAGGCAAATGAATTTTGCTTAAAAAACGTTTTAAAAAGGCCCCGAGCAACACTTAGTGTGGGGACCATCTTGATTACTTAGTCTCGAACCCATGATCTAGATTGGGGGATGATGGTATGGTGATGTGATGGGGCACATCTTATCACCGCCCATCATCACTGATGACTTCTACTAATTGACACGGGAAATTAAGGTTCACCACACTAGCATACACTCAAGCAGTAAGCTAGAATTATTTATTCATATAAAATCAGAGCACAATGTTTATCCAAAAGTAAATAAAATGGCTAACCATTCAAATTATTACAACGGGCTGGGATGAAACTAATTAAAGGTTGCATATTTGCCAAACTACAATCAACTAAATTGAACAAAAATAAATAAAGAGAAAGGTAGGAAGGTTTTCAAACGCGCCCTTAAGATAACCTCCTTGAATCTTCTAGGAAGCCAATGGAGTGATGCTTTCTTATGAAAATTGCCTAATTTTCCTCTCTAAATTTTCATTCCTTCTTATAGAACAAGAATCCTAAAGCTCTCCTTTGTATTTTCTCTTACTGTATTTGGGACTCTTAATGGTTTTAGGAAAATGTGTCGCTCCAATGATTTTCTACCCTCCCTACAACTAAAGGGTTCGTAACCTTTTTATAGCGATTAAGAAGATTACATGAATCAATCTAGCAAAAGAAGACATAGCCCTGCTCACATTGTGCTTAATCTAAATGGATTGACTTTATAACCTATAACTCTAATTAATTAATCAAAATTAATCCAATTAGAACTCCAGATGTAGAAAGCTAATTCTAGCTGAGGTCTGCTCGATTAGCCTAATAGAAATAGGTCTCCGTAAAATACAAAAGAGGGGATTTTGTCTAAGAGCCTTGCCAAGTTCCCTCTAAGATGAACCCAGCTAGGTTCTCCCCGAGACTGGCCTATTGGGCTAGTTTCACCAACTAACTGCTTTATGGACTCGATTTGTTTCGTTTTTAGTCTATAACTCTACTGGTCCCCTAATAACTCAAATTGAGATATTAGTTTCATCATTGGGCTATTAAAATAAGATGTCATTTTTAGGCATCTACACTCCTTATTAGGAAGGCATTTGTTCTTCAGATTATGTAGTTGGTACACCAAAATCAGAGCTCCTTATTTGAGTAAGTTAGTTGAAAAGGTTCACTAGACAATAAACAAACAACCAAGAGTTTGTTCCCAAAGGTGTTGAGATTTTAGGGGTTATGGGCGACAATTTTGTCAAGGAGAAATCTTCAGTATCCTCCTCCAAAAAAGGAAAAGCCAACATCTTTGAAGGCAAGAAAAGATCACCTAAGAAGAAGAATAAAAGAACTCTCGATAATTAATCGCCTAGTCTAGGAAATTCCCATGATCAATCAGTTATCGAGGTGAATTTCAAAGATCTCGTTATGACCCTGATCGTTCTGATGATTCTGATACAGGAGATGGCACATGATTTGAAGAGTTGCTTATTACAAACATAAATACTTTTACTAAATAGGAAGATTTAAATCAACAAGATGCTCCAGTATAAATAGTGGAAGTACCCCTATATAAAGCAGCCATGTTGTAGTAGAGCATCCTAATCCAGTAGTCACTGCTATCATTCCTATACATGGCACTTCTGATGACTTGATTAAAGACATGGCTATTCATAGCAACCCTAATTTCTTAACAACTCTTTTTTGTAGCTTAAAGGAAGACTGGGTTCGGGAGAGCATTCTTGGAGGTGTGGAGGTGATTATTGGCATTACTTTTGATCATGACTCTGCTAGGGATTTGTTGGCTAACAGAGGATGAGTTCTCCAATCCTTGAGTCCACTTCGCTATCTGATTAACACTTACAAGCTTTTACAACAGAAATTTGCTGGCATTCCTCCAAGATTGAGATATGTGGTGTAGTTGAGCCTATCGTATAGATTGAAGACTTAGTGGATGCTGATCAGGTTAAAACTTCTCTGACCAAAACCTCACTTTCTCTTTTAAAATTGCTCACATTGAAGGTCAACTTAATAATCTATCCCGTGAAGCTTCAAAGCTGAGACTTAAGGGGCAGGAGATATTGAAGGATGCAGAGCTGATCCGTTAAATATGACAGAATTTGACCATCTAGCAATAACATTTGATTAAAGCAGAGGGCAAGCTGAGTCCTCTCCAGATTTGATGAAAAGGGAATAAGAACAAGCAAAAACAAACTTGGCGAATGCTGGATTTTCCAAGCTGCAGGATTTAGAGAAGGAGAACGACCATCTTAAGAATTTGGTTGGCTCTGTAATCCCCTTTAATAATTTAGATTTGTTTTGTTTTGTTTGACTATTTTGCATTTATGTCTCTAGCTTTCAATCCTTTGTACCGTATCACTTATAACAATGCAATAAATTCAAAACATATGTTTCTATTTTCCTTTTCCTCCATCCCTCTTCCTGTCTTTTTTTATTTTTATTTGCTTCTTCTCCCTTTTTCTGTTAAATGATGAAAATCTAAATAATTATATAACAAAGAGGAATTAGTAAATGATCCTTACTATGGTCATTACATGGCCATTTGATAGATCATATAAAATCATGATGGTTTTTTTTTAATATAGGGGAAGAGAACTTTTTTTCTTCTTATTGTTAAGACCAAGTCACCAACACTAATTGAGCAAAACTTGATTTGCCTATTGAATGCACCAGCCATTTTAGTTTTGTAGATTTTAAGCCTTTGTTGAGTCATTAGCCGACATTCATCTAATGCTTTAAGTTCGGTAGTCTGAGTTGATCATGTTCATTTGGATCTATGAATTGCATTGCTATTCTTAGCGAAGACAATCACACGTCAAAGGGTAGCACGAATTCTGAATCAAAAACCAAGTTGTAGGGTGTACAGCCAGTCATAGTTAAACTGTGGTATGCTAAGCCTATAAAGCTTCTAGTAATCATTCATGTCAATTGCTCCTTAATCTTGGACCACTTTCTTTAATCTTGTAAAGCATTTTTTTTAACGGGATAGCCTCAACCCACACTGCGAAGTACTATGTGACTGCTAAAACGTATATACAGCCATGGAAAGAAGATGGCTTGAAAGGTCCTATGACGTCTATCCCTCACGTATGGAAGGGCCAAGATAATATGCTAGTAAGGAGTAATTATGGTGGCTGGTGAATAAAACCACCATATATTTGGAATGCTCGACATATGTTGGCAAACTTTGTCGCACCTTGAACCATTGGTTAGTAATAGCCCAAACTTTTGATTTGATCGACAAGTTTTGGACCTGCTTAATGAGCACCACATACCCGACATGAACTTCATTTAGTATATGTATACAGCCTCCTCCCTTAACAAGTATCCAAGTAATACCCGATCAAATGCTTTTCAATACAAATTGTCATTTTGAACATAAATCTTAGCGCTCGCGCTTTTAAATCTACCCTTTTCTTTGGGTCAATGGGTAAGATGTCATATTATAGATACTTAATGAGAGGTTGTCTCCAATTTGGTTCTTCTTCGGCTTAAAAGATCGTGACCAGATTTGTTTCTCCTGGTTTGTCAAAACAATTCAAGGCTAAGGCCAACAAGTGACGTCCTCCAATTGGTTATTTGAATGGCTCTTTCATGTCGGAGTACTAGTGAAGCAGGTAACTTTGCTAAGGTGTTTGCCTTATCATTTTACAACCTCGGTACTTGAAACTGTGGAAATTGGTTTATAAGACACCTTGCCCTTTGGTAAAGGGAACTAATATGGCATACCTTACTTCCTATTGAACATTTATTTATCGAATAATTAATTGTGAATCACTTAATACTTCAAGCTGGTCAATACACATTTCAAGGGCTAACTCAAGGCCAATGATGAGTACCTCATATTCAGTCACATTATTGGAACACATCTCAAGGAGAGAGAATCAACAAGGTACATCTCAAGGAGAGAGAATCAACAAGGTATAAGTCCTCTTGATGGTATAATAAATACAATCCCAACTCTAGCTTCTTAAATCCTTGATGCCCCATGAAAATACAACTGCTATCATTTTGTCTCAACAAATATAACTTCATCATCTGGTAGTTTCTCATTATCTGGACATGGATGTGTCGCTAGGAAATAAGCTATAACTTGTCCCTACACTTCATTTCAAGGCACGTACTTGATATCAAAAGGGGCAAAAAAGCATAGATGATTTAGTTAATCTCCCTATTAGCACATCCTTGGCTAATATATAATTTAATGGATTTGCCCTTGAAACTACAGTGATCTGATGGGACAAGAGGTAAGACCTTAACTTTTGAATGGAGAAGACTACAGTAAGGCAAATTTTCACAATGGATGAGTAATTCATTTTTGCACTCACCATTGCCTAGCTAATATAGTACATGGAATTTTCTTTTCCTTTATCGTTACGTTGAGCCAACATGACACTTAAAGACCGTTCAAGGGCTACTCCGTACAAGATTAGGGGTCTTCCCTGTACTAGAGCCATTAGTACAAGTGACCTTGTTAAGTATTGTTTGATGCCTTCAAAAGCATTTTGATAAGCTTGATCCCAAATAAAGGGTCTGTCATTTTTCAAGCGTGTTGTGAAAAGTTTGCACCTTTCTGACAAATTTGAGATGAACTGCCTTATACAAGCCAGCCTTTCCTACAAATCGCATAATTCTCTTAAGTTTCTTGGAGGGGGCATTTAGATTGCAGCTTTGACTTTATTGAGGTAGATTTCAATTCCTCCTTTTCGAATAACAAAGCTAAGGAACTTCCTTTAAGTAACCTCAAATGCACATTTTATGGGGTTCATCTTTAGTTGATGTGCATGTAACTTTTCAAAGACCTTTCTTAGGTCATGTGGATGATTTCCTCTATCTTTTGTCTTTACCACCAAATTATCAGCATAGCATTCAACTAGGCTGTGGAGGAAATCATGAAAAATGATTTCCAAGGCTCTCTGGTAAGTGGCCCTGTTATTTTTTTCAGCAAACGACATTAGCATACAACAGTATATGTCATGTGGTGTTCAGAAGGTAGTTAAATCCTCATCTTTGGGATCCATCTTGATTTGACTTTACCCTGAGAAACCATCCATGAAAGATATATCTCTAAACCCCATAGTGGCATCTACAAGGAGCTTGGTGATTGGTAGTCCACAATCATCCTTTTACTCATGCATTGTTTAAGATCTTGAAGTCTACACATATGCTGAGTTGACCAGTCTTTTTCTGAACAAGGATGATGTACCACAATGGCCATTGAACTTCACAAATGAGTTAGTCTTTATGAGCTTGTCTACCTTAGCATTTATTTGGATTGTCAGCTCAAGATGAAAACCTTGTCGAGGCTGCTCGATTGGCCTTACAGTTTCAATAACAACTAGCTTATGAACCACGACATTTGGTTATAAACACAGCATGTCTTGATATGTCCAAGCAAATGCATCTTTATATTCTTGAATGAGCTGCTCACATTGTGCCACTTCTTCATCATTTAGCATGTCACTCACAAAATTTTTTTTAGGATCATCAATTGTCCCTAGATTTATCTCCCAGAGCTCATCGATTGTTACTTGACTACCATCTACCATTTTTGCCGATGCAGGTTGAATAGCCTTAATAAAATCCTGAGAGGGTTCTCATTCAGGAGTTAAGTCGTCATTTAAGCTTTTAGGTGAATTAGCTTGAGCTTGAACATCACCAGACATTTCGTGGTCTGTGATGATAACCTGTTGATGCTGGAAAGATTATTGACAAGGAAATTCAAAATTATGAATGTCTTCCTCATCCACAATCGACACAATATGAACTTGTTCTACTTGCTTAACTTTATTTTGTTCATGAATCAAAACAGGGCTCCTAGGTTGTTGCTTTTTCTTCTTCAGCTTCCATTTCTTCTACTTTCTAATGCAAAATGCCTAGCTTTGAGATGTGTCGTAGCTTGAATGTGGCTCATAATATGCTCAACTTATCAGGAGCAATGCTGAAATTTTCTTAATTTTCTTTCCTTCCAAAATTTATAAACCAATAGCCTAATAATGTTCTCCTGCATTCACAAGACCATGAATTGCCCTAAAGTTTATTTATAAACCATTGCATCTCTTTTCTAAGAGTCTAACATCTAGTTTGTTGCTTTTACCATTGCAAAATGGGTTTCCCAATAGCATAGGAGCCAAGGCATTTGAAAAGTAGGTGCCAGTAAGTATCCAAATATGCTGCAGAGCAAACACACAAGCAATCTCAATTCAAATGCTTCTATGTCTCAGCCCATGTCCTATAGCCAAGTATTTTACTACCAAAGTGAAATTATGTTTGCCCCATACTAAGTATTTCCATACAATCTTCTACCAAGGTGCTACTTGTTGGATGTTGCAGAATGAATTATAAGCTTCACTCATATCATATTTAGTAGTAGCCATCCAATTTTTGCTGCTAGAACTTCCTCCCAACTTTAGATTGAACTCCTCTCTAATCCGCAAAATCATCTTCTATCCCAAGCATCTCAATTGCGAGCCTTAACATTATGAAGATCTTCATTTACTAACATATAATACTTAGCCTATAAAACAAACATAGAAGATGTATTTGTAGTACTAAAACCCTTACCACTAGGCTAGAGGTATTATTGATTTCCTAAAATTCAGAACAAAATAGACAGTGTTCCAACTAAACGTTGATGACAATCCTAGGCTTATAGGCTTGCACTTATACCTATAATAAATAAACGAATAAAAGCGTAAGAGAAACTCAATGGGCCATACATCCGGAGTACATAAGTTGTAAGCTTAAATAAAATAAAGAAATAGAAGAGATAGCTCGACGGACTACACCTAGAGCACAAAACTTTACGTCCTGAAAGAACTCATTTCTAACAACCGGAAGAGGAGTATCTAATCAGATGGTTACCTTATATCGCCATTCAAAGTGACAATGAGACATCATGTAATAAATGAACTCAAGAGTTACACTTACATTTGCTAAAAAGAGCTTACAAATAAACATGATACATTACTCTAACTCCTGAACTAAAATATACATATTTAGAATTTCTTAACACCAATTGGCAAACTACCTCATAGAAAATAAGTCATCTTATAAAACCCATTAATATCCTAGTGTTTTTCAAGGACATGGATAAAAGGGGGAAAAGAGAAAGAGTGAGCTACCACATGTTCAGTGGATAATCCACACCCCAAAAATCAAAATGTTTGTACACAATACAACAACCCACACAGGACTTTCAGTTAATAGTGGCATATTAAGTGACCACAACATATTAATATTTAACTCCTTCACTGGTAGCACCCAAATGTCAAATAAGGCAATCATTCTCACTCCCCATATAACACACATACATTATAGGTTTTAAGTAAGATACTAACTCATCCCCTTCAATCTTATGATCGATAATGCTAACAAAAAAGGTCTTTATAAACTTAATACAAACCAATTTGAGTCAATACAATGTCTTGTCATATAATGAAGCCAAGTTTTGGTTCACTAAAAGTCTTTTTGAAGGTTCCCAGCACTTTCTTTAAATGGTAGAACATGGTTCAGAACAAGTAAACTCCAAGCTGATACAGTCACGCATTGCACATAGAATAGACCCCAAGAATGTAGTGCTGAATCGGGTCATCCACTGCCTAATTTACCAAATCACTCCATTACTGAACTATCATGCTAAGACCCGTATGTTAACCCAGGATAAAGAAATAGTGGATAAATTAATCGAAAAATCAGTTCATATGTCATATTTTTATAAACATTTACTCCTAACACTATATAGACAGTAATATAGTTTACCCTGATTTAGAGCTCTAGCCTATCAAGAAATTTCTAAGACAATAGTTCATGTATTTATCTAAGTACTTTACTCTACAAGTGAAATAAGGGCAAAGATTATGAGAGGTTGCTTTGTGCATAAGAACATGATGATACTTCAAAATTATCATTGAATAGTTATTAGATCGAACTCAAAAGATATGGGGTAAGTAGTGAAACCATGATGGAAGCATAAGATTTGAAGAAAATAATTACGTGGTGCATAATATGAAATGAAATCCCCAAAACTGCAAAATGTTTAATTGAATGAAGCACATGTTCAAGTGTAAACTGTAATGAAAATAAGAATGAATTAAGGCATATGGCATGGGAGTTAAGTGAAGGCAATACTACATCGATTCTTCTTCAGGCTACATTAAGAAAAAAAATAGTCATAGTTAGAATTAAAATATATAAACGCATAGGTAGAATGAAATGTATATGCTTATATTTTTATTACATAGAGAAATAACTATTGTCACAATGCCTCAAGAAAGAAACTTCCTCCTCCCAATCAACTGATGTAATGACATCGATGGAGGATTCGACTTCACCTAATCGAGGCGGCTCTACGATAAATACCTATGGCTTTTCTAGGTGATCATCCAATATGGCATATAATGTAAGCTCAGCTTATGGCTGCATATTGCAATTTATGTTTATTAATTTATGTAAAGCCATAGGTATGAAACATCAATTGGAAAATACTACAATAATAAGGTCAACATTGTTGCATATCTGCCTAAAACGTTGGCAGTAGTACGAAGAAGAATTGCTGCAACATCTTGAAGAACAGTAAAAGTTTGAGTGCCCGAGCTATTCGCATATCAACTTTGAAGAAGAATCTAAAATGTTAAAGAAGAGAATAAAGCAAATTATCAATTACATAATTGAGCACATCTTAACAATTTATAGGTTAAATGATACTGAAGGAATGCCACAAAATATATACCTTTAAGAAGTTGCATCTTGTGGATGTGGACACGTATAATAGGGTATATTGAGGTCAAACACATGATTACGGGAACACAAATGGCAATCATGCAAGATGCATAGACAATTGGAAAGATACTTTCGATGTATGCAAAGATGCGATAATATGAAACTTGCAATTGCACATATATTATAACACAATACACAAGTTGGGCCAGTAGTTGTCAAAACGGAGTATATACAAAGTAGCACAAGAAATCTAATACAATATTATGAAGTATATGACACATTATGCAATGGAGAGTATTTGGTAAGCGTGACTCACCTAGCAACGAATAACTTCTCTAAAGTAGGGATTCACAATCTTCTCTGACGTGTAAACTGTAAGCGGCGTTGAGCATGTCCATCATCAGCCCACCCAACACATGTACAAAATACAGTTGAACAAAGTTATACATTTTAAATAAAATTTAGAAAATAATTGGTGATCACATATTATATTGACATGAACAATAGTGTGGGATTCAATGTACCATCCCTCAAACTCTGAAATATGTTTGATTGGTGGATTAATCAACAATATGCTTCTAGATGTTGCAGAGAGCGTAATTCTTAGGAGATATATTATGACATATGTCAATATGGTAAGCAAAAGTAATGGGAAATGGAAGAGAAAATAGAATGTCAAATGTAATTGTTGGAAATGATAAATAATATACACACCTTTGTATCCTCTTGCAAATAACCTAGATGCAACCCGTACATTTTTAAATAATAAATTATGGGAAAGATGGTTCCCTTCATTTTCTGCAAAATCTCCCCATAAGATGAGTTTCAATGCATTCAGCCTACAAAAGAAAGAGCAACTTACTAATAGGATCTACTATGCAACAGAACATTTAAACATTAAGAAGAACATAACAAAAAGTCCAAGGTATTATTAGTTGGAAGCACATACTACATATCACAAATAAACGCATCTTGTTTAAGGGTTCCCGTACATGTCTTCTTAGTTTCAGAAATAGCAACTACTAAACCAATGATGTCTGCACAACGCATTTAGTAAGAGGCATGTATAGGTGGGTTGAATACTTCACAAAATCGCAATGTACTATATTTACCTATTGTTTGTGCATTGGGTTATACATGTGCAGAGACATCAACAAAAGGAATAAATAGTGGGAGGTGGTGGCATGGGATTGCGTTGTACTCATCAAGCAAATCCAGTAATTGAGTCTAATGAGTAAAAAAACAAGGTTGTTGTCCGCTATTTCTTTTTCCTTCAGTGTGGTAGTACTCACTGAGAAACAAGAGAGGCCATGTACTCGACCAATTTTCAAAACAACCTTCCACCTATCGATTTCTTTGTCCATTATCACGCCTAAAATCGCGTTACACTATCAATGCATAGGAAACTATGTTATTAATAAATTTAAATAAATGGTGAAAGCCAAATAGTAGAGAAAATTGACATATCTCAGCTTCCATAAAGACAACCCTCCAAACCGTATGATTGCTATATGCTCGAACACTCAGCATTTTTGTTAAGCATACAAAAATGCATATAGACGTACTATAATAAGAGATGCCTCTAATTGGCATAAATCAAATGGGAGATATGTCATCATGCATGTAAAGGTACATAATCAAGTGGAAAACGTAAGTACAATAACTGACAAAATATATCAATTAACTTGACCAAAGTGGCACCATAACAATTAGGGACACAGATCTATTGCAAGGGTTGATGGCACATATAGGCATAAAAGTATGTACTAAACTTGACATGCATATAATCATATCTAAGCAAAGGAAAATAGATGAGTATGATCTAATGTAGTAAACACATCATGATTGCGAAGGAAATAATAGTAATGTAAATAACACCATTATTATATGATTAGAATGAGACTAACCAAGCTTTAGGAACGCCATTAAAAATTTCACGGTAGATAATATTTTTAGTCATGTTGTAAGGCACATCCCTTTTGTTGCAAATTAAGAACGAGAGGTGACGTGAGAGATAGCTACGTATAGTTGACCGTGGGAGAACACAGGCTTTGGAAGATAAACTCCTACATAGTGTAATGTTTGACCTTGACTTTTATTAATTATCATTGCAACACACAATTTCAGAGGGAATCGTCTCTAGTTCAAGGCAAATGGTGAATCCTTAGCTGCAGGACTTAAGTCAACTCATGGGATAGTCACTACTTGCCCAATATTTCTTCCATCAAGATTTTGGCTTGGATAAACTTACTACCAAGTCTTTCAATAATCAAACGAGTGCCATTGCATAACCCAATTGATGGGTTAACATTTCTTAGTAGAACAATAGGGACACCAACTTTCAACTGAAGTTCATGATTCGGGAATCCTGAAAAGTTCATACGATGTAGCATCTCTGGTGGATTAATGTCATCAATAACAGAATCATTGTTAGTTGGTAGGAATGTGTTAGAACTTAGGTATGTACGGCTACTACCGAGAACCATTGATAGAATCTTGGAATTTATTTCATCCACATCAGTGTTTAGGGGGCTAATGTACAACGTTCCTGAAAATATAACTTGTTTCTGTATCTTTCCACTAAACTTGGATACACAAATTCGATCAAGTTCGTGAGGCCGTTGTTGTCATTCTTAATGAGAAATTCTTGAGAAATCTCTATCCAAGCTAGTTCACTATCACCTAAAAATGAGTATCCATGCACATGATGATTACCAACATTCAAAGTCCATTCTGCAAAACTTCATAATTGCTCATGTTCATTGTCACTTAAATTTGAATGCGTAAGCTGTATGTTGGTTCTAAGATGTTGAATATTGCAGTAAGGCCAAAATGTGGCCCTTGGCATTAAAGATGCAACGATATCTGTTATACTGTCTTTTGTAACGATAGGAAGTACTTACCTGAAATCACCTCCAAAAATGACCATTTTTACCTCAAATATTTGGTTCCGATTGCATAGATTTCATAAAGATCGTTGAACTGCTTCTACTGTGTAGCGATGGGTCATGGGAGCCTCATCCCATTTGATAAGTGATGTTTCCCTAATTAGCTTTGCTAATTCGAATTGGTTAGAAATGGAGCATGTATATGCCTCTGCTGCATCAATTGGTATCTTAAACATCAAATGAGCTATTTTCCCAAAAGGTAATAACAATGCAACTATACCGAAGGAGGCCACGAATAGCACTATCAAGCCTTTTGACCTAAAATGTGTTACGATTGTCTCCCAAAGATATGTTTTCCTAGTTCCCCTACTGCCATAAACAAAAAAGCACCCTCCTTTTCGATGTTCATCTACGTGAATAACGGATTGGAAAACTCGCATTTGATCTGCATTCAATGTTGGTGGCAACATATCAAGGTTTTGTTTCTCTTATTCTTGATCATAATTAAGTTGTTCTCTGATAAGTTTGTTACCAGGTTGATGCACCAGATTAGGTGAAGGCAAAGTCATAGGAGGGTAATCCCTTAATGATCTACCATTCTTATTCAAAATCATCTTAGTTTCATAAAGTCCAGGGTCCTGTCGTTGTTCCACACTAATATGTAAACTGTGGCCTCTGATATCTTTTTGTATTTATTATTTTAAATCATCAGTAACGTCTTCGTAAAGTTGTTCCCACAAGCGATGGGGGTCAGACACTTCTAAGAACATAAGCATTGAATAGAACATACTCCATAGTTCAGCCCCTATTGCCCATAGTGATGCTTCTGCTAGCGCCTCATGCCACTCATTAGCATTGTCAACCAGCCCTCGTGCTAAGCAAGCATCCTCAAAAGTTGAATATAATATTCCATTGACGGTTCTTAAATCCTCATATGATGTAGCTCCATAAACAATGTGCAACAACATTCACAGATAGTATCTCTCACCTATGTTTAGGTGAGCATGGGGCAGTCGGCCGATGCATACCCTCTGTTTTCTCATAGTCCATTTTCTCATTCCTTTGTTCTAGACATAATAAGATGGGAATGTTGCGTAAGTATAACGTATTGCTTAGGTATCTTCAATATTTGCAATGAACCAACCTATAAGCATAATAACCCTCTGTGCTTCTTATTGTTGTCACGGCAAGTGGTATTGCAATAGTTTAATAGATGGATAATGTTGCATGATCTTGAATTCAAATATTCTCCAAACAATATCCACTGGTGACACATAATGACAATCCATGATTGTTTAATTTCCTTGACATCTTCATAGTTAGAAGGACCAATTTCATGCTTAGGATTCTGGACATTATCTTTAATGACTATGGTTGCTGTGTAAGCTCCCTTATTCATGTATTTGTGAAGATACTTAATGACCTTCTTTTGTGCACACTGCTCAACAGTAATATGTGCATCATATTGACACATAGATCACGGTTATATGGTATTACCCATCTGTTATCCATTCTCTTACCATGAATAGTTACGCTTTGACCATCATCTCGACGCTTGTGTTTCGCAAAACTATTTTCTTCAACAATGATCTTATCACAAAAACTCTTAGGGTAATGCTTTGTGCACATGTTACCATCCATGTATGGAGCATGCAGGATGTTAGTGCCACATAGACCATGTATCACATGTCTTATGGCAGTTTCGAATGCTAAGGGATCAGTATCTTCATCAGGGAGTTCTATGCATATAATACGATTGATATCTTCAGCACATATGGGCTTGTCTTCACTTGCAAGGGTTAATAATATATGGGCATGTGGTAGTCCCCGTTTCTGGAATTCAATAACATATATATCTACATACGTATGCAACATAGGAGTATAGGTTAAGGGGAGTAAAATAAATGACTATGAACAAAGCAAGATTGAGAGTTTAAAATCTGTAAAATACATGACATAGTTAGATAACAACATTACGTGTAATAACTTTGCTGAAAAGATTTCTCTCTTTGAAGTCTTGTTTTAGCTCCTTTAGCCTTAAGCGAAATATTCGGGCAACAATGTCTGATTGGTAATTCGCATATTGGCTTGGTTATTTTGATAAAGCTTCCTAGATTTCTGGCCAATTAGGGTATGGGTGAATGTGATAAAAAAAAAAATCTGGATAGCCCATTTGATTGCAGATGTCCATTGTGTCCAAAAAGTGTTATCTTATATAGCGTGGCCCATCTGTGAATGATGCCGGTAATATTAACCTTCTCCCCACTATATGAGCATCATTTTCACCAGCAGCAATGGCATCTCGCAAGCCACTGTATAATTCTACTTGCAGTGTACTTTGGTGATTTTTGATATAAAGTAACCTCCAAGCCTCAATCACAGCATAACAATTAACAATAAATTGAAGGAACAATGTACCGTATCGAAGTAGAAAGTTTCTTTCATCAAGTTTATACTGTATGAAGAATGCATAAAATTCTCTCATTGTCACTGTTACTTAACTAGTTGCTTGATCCCCCCACACATGGAATGTAAGCTGTGCAACCATCCATTCCATATGGAAATAGGAGTGGGTACTGAAGGGGCATATATGATGGTCGGGTTTTATATACTCGCTACAAATTTCCGCCTATTTTTCGAACAATAATATCTCGGTGATGTTCACCCCCAACGTCAGCCCTGACTATGAGAGTTGCAACTTTGTCCACCGGGTAATGTGTATTATCTTCCAAGATGTGCTTTAATAATGTGAATGCTTAAATTAATCACATTATCAGCCTCTAAGATATCAGGTGCATTGCAAAAAACCTTCACATAAGGGTTCACAGCATCAAGCATACGTTGTTAGGCCTGTAATGTTTCCTCATCAACTCCACACCCACTTTGTTGACTATTTAAAGCCCTGCATCGATTTTGCACTTCATCATGTGTGTCATAGATGTATAGTTGAGCAAATTTGGTCGTTGCCCTTGTGTAGGGAGTAATGATCCAATTCGATGGTAATTGTTTCCACTTATTCTGAAGGAGTAAGGACCATGTACATCAATTACAGAGTGATCGATAGCTCCACCCATTGATGTGAAGGATAACATTGAGTTATACATACTTATATTATCAATAAAATTGGGTTGACTCAACAATGTGTATAGCAATGGAGGAGGCGGGGCAACACTGGCAACATAACACGTCCACTTTTACAGCAAATCATGAATCGAGGTTGTGAAACACTATCTCTTGCAAATCTCTCATCCAACCACATGGTTCACATGACCGTGGCCCCAAGAAACCAAGGTTCCCGTGAAATTCCAACGGCTTGAGAGCCTTCTTACAGGTGGAGTGCTACGTGTAATTGCTAATTTAATTTCTCTAGATTGTGACTGATAGTGCTCGCATCATGCAATGAATTGTGATTGGCTGTGATTTGGATTATGCCGGCTAAATAGCATCCATCTTGCATTTTGTCGAGCAAGTCTCGTCGAAGCCTACTTACAGTGATCTCACCACTTCTGGTTGGAGTTTCCATCAGCACTTCAGAAAAATTATGTGCATCATTAGATAAGATTTCAACATTATGTTGTTTAGTGAAGCAGATTTAATTGCATAAATAGACCATTTAGTAACATGTTTTCCCCTTATATGATGTGTAATTATAAGTATACATTTGTGAAGGATTCGTAGGTGTGTCACAAATTTTAATATTGTGAAGGGTTTTTTAATTTGTTTGGTATGTAGATGTAACTAATTGCTTGTCACAATGTGGCTAGCACATTATGATTATGCATAGAAGTTTCCTTGATTTGATGGTCTTTTTTCAAAGGGGGCCTTGAGCACGTGAAAACCTTACGCCGGTTTTTCACTCTTAAGGAGGACATAATTGGATTACAAAGAAAATGTACACATTCATCATTAACAGTTGTTTAAAGTGAATATATTTGTTATAGTGAAGGAATTCTTTTGGATGTATAGTATTGGTAGCGTCTAGAGATGGGAACAATCTTTCAAATACATTAAGTATAGTAATTACGAATTATATACCTATATTATTTATATCGTAGATATTGTAATAATGTTTGTAGTAACCAATGTATAACAGGGTGATGTATGTGTGCGTGAAAAGTGATCCAAATCAAACTCAAACTCAAAACAAACCAAAGTGAAAAGAGAAATGAAAGATGGATGAGATGGAAGAAGATCTTCACCACACAAGAAAAGGCATAGAACAAGATCTTGTAATTGAGATAATCCTTCACGGAGCCACTCAATGACTTGATCTTGGGCTAATTCTCTTGTCTTAACCGAGGAATCACTCCAATGGAGAAGATAGAGAACCTAGAACACCACTTGAATTTGCCACAATTCAAGATATAGAACTAGGAATTTTAGATGCACTTTTGAGAAACACACTCAAAGTACTTGTATTGCTTTTGGAAATCTCATACAATCTAAATGACAAGCATCACATGCCCCTCCTCTTTTATAAGCTCAGCAAAAGACAACCAAAAGACTCAATAACTCCTAACAATTAAAACTAGCCAATGAAAAGACTAAGTAAAATGAAAAGACTCATCATAAAAGGGGTGGGAGAGGTTACAAGGAATATTCTAGGATTTCTATCAGCTGATTATCTCCATCTAGAAGCCTCCAAAATGTGCACAATATCAGCCACACAAACACATGTAATCGAAGACTCTTCACTTTCCCAGAATTAATCCTTGCAGCTGCCTCAACTTCAACAGAGTATATCTTCCAGAATACTCGGCCAAAACACACGTTCTTGGGCTTGCTAGAAAGCCCTAGAAGTCGACTTTCCAGAATGGGCTCATTTGCGCAATTTGGATGAGCGGTTTAAAAGTTATAGCCCAAACAATGCACCTATCTCATACTCGACTGGATCAGAATAATGTACCTTTGAGTGATATTTTTGCCTAATCAAATGACGTCCAAATTAAACAAACTTGGGCTTATTTTAAAGCTGAAATCTTAAGCTTCCAAAGCATACGAGCCCTCAAGTTGTGGGTCTACTTGAGCTTATCCAAAAGTTACCACAGAAATTACCTTCCGCAGGGACGAATCGGGCACTAATTCTTCCGGAAGGAATAAAACTTTTCTACAGAGTTTTGCCACATCTTTGACTTCTTGAAGCTTGATTGGGTCTTCCTTGGGTTGGGCTTGATGGTCTTTGGGCCGTTCATGATGGTCTCCATCATTCCCCCCGGGTGAGTGAAAGTTTGCCCTCAAACTAGGAAGGGGCTCATCAGTAAAATAGGGGCTAAGGTCGGAGACATTGAATGTAGCTGAAACTCCATAATTTCCGGGAAGATCAACCTCGTAAGCATTAGGCCCAACCTTCTCAAGGATCTCAAAGGGCCCATCAGATCGAGGCATCAACTTAGATTTTCTTTTAGAAGGAAAACGTTCCTTTCGCAGGTGAATCCAAACCAAGTCTCCAGGCTGAAAATGTACCTCTTTCCGGTGCTTGTTGGCGCTTTGCATGGCTCTCTCATTAGCCTTGGCTATGTTGTCACGAACGCGAGCATGAAGTTCTTGAATTTCCTTGGCTCGTTTCTCGGCTTCCCAACTAAGTTTTGTAGGAGTGGGAATAGGAATAAGATCCAACGGACTCCTGGGATTATAGCCATAGACAACTTGAAAAGGAGAGAGTTGGGTGGACTTGCTAGGCACTCGATTGAATGCAAACTCGGCATGGGGCAACAACTCATCCCAATTCTTCAAATGCTTCTTCACAAGGACTCATAGTAAAGTACCCAAAGTCCTATTAGTGACTTCAGTTTGTCCATCGGTTTGGGGATGACATGTTGTGCTAAACTTGAGTTGAGTACCCAATTTACGCCACAAAGTGAGCCAAAAGTGACTAAGGAACTTAGGGTCACGATCGGATACCATACTCTTAGGAATGCCATGTAGTCTCACAATTTCCTTGAAGTACAAGTTAGCCACTTGAGTAGCATCATTACTAGTGTGGCAAGGGATGAAATGCGCCATCTTGGAAAATCGGTCCACAACTACTATAATGGAATCCTTGTTCCTTTGGGTTCTAGGCAAACCCGTAATGAAGTCCAAACTAATATCTTCCCAAGGGGCTTGAGGAATAGGAAGAGGGGAGTACAAGCCTTGGGGCAACGCATGGCTCTTAGCCATTTGACAAGTAGAACATCTTTTGATGAAATGCTCTACATCTCTTGACAGCTTTGGCCAATAGTAGTGTTCCTTCAACATTGCTCTTGTCTTCTCTACACCGAAATGGCCGGCTAGGGCTCCTCCATGTAGCTCTTGGATAAGGAGCTCTCTAAATCCGCATTGAGGAATGCAAAGGCGTGAGCCTTTAAATAGGAACCCATCTTCTAAGTGAAACAACCCATGGGGGTGCTTAGAACACTTCTCAAAAATATCCTTGAAATCATCATCTTTGGAGTACAAGTCTTTCACAATCTCAAAACCAAGTACTTTAGTACTCAAAGTGGAGAGTAACAAGTACCTACGAGAGAGTGCATCGGCTCCTTTGTTGAGAGTCCCCGCCTTATGTTGGATGGTGAAATGGAAAGACTGAAGATACTCTACCCATTTAGCATGTCTAGGGCTGAGTTTGTGTTGTCCTTGAATGTACTTGAGAGCCTCATGATCAGAATGGAGAATGAATTCTCCTCCAACAAGATAATGACGCCAATGCTCCAATGCTCTAATGATAGCATAAAACTCCTTGTCGTAGGTGGAGTACTTCTTCTTGGCATCGTTGAGCTTCTCACTAAAGAAGGCAATGGGTCTCTTCTCTTGAGATAGGACAGCTCCAATTCCTACCCCGGATGCATCACATTCAACTTCAAAAACTTTGGCAAAATCGGGCAAGGCTAGGACGGGAGCACTAGTGAGTTTCTTCTTGATCTCTTCAAAGGCTTGTTGTGCTTGCTCGTTCCAAGAAAATTCTTTGCCTTTAATTACCTCGGTCATAGGAGCCACAATGGTGCTGAAATTTCGGATGAATCTCCGGTAAAATGATGCTAGGCCATGGAAACTCCTTACTTGAGTGATAGATGTAGGAGTAGGCCATTCTTGGATAGCCTTGATCTTGCTATCATCAACTTGAAGACCTTGGGCGGACACAATGAAACCCAAGAATACCACTTGAGGGGTGAAGAAATAACATTTCTCCATATTGCCATAGAGTTGCTCTTGAGAAAGGATCTCCAAAACTTGTTGCAAGTGTTGGGTATGCTCTTCTTCGGTCTTGCTATAGACCAAAATATCATTAAAGTAGACAACAACACAAATGCCAATGAGGGGCTTTAGAACTTGGTTCATAAGCCTCATGAAAGTGCTAGGGGCATTAGTAAGCCCAAATGGCATCACAAGCCACTCATACAAACCTCCTTTAGTCTTAAAGGCGGTTTTCCATTCATCACCTTCAAAGATCCGGATTTGATAGTAGCCACTTCGTAAATCAATCTTGGAAAAGATAGCGGCTCCATGGAGTTCATCAAGTAGATCTTCCAATCTTGGAATAGGATACCGGTACTTGATAGTGATTTTGTTAATAGCCCGGCTATCCACACATATGCGCATGCTACCGTCCTTTTTAGGAACAAGGAGGGCTGGCATGGCACATGAACTCAAACTCTCCCGAATTAAACCCTTGGACAAGAGGTCATCTACTTGTCTTTGGATTTCTTGAGTTTCACTAGGAGACATCCGGTAGGCCGGCTTATTGGGAAGAACGGAACCGGGAATGAGGTCTATCTTATGTTGGATGGATCTAGGAGGGGGAAGGCCATGTGGGATCTCTTGTGGAAAGACATGATGGTAGGTTTGAAGGAGAGGGGTGAGTAGTGGATGTGTGGGAGATGGTGGCTTAGGTTCCTCTTGTAGAAGAATCAAGTCTTTGAAAGACTCAAATTCATGGTGCTCGGATTTGAGGAGAGTGGTGAGAAAGACATCCAAGTGAGGATTGTCTTTGGGTCTAGTGGTGGAGGGAATTTTGAGAGGAGTAAGGGTAATCTTTTTGTGGTCTTTTTGGAAAGAATAAGTGTTTATCCGGCCATCATGGATGACACTTCTATCAAATAGCCACGGTCTACCCAACAAAATATGACAAGCATCCATAGGGACAATGTCACACTATATCTCATCCTTATAATTTTTCCCAATTGAAAAAGAAATAAGACATCGGTGAGTGATTTGCAAACCCCTGCCTTGGTTCAACCATTGAATGGTGTAGGGATTGGGGCGAGGAGAGACTTGCAGCTTGAGCTTATCAACCATAGTCTTGGAAGCAACATTGGCACAACTTCCACCATCAATAATGAGGGAGCATACCTTGTTTCCCACGGTACACCTTGTGTGGAATATAGCTTCTCTTTGCTCCATGTCTTCTTGAGTGGTAAATCCACTCAATGCCCGGCGGATGACTAGCAATTCTCCTTCATCGGGGCCTTCTTCAACTTCTTCCAAGCTTCCTTCTTCAAAATGTTCTCCTTCTTCTTCTTCATATGCATGTTCTTCACATGCTTCTTGATATTCTGCTAAGGAAACAATCCTTTTGTTTGGACACTCTGAGGCATACTGTCCCATTCCTTGGCAACGAAAACATCGAACCTTGTCCTTGGATTTGGGCTCTTGTGTGAGGGCTTAGGAGGGGTTGGAGTGGTGTTTTTGGCTTGTGGAGGGTTTTGAGGTCTAGGAGGGTAGTAGGGAGGTCTTTGTGTGGAGTGGGGACGAGAAAGAGGTTTGGACAAGATGCTCTTTCCCTTAGATTTCTTTTGTTGCTCTACCTTATAGGCTAGAGAACTCAAGTCATCTAGGGATGAGTAGGGTTGCAACTCAATTACATGAGCAATGGACTCATCAAGACCGGTCAAGTATCTTACCAAGGTTTGTGAGTCGTCTTCTTTCAAATCACATTTGAGTAGGAGTTGTTCAAACTCCCGAGTGTATTCTTCCACACTCTTGGATCCTTGCTTGAGTCGATGGAGCTTGAGATAATTGTCTTTCACATAGTGAGAAGGAAGAAACTTGGCCTTAAGGTTTTCTTTCATTTGGCCCAAGTTCTGATTTTTCCCTTTCCATTCCTTGCTCTTTTAGCTCCAAGATTAGCCCACCAAATTGAAGCATATTTTCTGAGTTTAAGGGCTACAAGTTTTACCTTCTTGTCCTCCGGGATGTCCTCGTACTCAAAGATTCGCTCAATGGTATGCAACCAATCGAGGAACAAATCCGGGTCAAGTTGACCTTCAAATTCGGGGATGTCAATTCGGACACCACCAATATTGCCTCCTTGCTTTCGTCTCCATGGGGCTTCCTCATCACTTGAATTGGCACGGGAGTGAAGGACTTCCTCTTCACATTCGACCACCGGTTCATGAGGGTGAGAGGGTGTGGGGCTATGAATCCACCTTCTTTTCTCCTCTAAGAGTTGGCCAAGTTGTGTCCGGAGATATGTAACCTGGGCTTCCAACTCCTCTACTCTTGCTTGATCGCTTCTTGTAGACTTAGTAGACATGTTGAAGTGCTTTGGGGGAAGAAAATGCTGCTGGGGAAGGTGGCACGGGCGTGCAGTGAGGCACGAGGTGGCCGTGCTTTGCTTCGACTTGTGAAATGCAGATTTTGAAGGAGGCACGGTCGTGCTCCTTGGCACGGGCGACCGTGCGTAGGTTCGGGTTTGTGGGTGAAGCTGTTGCAGGGGTGTTTTTATATTTTGACTTTTGGGATGTATTTGGGTGTGATGTGGGTCTCTTAAAAACCTTGGCTCTGATACCAATTGATGTATGTGTGCGTGAAAAGTGATCCAAATCAAACTCAAACTCAAAACAAACCAAAGTGAAAAGAGAAATGAAAGATGGATGAGATGGAAGAAGATCTTCACCACACAAGAAAAGGATATAACAAGATCTTGTAATTGAGATAATCCTTCACGGAGCCACTCAATGACTTGATCTTGGGATAATTCTCTCGTCTTAACAGAGGAATCACTCCAATGGAGAAGATAGAGAACCTAGAACAACACTTGAATTTGCCACAATTCAAGATATAGAACTAGGAATTTTAGATGTACTTTTGAGAAACACACTCAAAGTACTTGTATTGATTTTGGAAATCTCATACAATCTGAATGACAAGCATCACACGCCCCTCCTCTTTTATAAGCTCAGCAAAAGACAACCAAAAGACTCAACAACTCCTAACAATTAAAACTAGCCAATGAAAAGACTAAGTAAAATGAAAAGACTCATCATAAAAGGGGTGGGGGAGGTTACAAGGAATATTCTAGGATTTCTATCAGCTGATTATCTCCATCTAGAAGCCTCCAAAACGTGCACAATATCAGCCACACAAATACATGTAACCGAAGACTCTTCATTTTCCCAGAATTAATCCTTGCAGCTGCCTCAACTTCAACAGAGTATATCTTCCAGAATACTCGGCCAAAACACTCGTTCTTGGGCTTGCTAGAAATCCCTAGAAGTCTATTTTCCCGAATGGGCTCATTTGCTCAATTTGGATAAGCGGTTTAAAAGTTATGGCCCAAACAATGCACCTATCTCAGACTGGACTGGATCAGAATAATGTACCTTTGAGTGATATTTTGCCCAATCAAATGACGTCCAAATTAAACAAACTTGGGCTTATTTTAAAGCTGAAATCTTAAGCTTCCAAAGCATATGGGCCCTCAAGTTGTGGGTCTACTTGAGCTTGTCCAAAAGTTGCCACAGAAATTACCTTCCGCAGGGACGAATCGGGCACTAATTCTTCCGGAAGGAATAAAACTTTTCTACAGAGTTTTGCCACGTCTTTGACTTCTTGAAGCTTGATTGGGTCTTCCTTGGGCTGGGCTTGATGGTCTTTGGGCCGTTCATGATGGTCTCCATCACAGGGACATTTCATTTTAAGTATTAGTGCATGTTGTTGTGTATTTGTGTACCGCGTATCCTATGTGTAAATATAAAAGGGTAATTTTCATGTAGTAAATTAAGGCATAATTATTACAATTTAAATAATGGAAAAAAAATAAAGAAACATGTTTTTCCCTATGAAATTTTATGGTACAAATCCATCACATAATAATGTAAGTAGGTATATAAATAATATGAAAATAATGTATGGACACAACATAAATACTTGACACCAACTTACACATATAAGCTGAACTCAAATTATATATGGAGCATGACAATATTTATATTTAGTAATGCTTGGGAAATGAATTGTATCAAATGGAGTGGCTATTGAAGCAATTTTCAATAAGGGAAAAACATGTCATCAGATGAAGTTGCAAGGCAGTCATTTCTAACATAACAATATATTTAGCCAAAAAATAGTATGGAAAATAGTGTTTGACATGTATGTGGCATTATTGCTCTTTCTGATGTTGATTTTTAGGTTTTCCATCTTAACCTAAAGTAAGTATAGTATGTATATCAAATATTGGTTTTAATTCATGTGTAGATGTACGCAATGGGTTATCTCTATAGGCAGGTGGACATTCCCGTGTTAATATCTCTATCTTTTTTATAATGCATACTATGCTTCATATTTGGCAACAAATGTGAGCATAATCGTGCCTAAAAAATTAACAAACCATATGTGCATAATATTCCTACAAGAAAATTTTTAAGCAATGGAATAGAAACAAAAAAATGATATGCGAACATAACGAATATAGTAATATGACAAACTAACCTCATTGAATATCAATATCAAGGGCAGGTCTACGAGAAAAGCCCGCAAATGAAGAATAGGCAAGAAAATTAGTTGGCTCGCTTATTCTTTATTGGGAGTAGATTATAGATTAAGAATAAAAAACAAACATCTTATTGTTGAAGAGTTTGAGTATGTGGTGGATGATTTGGTCCAATGTCCCATATGATGTATGGATTTAGGTTATGATGGTTTAGTGCACATTATAGATAGAAAATGTAACTATACCCAAAAAAGAAGAAATTCTAAATATATTCACATCTAAAAGTACAAAGTACTGCACATGTAAAGCATCTGAAATAACAATTCTATCATGTGTCACCATAGTAACCTCAAGTTCCCCTAGACATAAATGGCATATGGGTTTTGTTATGATGATGTTAAAGTTGGGTTGATTGTGTACAAACACATTTTATTTTATGTGTTTGTCAAAGAAAAAACAAAACACAAAAAAGATAACTTTTTTTGGCACTGAGATCTCAAGTTGGGTACGACATTATCAACCTAACCATATAGAATTCAAGTTGAATTATTGTACAAATACTACTTTTGCATGTGTATTTGTACTGTAAATATAAATTTATCTGAAAACATTGATAAAACAGGACTAAATTTCAGTGAATATTGTGTATTAATAAGTAAATTCAATTGTTTTGGCTTATTAATATGAACAATGTTTTCAAACATCAAAAACATATTTTCCAACATAGATCTTTATAAACGTTAGTACTAGAAAAAACAGCAGCATTCCCCCCCCCCCAAAGAAAACAATGAAAACTTTGTAACAATAATGTTATTTTCAATGTCTCCATCCTATACAAATATATTCCATAGTTAATTAAATTTGGAAAACTTGTCTTGTGTAACATAAGTAATGGGCAATATACTAAGTCTTAAGAATAGGCTTGAATCTATCTAGAACAAATAATATGATAAGTATTTAAATAAGTTCAATTCATCAAATAAGAGTGAATACATTTTACAGCAATAATTAAAATTAGTACATACTATCTACAGAGGAAAATAAAGGAAAAGAGGTCATAGACTCAACTAATTGGGCTAGCTTGGTCCATCCACCATCACAAATAAAAGGACCACATTGGGCTACTGTATGAAGTATAAAGTCAAGAAAACAATGCCATGTTGTCTTCATGCACTCATACAACTGGTTTAAAAAACACGTTCGTTATTGTTGCTAAACTAAAATTTCTAGCGAAGTATTATGTTACGGTCAAATGCAAAGTGCTACAGAAGCAACTATAATAGAGAAGGGACTAAATTAAGTGCATGTGGTCCAAACCCATCGTCCACCTCATGCGTATATATTATATGTACTCTAGCGGCTACAGTAAATGGCGTGTTTAATTTGTAATTAGTCAAAAAAGCGAGAAAAGAATGGTCCAACAAAATAACAAAACTTATGAACATTTTAAAAATTAGCCATACAATCATATTTACATTATTTTCCATTATTTCCATAATATCATCTTATAGAGATAGATATTAAGCTCTTAATCATTTTTTTCCTTAATTTAAAAAAATTAAACATATGTTGTGCAAGTATAAAACAAAAAAACTTCTTTACATTATTGTCCATAATAACATATTATAGAGATAGATAATAAGCTATAAGTCATTTTTTTTCTTAATTAAACAAAAATATGAATAAATTTGCTAAAAAAATTAATAAATATCATTTTCAGAAGATCATTTTTGAATAGTTTAAAATTTTAAGTGACTTTTCTATTGTTTTAGGAAATTTGGTCTAATTTTAGTTCCATTTTGTGATAAGAAAAGGTCCGTGATAGTTTTTGGATATGTAGAAGTATTAAGTGGTAATCACTAAGCTATTGAAAAAAAATTAAAACCCATCATGCATAGATGTAAAATACATAAAAAAATTTAGAAGTTAATACTAGTAGTCTTAGTTGAATTTTCTCTTGAAAAGAAAATGATTGAAAATTATGATGATTAAAAAACAATTTATTCATGCTATATTTGATGCAACATAAAACTATCCTAAAATGAATCAAATAATGCCATTTAATAATCCAAACTTCAAAAGAAGTTAGCGCTTTGAACTTCTCAATAGTCTAGGGTCATTCTATATTGCATCTTTTGGGCAATTTTAAATGATATTGAGTCTAAAAAATTCAAATACATAAAATTCAAGTCAACTAAAATCCTTTAAAATTTCACATTATGTAAAAAATACAATCTAATTCCTACACTACTGGAATTAAATATCTAGAAAATTCATAGGGCTATTGGATTATTAGTGTTCAAATTTTCCAAAATTTGAATTATTCACATCTAACAATCCTTAATTTGAAGATAAGATAATTAAAATATAAACACTTATAATATAACAATTTGAACCATAGTTTATAGAAATGAACAAATATTCATCTAGAAGCAAGAGTCTAATGTGACTTAGATCATTTGGAACTATTATAGGAAGAATTCATGATGAATAAAAAATAATTTATTCATGCATATGCTTAGTGCAACACTATCCTAAGAAGAATGAACTAACACCATATACTTATTTAAAGCAATGCAAAGCACCACGTCCAAATTTTTTTTTTAAAAAAAAAGAGTGAGTAACATTTAAAGTAAGAAAGTTCAAATATAAAAACTTATAATAAAACCATTTAAACTATATTATTTGCAAAATATCATCAAGAAGAAAATGTAAGATACAAATTACATAATTTGAAACTATTATAGGAAAATTCTGGCAACAATAATGATTTTTAGCACCTCTCACTGTCTTCCTATCCCCCCCCCCCCCAAAAAAAAAAAAAAGCCACTCATTATGGATAAGTATCGTCACATGGTTAAGTCAGTCATGCACGCATCGCATGCAAATCAAAACTTGATTGTGGGGCTAAATTTTAAAATAAATGTCATACAATATAACATCTCTCAACACCATAGTACTCTTGCTACATCACTACTAATTTCAATAGAAGCAACCGCAAAAAGGGGGGGACTGCATTAAACTAATCAATAACCAAGCAAAACTCCAACAATCAAATCCAAACATCCACGATTCAAACAAACAAAAGAACCCAAATTGCAACCAGTGAGAAACTTACAACCAAAACAATGCCAAAAGCCTATATGTACTGAACAAAGAATCTAAGAGCATCCCACCGAGGGCCCTCCCAGAAATCAAGCTCATCACCAGGGACCTTAGGCAAGAAGAACCCCTCATCAACAACGCCTTCACTAACCTTAGTACTACTCTCAGACTGTCGTAGGTATTAATTATTCTAATGTTGATATACTCGCACCTTGTGTTCGCGGTCCCTTTTTAAAAAGTAAAGCACTATCTAATCTCCATGCAAAATTTAAGCATCACACCACTTCAAATCATGTAAATCTGATCCAGTGTGCTCCTGCAAACTGGTTGACTCAAGTAAGCAGAGCAAGAACCAATCCCAGATCAAGGGAATTCGAAGAATCAAGAAAAACTCCAGAACCAGGAATTCCTATAATCAATCAAACCAAATAATCAACATTAGAAGCAAAAAGCATCGATAAAAACCTGCTCCCAATAGGTATTTACATCAATGATTAGCCTAATGTGAATATACCACGAATTCTGGAAGACCAATACCTAACGTTGGAGAAGATTAAGGTTGAAATACAGGTTTAAGAAGATTAGCTCCAATGTATCCTGCAACAGTAACATTCAACACATCATTCTTTGGAACCCCAGTAATTTCAGGCAGAATCTCATATTACATTTCAGCATATAGTGATACACCCTACATTGTGCAGAAGAAGAATAAATAATTGGATAAACAGTTCAACCATCTTTACAGCTGAACTGGAAAATAGAACTCAGAAGAGGTATGAACATGTAGAAAAGAATAGAAGCATCTAAGTCTGCATGTATACTTATCTGCATAGACATTCTTCCTGGTTGGTAACTGATTGATTAATTCCTGGTGCTTTTGTCATTTACAAATTCCTAACTTTATCACTAAGAACTATCAGCTGAACCTTACCGTGGGCATAGTCATCACAAGCTGGGGTGGATCAATTGACTATTACACTAAATAACCAGTTTTGTATCCCACTACCAACCCCCTCCCAGACGTTTTCATGAAACAGATAGTAATAAAGATCCAAGAACCAACAAATTTGACCAATTCAAAACTAAGAAAATGCTGATAGTAAAAGAAAGAAATACGGGTTGGAGGAGATTAGCCTATTGAGAAGATTATTTTTAAGAATATGTGATCATTTATCTATGTAATTCAAAAATGATTTGTCTTTCATTTACTAATCTATCTGCAAACTCAGATAAGCCTATTGAGAAGAGACCACAAAGCAAAACTGATTCCTAACGTTGGAGGAGATTGATGTAGAAATGCAGGTTTGCGAGGAGTAGATCTGATGTGTCCTGCAACTCAAAAATTCAAAAACTCATACAATGAATAAAATTGACCACAAATGCATAAAAGATGAACAATGTACAAATCAAAAGCCGTATGCTTTTTCAATGTGAGTATCTTTACCTGTGAAGATCAGGAAGCTTGGGAAATATGTATTCAAGAATTCAATTGATTAGTTGCATACGATACAGGAGATGAAAGAGGAGGTTATGAGATAGATGTGAGACTGAGGGAACTGATTGGCTATGAAAAACAAAACCACATTGCCATTTGAGGAGAACGTGAGCAATGAGCAGTTTCTAAGTTGTGAGCGCATTGGCGACAAGCAGGGGACAAGTTTGTGAGTGAGTAGGCGTCTTGTAGAGGTAGGAACCATCTTATAACTAAAACTTTTTCAAAAAAATAAAAAGTAAATTGAAACAGAGATTGTGTAAATGATCTTGAACCATCAAACCGACAACCTTATGGAGATTAGTCCTGATAAAAGCAAATCGGTTGCTTGTTTTAACAAAAAAATCTAACTTCGGGGTTGTCGGAGGCCGAATCAGACACGTCAGGTGGGACTTTTTTGGGCTGCAGAGAAAAACAACGGATACCCACATACTAAAAAAAAAAGGAACTTCAAATAAAATTGGAAGAACATCCATACGAAGAAAAAGAAGAAGAAGGAATAGAGAGAGTGAAAATACATGTAAGCAAATAGTTGAACCTCCTCAGTTATAGAGAAAAAGGCATCCCTTTGCCACAAATCAAAAGAATTTGCAATCAACATAGGAAATCTGCCTCATAAAACTTCAGAAATTTTTAGGGAAACGATTGCCTCTGTTCTGCTTTGTATATGCTGTATGCATGCCACCGTCTCCACCAAATTCTGCCGTAGTTCACGTTTGCTTCTGCTCCTCTTGTGCCTGGTGTACTGCAGATCTAGAAATGGAGAGGTGGAGGGGGAGATAGAGAGATAAGGATGGTTGTAGAATAGTGGGAAGGGGACAGGATGGCTTGTCGTTGTTCCGTCTTCTTTGGCTCCTCTTGCACCGGTGTATAGATCTGGGCATTGAGAGGTAAAGGGGGAGGGAGATAGAGAAGAAGGAGGCTGCAAATCCGTAGGGAGGGGATGAGTTGGCTTGTGGGAAGGATGAATTGGTCATCCATAATTTCAACAAACAACTATAGTGAGCAAGCTGAGTTTGCTCTGAATGGAGGCATTTCATCAAGCAGATTCTGGACTGGAAAGAACAGAGGGGTATAGAGGAAGAAACATCATCCTGGTGCAATTACCAAGGAGGAGGAATAATGTTGAAGTAGCAATAAAATGGCTTAGTTGAATGTCTGTTTTTGGGGGCTAGGACAATTTTGGGGACTGAAATGGCAGGATGTGAGAGAGGGAGGAAGGGGAAGCACCGACTATTGGTAGCTTTATTAGTAAAAATTTAGAATTATTTTTGTTGATCAACAATCGTGATTTAACATGAAAATTGATCAACAGTGTCAGTTAACTCAAATTCCCAAACTCACAGTCCTTTCAGAAAATGAAAGTTGTTAAAAAATTAGTGTTATGTATTAGTATAGATTGACTAATTAACAAATCAACTTAAACATCATAATAGCATTTAAGTAACACTTAGTGATTCATCATCTTTATTTCGCCGCTCATAACTAGGTCTCTTGTGTCACAACACCGACCCAAAATGACCTAAAATCATATGAAGACAACATAGTAACCTCAACCGTCTCATTCAATCCCTTTTCCTTTCTACATTGCACAACTCAAACATAATTGTAACTCCACCAAATTTTCCCCAAAGTTCCTTGGCCAAACCTCAAAAGAAAAATTTAAAAATTAATGGTAACTAAGGGATTTAAGAACATCAACCTTAATTTAACCTCAAGGACCCAATTCATGGTTCCATAAATCGGGCGAATTGTGACCTGGGTCTCGAGTTTCTTCTTCTTCCTCTAGCTGCTATCCCAATCATCTTGTCATCCTACAATGCTGCAGTTCCTTCTCCTCTGTCTTATCGTTGTTGCTGCTGCTCTACACTCTTCCCTCTTTTGCTCTCACTTCTTCTCTCTGCCTTAATCTCTTTCTCTCTCCAGATTGATGGGAACGGTGGTGGTGTTATGGGAACTGACAAATGGCAGTGCTGAGGTTTTTTTTTTTGGGGGGTTCTACCATGGTTGGGGCCAAGAAGAAGTGTCTGGTTTCTTCTCTTTATTTTTCCCTTTGTTTGTAGGTAGACCAAAAATAAGTTTGGGCCTAATGCACCAAGCTCAATCGATTCCAACAACTAATGGCCAAATCCAGTTAGCTAGTCTTGTGTAATCTTGCCTCAACGTAATTTTAGCTAGCTCACTAAATTCATGTAATCACGTAATAATGTAATAAAACCCTAAAAAAATTTCACACATATTGACACACTTAATTAGCACTAAATTAGTCTATTATAGCTAATGTAATCAAACATAGATAATAAAATTATCACCTTCAAAATTGATTCTAATCGAAATTCTTTGGGTATTATGGCCATTTTGCACAACCATTTCCCACATTAGCCTTATTCCAAGCCAACAATTCATTCACCTTTAGTCCCCTACACTATAAAGCTTTACAACTATCCTACCAACTTACAAGACATCTTCCTGAAAAATGTACCACCAATCTATAGAAGCTTGCTGCACACAAACTCAATAACCATCATAGTATGTTTGGGCAAGACAAAGTTAAAATCCCAAAAGGTCACCAAACTAGCCATAACTACTGCAATTAAAGTTTTCCGGCTAGCATAAGACAATTTCTTCACTATTTAGGAGTTTATCTCCTATCCAATTTTATCAAGAAGAGGCTGACGCTTTTGTGACTTAACCTTTTAGATGACAAAGGTAGCCCTCCGTATCTTAAAAGGACAGTACCCACCATAAATTTAGTTCCATTTAAGATGTGAAGCTTCTCATCAATGCCAACACTCCATTGGTAAAGACCCGGTGTATTAGCATTAGCATACAATCCAGACACTTTAGAAAAATTGTAGAAGCATTGCTAGAGTACCTTAATGGAATCAACATCACCAAGGGCAAATAACAATAGGCCATCAGCAAAGGCCAAATGAACGAATCTCAGTCTAGAACATTTGGGATGAAAATGAAAATTCTTATTAGTAGTAGCAAACTCCAAGCCTCTAGCAATAATTTCCTTACAGATCACAAAAATGTGAGGGGATACAAGGTCAACATGTCTCAACCCTCTAGCCTGCGGGGAAATATTATTTTGGCTTCCTGTTAATATTAATGAAGACGGTAGGAGTGGAAACACAAGTCATGACTAGATTGGTAAAGTGCTCAGGGAATCCTAACTCTAGTAAAACAACCCTTAAACACCCCCAAGCTATGGTATCATATGCATTTCTTATCTTAATTTTTAGCATGGCATGATGGGGAAGTACCTTTCCTCTCATAATGTTTCACCACATTGTGAGCTAACATCATCTTATCTAGGATATTCATGCCCTTGACAAAAGCACTTTGGCACCAAGTAATAATATCAGAGATATGTTGTAATCTAATGAGGAAGGTTGACTTTATAAATGACATAGGCATGAACTCAGAAACTTTGATGACGTTAACCACTTTAGGAGCAAGGGTGATGATAGTGTTATTAATTTGCTTAAAAAAGTTAACCATTGTAAAAGAATTACAACACGACATTATTGGCCTTAGTGCCAATTAGATTCCAAGTGTGGTTGTAAAAGACAGCGATGAACTTATCCAAACTAGGTGCTTTAATTATCGTCCATGCTAAATAGACCTGCTTTAATCTCCTTGCTTAAAAAGGAACTGACATCAAATCTTGGTGAGCTGAATATGCTAAAGATCCATTATGGACCCACTCCACAGCACAAACTTAACTAGTTAGGCAAAGCCCATCTGCTCCTAATAGAAATCAATAAAAGCATTGGTATTAGCCTCTTGCCCACAAGGTTCATGTCCAGCCGTATCAATAAACATGTGGACAAAACAACAGTTCTACTTATGTCTAATAACAACATAAAAATAACTGCTATTCTTATCCCCTGAATAGGTATAACATTCTTTAGCATTCTACCTGTAAATACTCTCTTCAATCAACCTAAACTTCACAGAATCAGTTAGCAAGTTGTTTTCCTTAAACTGCAAGTCATAAGATGAAGGCCCAATTTGGAGATCATGCTAAATCCACACTAATGATTGAAAAAGGTGATTAAATTTATTAGTAAACCCTTCAAAATAAAGGCCATGCAATCTTTTCAATGCTAGTTTTAAAATCATCTATTTGGAAGTAAGCTTAAACATTAGTTAACCATTAATATCATTTAGAATAATCCTCAATAATATCAACAAAATCAAGGCAAAAGCACCAAACATTCAATAACTTCAAACGTTTGCTAGCCTTTCTGGATTAATCCTTAATCTCACCCCAAATTACACAATGGCATAAAACCTAAGGTTTGCTTTAAACACTACAACAAAATCCTAAGCACTTTACATAGTGCAGCACAGCACTGGAGTCAAGCAACATCTTGTCTAGGTTGGTCCACATTCTTTGTAACTCCCCCAAATTAAACATGTTCCACTGTTTGCAATCACTATTCTAATTCCCTCAATTTCAACTGATAAACCCCATAATCGGGGCATTATTGTCGTCCAAAAGGACAAGGCTTGAAGCATCAGCGCTAGAAATAAGATAGTTTGATATAACTTCAACCATACACATTCATACATGATAAAACCATATACAGTTAATTGTTAACTAATATAAAGTCTATACACCAAAGTAAAACAATTCACCATATAATCTATACCTCCATCCACTGAAGATTTCAAAATATAGCTTCAAAATATGCATGTACTATGTCACTATTGACCCATCCAGATTTCCTTACCCAACTTATTTTCTTCAATTGGTTTCCTAGCATGAGAGTGATTCACTGAGCATTTGCCTAAAACAAAACATGAAAAATATTTCGAACTATGAGCTGAAGCTTATTACATGCATTCCTCTATTATTAACAGATCTCTGCATAAATTGATTAGGCGCCAGCTTTGCAATTCATTTTAAGCTACATCAGTGAATGAGATGAATGTAAACTGCAATTGCTAGTTATTATTTGATAGTGAACCCCGTGATACTGTTACGATCTATGGATAAGTGTGCACCTACCAAGCCGACTGGGGGACTTAGCTTGAAGCCGCGCGGGTAACTAAAGGGCAATGCCCTGTAACTGATAACTGATGTGGTCACTAATTATATGACAAATCACTGATTAAACTGATTCATTGATGTACTCACCAAAACATTATCATTTTGATAAATACGTGTTGATTTCTAACGACACAGGCAATGAATGTACTTGAAGTCTTTAAAATGCAATCTCACTTGATAATACTTATGCATAATGGGAAACGATTGACTAGGCCTCATTTCTGCTTAAGAAATGTAGTTATAGATAAATGCAGCTAGTAAACAACTTTGTCTCCCATAATTTATAACTTTATGAAAATTGATTAATAAAAAGAAAATCCACAATTCAAACAATTCCGCATAAGATAAGTTATACTAAAATAATTTTGAAAAATAAATAAGTTAGGGTCATTGAACTCGAAGTAAAATAAATTGAAGCAAAATAGACCAAAATAAAATAATTGAGATCATAATGGAAGTATTTTAATGGATACAAATGGAATATAGGTTTTTGATGTTTCTACAATGAATAATAGAAAGTTTAACGACAAGAGGGGTGTTGTGAGGTTCAGGAAAGCTCATATAACCTTAGCTTGTGTCATTACCCTCTTTACTTCTCCAATTTCATTCTCATGCCCATTTAACTCGGTTTTCCAACCCAAGTAAGCTTCTATACAAAATGAAAACTGTTGAACTAACTGAACTTTGTAATTTCTTTGCAATATCCTTAATTTTATAGAAACTCCTGATAATATTTCCAACTGCCATAATTTCTTTCTTCCCTCACTATCGTTTGAAGGTTTACTTTAGAAAATCCGTATCTTTCACCTCCGGCTTCCAATTGAGCTATAAAATCCCAATTTGAAAAGCTTAAAAAGTCCCTTAAAACTTTTATTTATAGTGTAAAACATAATTACCACAAAAGGGTTCTTAAAATTGGACAACCGTGCACAACTTGGGTTTGTCCTGTGCAGTCTTAGAACAACAACCATAACTTTTCCTACACAACTCAGCATGAAATAATTCAAAAGGCATTTGAAATATAACTGATTGATCTATCTATCCACCAAAAATCATAATTTTTGACTGGGCTGATCATTACCAGCTTATTGGCAAAGTGACCCCTATTTTCTTCCAGTTCACAAGCACACTGCTTTTGCTTTCTCATTTCTTTTCACATAAATTCTCATCTAAAACCATTCCTTAAAATCATGTTATAAAGCTTATTCCTTCTCATCACCTTCCAAATCCATATTACTCAAAGTCAATACATGATCATCTTTGCATATTTTACAATCATTCTTTCTACAAAAACACTTGGAAACCTTCCATAACCTCACTTATAATAATTCAAACAAGCTCTTTTGGCCACTTATGGAATTTTTCATAATCCAATAATTTTACAAAACTCACATAATATCATCCTTTATATCAATAACACATCCAACCTTTAAATTACATCTAATTCAATCTAAATAATATACTTGATTCCAAAAATCAAGTTAAACCATGTATAATCATGAAACCCTAGGTCATGTCACATTTAAGTTTCCATCCAAATCACCATAAATGGATTTAATAAGATCAATAACAACTTTAAATCCATTTTTCATGCCAAAGATCCAATATTAAGTACAAAACAATCCACATCCATCACTTCAAACTTAAGCTGGCATGATCATAAACAACCTCAACCCTTGCATACTTTCAAGCTTAACCAACAATTAAAACATCAAAATAATTCTTATTTATATCAAGATAACATGATCCATAATCAAATCCAACATAAAACTAAGAATCAAAACCAAAATCAGCAAGATAGGTGATGGAGTTACTCACTTTGAGCTTGAATATATGAAGATGGAAGTGGTGTTTGGTGGTGATGGGAGTTGGAGTGGCAGCTAGTGGTGCATGGGGTGGTGGCTGGCCGGCTGGTGGTGGCTAGGAGTGGTGATAGCACTAGCAGTAGCACTGGCTGGGAAACAAGCTGCGGGGCCAGCCATGGGGTGGAGGAAGAGGAAGAAGAGGTGAAGTTGGATTTTTGTTTTTTTTTACTTGGTCGAAAAATGATCTTAAGCTAATTATATTCACTTGGCTGAAAATTAATCCTTCCCAAAATATCTTTTTACTAATTAAAATTAGGTGCAAATGATGATGATCAACTTAATTTAATTGCACCAAAATCTTCGGGCCATAATTGAGCCCAAAATGAATCAGGCCCCAAATCAAGCCCAAATGAATTGGCCCAAACTTAATAAATTTGGGCCCAAATTTTTGCATGGTTAAAAAAATTAAGTTTTTGTGACATTATGAAAAATAATTTATTACCTAATCATATTTACTGGAGCCTAATATTGATTCACCCAAAATTGTTGCCGTAAATAAAATTCGAATTACAAAGTGAGACCCAAAATGAATTCTCACAACCGGGATGATTAAATGAGATAAATAAATATGAAAAATTAATAACATACCTTAATTAAAAAAATAAACATGATTTAGGGTCAGACTATTGCATTTTTAAGTCTCCCTTTGTTTGTTATTCCATATAAAGAAGAACCCTGAGGCATGAGCATCACAAACCTCAAGTTTATCACAATATTTAATGAAGTCATCAATCTCCTTTTCATAAAAAAAGAATGTAAGACACCCTCTCTTCCTAATTAAGAACTACATTGAAGTCCCCAAATATCATCCAAGACACAGAGACATAACTGCCTAGGGTGCTTAATTCCTACCCCAAATTAAGTGCTTGTGTACTAGAGTTAAAAGTATATACAAAAGATACATATCCATTGAGGTACCCAAGTTTCTATCCACCAAGTAGTGAATTACATGGCTAATAAAATGCAGTTGGGAGACCAACAACCCTTATCCCCAAAATAAGCATATTCATCCATTATAATGAGTTGAGTAGTTAATGTGAAACAAAAAGGAAGGGAATAGTTTTTGAGCAATAGCAACTAACTTAGGCTCTTTAACCCTAGTTTTAATCAAACCAAATATATCTGAATTATACTTATTAATGTTCTTAACTCCTTTCGCTTAAAGTGGTCATCAAGACCCCTAACATGCCAAAAGAGAATGATCATGTAGACTTGTCTTGTACCCTATCGATGCTATTTGCTTTATCAAATATGCTCATTTTCAATTTTAGAAAACCTATTTTTATATTGTCTAATAGGACATAGCACATGCTTTTTTGCTTAATTGAACAGCTCCATCAACATTAGTCTTGTTTTCCTTGTGCATAGCACAATGCTTCCCTACAGGCTTACATTGCATTGATTTCTTTCTTGTAATGGAGACATACTTTGGACGTGTACGCAAATCGTATTCAGAAACCTCTGCCTTTTGACTTTGAAATTCATCACTCTACACTAATTTAGATAAGTATTGAGGATCAGTTAGGATTGGTGAGGCTTCCTAATGAATCACATCAGTATTTACATTATGGTTCCTATTTTCCACCCAGACTTATTTAGTCTTATAAGTATATCACTCCTCCTCCAAATGTCCCAAATTCTTACATTTGTGGCAAAAGAATAGAACCCCTTCATAATGCATGGTTTGATCAAAATCAACTCCAAAATGATTCCTTACATGAACAGACTCATGATGTTTAGAAGAAACATCCACTTCAATCCACACATGACCATAGGATATTCTATCTTTGCAAGCAATACACTTATTTGTATAGAGAGGCTCCCCTCTAGCACTAGCAAGATTGCTAAGACTCGCAGCAGATAAAAATTCAATGTCAAGTAAAGGTCCCAAAGATAAAAGAAATAACACCATTAAAGGGATGAACAAAGTGATAGAAAAATATTAAAAGATTAGACGAACTTCAAAGTACTTTGAAACAGATCTGCCAAGGTCAATACAAAACAACTTTGAGCAATAATGACCAAAGTTACGAACAAAATGCTTTCAACCAAAATGCAAATGCAGAAATAATAGAGAGACAAAACACGCGATGTTTTTACAATGTCAGGCCTTCCAAAGATGGTTAGTTACCACCTAAGGCTTTTATTTCTTTAGGATTTAAACCGTTCCACTTCTTATTTACTTAAGAAGTTAGGATATTTAGTTCTTCAGTCCACATTGCTTCTTGGAGTACTTTTAAGGCTAGCCACTCAATCTAGAAATAGTCTGCAAGATCTACTTCTAAACTAAGTACCTTAAGTAGACTAAGTCTCCAAGTGTTGGTCACTCAACATATAGCTACCCAAGTAAGTTTCCTAACTTGTAAAAATTCTCTCATAAAGAATAAATTATGATTAAAAAACTACACGATGGAGAGTATAGCAACAATATAATTACACACTTTATCACAATATGTCGAAGTCTTATGTCTTGTTACTTGCTTTAGTTCTTCTTTGCTCTACCTTCCAATATTCATATGGTTGTTGCAATAAGCTTGGCAAGTCTTCAATGTAGGCGAATTTCTTATTGTCATATTTCACAGTCAGTGGCTCAAACTTTGAACTTTCCACACTTAGCTCTTAGAAATGGTAATGATACAACCATTATAGGATTCGATTTGAGATGAGAAATCTCATTTATAATCACATGAATGTTACAAAAATCAATAAAAATAATTCCATGACATATTTAAAACATATGTCAAAGATACCTTCCATAGATATAACATAAATAGTTTGACAAATGAGCTTTGAAAATATGCCAATTAGATATAACACAAATAGTTTGACAAATGAGCTCTAAAAATATGCCAATAATTTCCTCAATGAAGCTCACAACAGATATTGACTAAAATCAATTACTGGATTTTACAAAGATTCTTTCCAAATAAAACACTCTAGGCTTTGGGAAGGGATTTATAGCCATATCGAGATCTATATGTCAAGATAAGCATATTAAACATAATTGTCAAAATAATATCTAAAGATGACATAATTGTAAAAATAATATCTAACACCGACATAATTATCAAAATAATACCTAAACACAACCACATTAAACATATTTATCAAAATAATATCTCAATGTATTAGACATGTGTAAAGTTCATATGAACCTACACTCATGATATTGAGATACAAGTTCATAAGACTTTAAGCATAGGACTTCGAACATAGGATTTCGACAGAATTAGATCAAAGTTAATATAAACTTATACTCATGATACTTAATGCTCACCTATGCCAAACAATATAAATGTCCAGTCTCTACATCAAGTAAGCTCTAGTCATATGATATTTTACCAAAGTTATATTGACTCACTTTGACAAACCTGACTCAAAGATTAACAATCACATTCTCAAGGTCTTACTCAGTGACTTTGACTCAAAAAAAATACAGTTCACGAAGGAATTAATATGATGAATTAACCGTAAACATATTTACCTTAATCCTGCAACAGAAGACAATCGAACCATGGCTTGAATTACTGGTCGAGGAAGGAACTCACAATATGGAGAACATTCACAATCCCACAGCCTAAGAGCCCTAGGTATTGTGCAGAAACTCTCTTTAGAGAACTCTCGATGTTTCTATCTGGTGTCTTTCCACATAGACTGACCTCCCTTTTATATTAAAAGGATGGTCGAGGAACTAAGGTTTCTGAGGAACTTAAGTCAATGACTTATTAGTCTTGCACCCCTTATGGGTGTATTATGCCCTAAGTCCAACATCTCTGATAAGTACCTATAGAGCATATCATTTTAGGGTCATTTTGATGTGTTTTTAAGGGATTCATAAGTTTTACGCTTGGTTTTTACCCTAAAAATCCCATTTTAAGCTTGGTATAGTGCTTTGATGACTTTTGTAGGTTTTTTTTTTCATCAAGAATAGGCCTTTAAAAGTGATCCTTATGACGCACCACAGACGCCCCCAATCACCAGGTCCGTAGAAGAAAGAGAAGAGTAAGAGAACACCGAGGCAGTGGCCACCATGGATGGTCTGTGGTGAAGGCCATGGTCTGTGGTGGCCTCATTTCCTGTGAGGCTGTTTGTTTTCTCATGATTTTTCGACTTCCTAGCGGTTATTATTCCGTTATTACGCGTGGCAATTCGGCTTCTAGGAGTTTTGCTATAAAAGGGATTGTTTGCATCCTCAATCTAACATCCCATCATTCCATTTTCCTCCATATTCTATTCTTAGATTAGGATTTAAATTTAGAGAGAGTTGAGGGCAAGTGAAGGTGAAGATTGCAAAGATTCCAAATTGGGTTTGCAAGCGGTTCAAGCACGCATCGGCTACGCAATTTCTCTCCCTTCTCTTCTCTTTTCTCTTTAGATTTTTATGCTCTTTATATTAGTATTGATTTTTATGTTAAGTTTTGGATTGTTAATATTAGAATTGAATTGAGTTATTGTGATTGGCCCAATTCTTGTTTTTATCTGAAAGTTCTTTGGATTTGTTGGGTTTATTTTATTTAATCTTAAAAGTTGATTTGCTAGTAAGAAAATTGATCAATTTCTTGCTTGTTTTAAACATTTGTAATGAACTAAAAGGTGAAACTCGATGTTAGAAAACTGCGATTCGACTTAAGTGGGTGGGATCTTAAGAAAGATTCACCATTTAAGAAACTGCTAAATTTGATAATCATGTTCTTAATGATCTTAGATTAATCAAAAACCCTTGAGAAATGGTAGTTGATTGCATTTAAGAATTTCATTCCACCACGAAAGAGGGTTTGATAATTCGATTATCGGTTTTGGAATTACCAATCAAAAGAAAAGGCACTTGATTAATTCTTGAGTTGCAAAATTACTTGATTTGATTAAATTTCTTGATTGTTTGCCGATTGGATTAGATAAGTAGCATAGTTAAATTTCATTCTCAAATTTGGATTTCCTTAGCATATCTTGATGGATTATAACCGAATAGATCAACCTAGTCTTTATGGGATTGATCTTAATTTGTTACAACGCCACCGTCTGCTTGCGGCTCTATCACGTTTTTAGTGCCGTTGCCAAGGACTAGTGTCAAATATTGGGGTTTTCTCAATAGGTTTGACTAAGCATTTAAAAAAAAAATCAAAAAAATTAAAAACTTCAAAAAAAAAATTGAGAAATAAAAACAATGGCGATTTTTCACTTTTTCAATTCGAGCATGAATTATTTTAGAGGTATTTTAAGCGTTTAAATATGTTTCTTGCTCAATGTTGTTATTACGTGGGCAAATGGCAAATTTTGCACATTGTTCATGAGGGTGTGAATAGTAAAACCTATGCTCTTTTAGGATATTAGAGTTTTCATGGTAAAAATATTGATGATACATGGTATTTGCTTGAGTGGATTGTTTGGGATTCATTTGAATCTGAGAAGGCTCGTTGTGTTTCTCGATATTCATTCTCTGATCCATGTACATTTTATGCGATATCTTATTATGCCCTTTTTGGTGTGATTTGTATAGCTTTTCTGACCATGAAACTAATTTGTGTCCTTATTATGCATGCCATGCTCAACCTGACTTTGCATCACCCAGGGACAATACTGATGTTGTCTTGACTTTAAATGATTCATCCTTTCCTTTAGCTCAGTGCACGGGGCTCGAGGCAGGTGAGCCTTTTGGGGTAGTTGCTAGGTTTAGTGTTGTTGATGCATGTTTTGAATCGGAAGATACTTTAGATAAGGTGCAAGATCTAATTGAGACTCCTTTGGAGGGGTCGCATGATGTGTTTATGCATGAGAAGTCTCCTAACCTTAGTTTTGATGATATTGTTTTCCCCAATCCTCTTGATCAATCTCATGTTTCCCCCCTTTATACACTACCCTCTCCTTCCCCTGAGTATTATCTTGATGTGCCCATAGATAATTCTATGATTTTTTATGCTAACAATGATTTGGGCTCTGTGGATAACATGTTTAATATGCTTGGTGAAAGTGTTGATAATTTTCTGTCCGTATGTTACTTTAGTGGATATAATGTCTCCCTTGACCATATTACATGTACCTAGTGGATGCACATAGAAAAATCATGTGGAATACTTTTTTTGATTTCTCTTTTGATTTTTCTATGACGTTTGGTTTATTAAAGAGAGCAATAACTTTCTTTGTCATGTTCATCTTCGTGCTCTATTATGGCCAAGCTTGTGCACCCGATGCTGTGATGTTCGATAAGCTTTTGCGGGCCTTGACTATGTCTGATTTGATGAGACAAGTCTTAAAGTTGTGATGGAGTAGCTGATGCTCCGTTTGGCCCTTTTGTGCGGAGGCCTTAGCTTAGGTGCACTTAGCACCTAACCTGGTGAAACTGTTATCTTCTGTTTTTCCTGTCCCTTCTCTTACTTTCTTTTCTTTGAATAATATTACTTTATCTAAGCATGGGGGAAGGGTGGTTTTTATGCTTTGTATTTTGGTTATTAGCTTGCATACATGTCAGAGCATATAGTTTTAGGTTTCTTTTTGTTTACATTAGTGTTTTGCATTTAGTTGCATTTAAGTTAGCATATAGGGATGGTTTGATTGGTTCGAGATAACCTCCAATGATGTTTTTGTTAGGCATGATAACTTTTATGAGCTTGAGTATCTATTGATGTGTAATCCCTTTTGGTGCGAAAATTTCTAAAGGTTTTGTAAATATTTCTTATTTTGGCCCTTGTCTTAATTGAGAACTTTGCTATCGTTTGGAGTCGTTAGCACTAGTGTTGGTACATGAGAGTTATTTTAGGAGCTTAATGAGACTTTGGTAGATATCTTGTAAGACTTTGAGCCTTATTTAGACTAATTCATTATGTTTAGTCTCATGTTTCTTTTATGTGTGCGACTCTTCTGTGTTGTATCTCTAGAACTTGCCTAGATTCATATTCAAAACCACACTAGCTTGTGCATAGTTGATGATATGATAGAGGCATTTCTTTCTTTGGTCATTTTAGCCACATAGTCAAATTGCCTACCCTTGTATTACATGTTTTTTCCCTTTGCTAGCCCCTTTGAACTTATATGTATCTTTGTTGTGAATACTTCCTATTAGCCCTTGGCCAAACATATGTTTCTACCTTTAAGCTAAGTTTATGGAGTATCACTTCATTTGTGTAGTGTGTGGTTTTGGGAGTAATTGAGTTTAAGATGGCTTTGGTATGTTGGTTTGTTGAGGGATTGATGTTATTGAGCATTTGCTTTGATTTCCTCTTGTTTGGGTTGTGTATATATATTCGATTGTGAGTTGACAGTTAGTGATCCTATGCCTTTTAATAATTACAATTTTCATTTCATTTTCCAAAAAAAAAATAAGAAAAAAGGAGAAAAAATTATGTTGAAAAACAAAGAGAAAAGACAAAAGCAAAAAGAGAAAAGAAAAAAAAAGCAAAAAGAAAAAAAACTAAATGATTGGCATTGGACGTGTAAATAGCTTACATTCCTTTCTTTGTCAACTCATTTCCTATTTCATTTATGGGGTATGTTCATTGTATTGGTGAGGTTAATTGGTGCTTTGATTGGTTGCTCCCTAGTCGCTTGGCTAATAGCTCTACATTGTCCACATTCATTTGTTCACTCCTTTTCCTTAACCCTTCTAGCCCACATTACAGCCTAAGTAAAGTCCTCTTGATTGTCTTATGCATATTACATTTTAGTAGTGGAGAATTTGAGAGTCTTGGCAAGCATATGGTAGATTGCATCTTTGGAATGAGTCTAGAGTGAACCTATGCTATATTTCAAATACATCAGTGGGAGTGACTCACATTTCCTAAAAGTGAGGTTCTACCATGCTGTTTGGCTCTATTCAATTCCATATGCTTGCATGGCATGCTTTGTGGTTCTTTGGGGGTGATCAATTTTGATATCGAGCTTGTGGTCTCATACTTTTTCGAAAACCTTCTCCTACTTCTAATTTTAAAATGACTTGCACGCTATTTATAGTTGTCATTATTGATATTCTTGCTAGTAATATGCTATGGCTTGCCTAATTTTAGGAGGTTGTTATGCATTTGAGTCCTAGATGCATTTCCCCTTGTCAGTTTTCTAGTGTTTGCTTGAGGACAAGCAGTGGTTTATGCAAGTAGGAATTTGATAAGTACCTATAAAGCATATTATTTTAGGGTTATTTTGATGCATTTTTGGGGGATTCATGAGTTTTATGGTTGGTTTTTGCCCCAAAGATCCCATTTTAAGCTTGGGCATAGTGCTTTGATGATTTTTGTAGGTTTTGAAAACTCTTTGATCAAGAATTGACCTTTAAAAGTCATCCTTATGACTCACCACAAATGCCCCTAGTCACCATGCCCATGGAAGAAAGAGAAGAATAAGAGAACACTGAGGTAGTGGCCACCATGGATGGTCCATGGTGAAGGCCACGGTCCGTGGTGGCCTCAATTCCTGCGAGGCTGTATGTCTTCTCATGATTTTCTAACTTCCTAGCGGTTATTATTCCATTATTACGCATAGCTATTTGGCTTCTAGGAGTTTTGCTATAAAAAGGGCTGTTTGCATCCTCAATCCAACATCCCATCATTTCGTTTTACTCCATATTCCATTCTAATTATATTAGGATTTAGATTTGGAGAGAGTTGAGGGCAAGTGAAAGTGTAGATTGCAGGGATTCCGAATTAGGTTTGCAACAACGGTTCAAGTGCGCATCGATTGAGCAATTCCTCTCCCTTTTCTTCTCTTTTCTCTTAAGATTTTTATGCTCTTTATATTAGTATTGATTTTTATGTTAAGTTTTAGATTGTTAACATTAGAATTGAGTTGAGTTGTTGTGATTGACCCAATTCTTGTTTTGAAATGAAAGTTCTTTGGATTTGTTGGGTCCATTCTATTTAATCTTAGACGTTGATTTGCTAGTAAGAAAATTGATCAATTTCTTGCTTGTTTCAAACATTTGGTGATGAACTGAAAGGTGAAACTAGATATTAGAAAACTAAGATTTAACTTAAGTGCGTGGGATCTTAGGAAAGACTCAACATTTGAGAAACCCCTAAATTTGATAATCGTGTTCTTAATGATCTTAGATTAAGCAAAAACCCTTGAGAAATGCTAGTTGATTACATCTAAGAATTTCCTTCCACCATAAAAGAGGGGTTTGACAATTCGATTATCGGTTTTGGAATTACACATCTGAAGAAAAGGCACTGGATTAATTCCTGAGTTGGAAAATTACTTGATTTGATTAAATTCCTTGGTTGTTTACCTATTAGATTAGATAAGTAGCATAGTTAAATTCCATTCTCTAATTTGGATTTTCTTAGCATATCTTAACGGAGTATAACCTAATAGATCAACCTAATCTCTGTGGGATCGACCTTGATTTGTTACAACACCACCGCATGCTTGCGACTCTATCAATCTCCCACTCACACATAAGGGAGTGCTTATTTCTACCTTAGAAAAACTTATTTTTCTTTTTACTTCTGCACAATCTTCATACTGAGCAAATAGGCTGTGCAACCAGCATACTTGTGAGAGATCTATGCTATACATCTGTTAGGAATACATAACCTCTCGTTGAGAACTGCACATAAGTAGTTGAAAGTATGCAAGTACCCTAGATCATTTTAATCTGAATAAGATGTCTCATCTTGATCTCATTAAACCATCATATCGGATATTCACAATTATGACCCATATGTCATAACTGGTGCACCGTTGAATAGAAAATAATGAGATTGCTTGAATGATCTTCCTCTTCTCACGAGATTCTTGACCAAATCTAACTCATTTTTTAGACATGTCCTACCAGATTGAATCACTCATGATCCTTTGGCAACACACTAAGATAACGAATATTGAATTGAGTGTCAAGTCAGTGATTGGAGTCCTGAGAGTACAAATATATAAGGCCATAACTTTATGGGGTCTCATACAAATATAAGTAGAGATCTAACTTAACTTACATTAATCCGATTGGTTGTCTCTTGCACACATAGTATGAAACATGTGCTACAACATTCTCTCCTTTCCCATGGAGCGTATGTCCTTTGGTTCTTTAACCAAAATGCTGTACAGATGATATTTGGACACCATATTGTCCAAACGGAGTTCCTAAATCTACTTGTTAACTTGAACTCACATCTGGCCTCTTTAAGGTAGGCTAGGTAAAATTCATTTTTACCCATAGGTTATAATGATCTCTTATCATTATCAAAGCGACATTCATGATTTTAAGTTCACAAGTTCTCATAATTATCCTTATAATAATTCTACTTAAAATCATATCTCATCTCCCATCGATATTTAAATCAATGGAGGCAATTTCCCATAAGAGAGGGCTAACCTCAAGTCTACTCAACATATTTTTCACATTCAAGAATGCTGAATGCATATTCAAGCATTCTAATAATAAGTATATGCAAAATAATTTATTTAAATTTTATAATATTAGCTAATCACTTGTGAATGTTGGGAAAATAATTGGTGAACAACATGCCAGTGCATAGTTGTAATCTATAAAGACTGTTAAGCTCTTATGTGCTTAACAACCACTCCCTCTTATTAGGGCTAGCTTAGTGGCTCTAAAACTATTTCCTTCGTAGTGAAATACTTTACGTTTCACTATCTTTGTGTGTCACCATGTCATTAACAAAATTGAACCTTATGTCCAATTTATTTGGTCTGACTACAATACTTAAGGTTCTTGGCACATGTGATCACAACTTATCCCAGTGAACCATTAGTTGACGGTACTATTTGGTCCACCAACCAAATAATGTAAGTACCTTTTCAACCAAACAGATTCTCACACTTTTAAGGATAGAGCCATAACCTCTTCCTAAAACAAGGCAACATATGACTGGTTCTTGCCCCTTTAGCACTATTGCTAAGTTATAAGACATGTTTGGAGGTTCATTTCTCATCTAAACCTGCCACAATCAAGACCATTGCATCCCTTTTGATGTAAGTTATTGCCTATGCAACAAAAACGCATAATCGGAGGTTTCGTTTAGGTACGTTATGACTTAACTGTCTGCTACTATGCTAGTCTCAGGTCCAGTTGATATCTATTTAAAGATACCACTTGTACTCTCGTCATGCATTAGACTTCTAACCATGCCTAACAAAGTAAGTTCTACTTTTTTTTCCTTTTCTGGTAGAGTATGACACATTTTATTGTAAGGTTTCACCTTTGTTGATGTGAGTACTAATAAGGTCATAGGTGTGCGTATTGGATTATTCAAAGATCTTTTGACGCCATTCTTTTTTTGGAAAAAGAATAACCTCTTTGAATATTCCCTCAGAAACTTTATTTCCGAAGCATACAGTACTTTACCCATATTAATCATCTCAAAGTTAGATTACGACAAGACCTTTTGCTTTGCTTAGTAACTCTATACCTTTTAGCTATAAATAAGTCATCCACAGATAATGACTTGACTACAAAATTTCTTTTGGATATTTTGGTATCAATCATAGTGTAACCACTAGAGATAACCACAAGTGTACCAATCCATTGAAGAGTCTTTAGGTCACAATTGACCTTACATGTCTACAAACCTCATGTTTGTGATCTTTTTTAGTGGAACTTCACTTAGACCTCTTTGACATTGGTATTTACACAACCATATGATGTTACTTTAGGTCCAAAGTAGCAATAATAGCCAGAGAAAGGTAAAATTAGGATAATGTACACAATAAGAGGGAAAAACTCTTTGTAGTTGATCATATACTATTATATGTACCCTTTTGCAACAAGTTGAGCCTAATGCCAATGGTGCCATTAGCCTTACAATTTAAGAACTGTTTTGTTCTCAAATGACTTTTGTGTCCTAAAAGGCCACCAACTATTCACCTTTATTTACTCTATTGTATTTTCATTATCTTAGTCCACTTTCCTTAGAAGGGTCAGAAAAGCAACTTTGCTCATTTCCATTCTATATGAATGTCAAGAATGTTTCATGTACCTCATTGCCCAAATGGCATGGAGGAGTGCTTTCTGACAACCATGTCTTAGCAGAGATTCATATAATCTCAGATCATTCCTTTGGAGATTGATTTACTCCCACTCAAACCAAGACTAATTATCTTACCCCCACTTAGAGTAAGAATGGAATTTGCTCCCACTTGGAACAAGAACAAGATCACTTTCATTTGCTTTTGAGGGTCTTGATGATAAACGTATTCATCATCAATTAAAATCATTTGACTTGAATGAAGGGATCAGATTTGGTTTAGAGAGCTAATAGAGATGAGCTTTGACCTATCTTACCCTTCTTTAGAAATCCATTCCTTAGAATGTGATATATAGTGTTTAAGTTTTAGTTACACTCCCACTATCTTACAGCCCAATGAATCAAAAAGCTTTTAAGGTGCGAGTACCCCATAAAGGCGCTCTTCCTTCTCCCTTTGGCATTTCCATAGGAGTGGTTGAATTCTGAGATTCAAATACTCTCAGAGTAGGCTGTAATCCATAACTCATATGCAATGATGGCAACTTACTTTACAAGTTCAAGGTCAAGATCACATATTGCAACAAAAAGAGATCTCCTTAACAAGAGATTCACAAAGTTTGTATAATTATTGATCCTATCATATCAAAGAGCATTCTATTTTCTTTCTTCACAGCAACATTTTGTTGTGGACACTTCAGGATAGTTACCTAATAAACTATTTCCCTTTTCATCACAATATTCCCTAAAATAATATCAACATATATTTCCTAATGGTTTGGTCTTTGAGGCCATAACCTCTTGGGTTTATTTGATTTTCAATCAAGCTCGCATGTTTACTAAAGCAACTTATCACTTCAGATTCATCTGACTCAAATACACAAGACCTAATCAAGTGAAATGTTATGAAACGTAGAAGCTCTATGCCTTATTATTACATTCATGTACCATGAAAATTCAAATGAATTAACTACAATGGAAATAAGGCTCTTAGTAACCTTTTTAAAAAAATAAATGATTTTGTTGTTGTATTTTCTTGCCATACTATGCTTTCAAGTAGGCTAATCCACTTATGTTTGCTGATAAATGTTATTTTGCTAGCTTCTGTATATATACGCTTTTAACCCATATGGTCTAGTCTAGCATGACAAATAAATATTCCACTTCATCATCATTATGTGAATATGGAAAAATAAACACTCAAATTAATGGAACAAATATCTAATCCTTTACGAGTAAACCATTCCTAATAAAGTAGAACCAAAACTAAAGATGTTCTTAAAAGAAAACTAATTAGGCTTCAACGCCATGAACATAGTTAAATGAAATCAACATAGCAACATTATTCCAATGAATCTTAGGCACAAGTAGGTTTTCATATAGGATGGGATATTAGCTACTATGCAAGACTAACTTGCATGTTTCGATTCCTCCAATAACCGCATTGTTGTTGTCTCCTCATGTGTTCCTCATCAAGCCATGTAAAAACCTGTTGAAAGCCCAATAATACTTCTTGGTTCCTAGCTCTTTGGTTTGGATTCATGAACCTACAATCCACATAGGATTAATTTCAGAAAGAAGAATACAACTAGCAACACAATAGTCACTAGGAGATATTACTAAGTACCTTCTTGAGCTCAGTGTAATCACGAGCGTAGTGACCCATTTGGTCACAGTTGAGCACTTAGCTTCCATTAAATCCTTCTTCTTTATACATTTTTCTTTGCCTTGTTTGTTATGCTCGGTCTCCTCATTTGACTAAGTCTTACCAATCCAGTTCCCTTGGTCCTTTCTTTTAGAACCATTCCCTGAATTAGAGGTTGACACGTGTGCTTCTACACTTATCATTTCAACGGCCTCTTGCTGCTCTTCCTCTAGCTGAAGTCATCGTCTAGTGCCCACGAAAGTAACGATATACTTAGTTCGAGACAAGACCATCTTAATCTGGCCCCAGTCATTAGGTAAGGAATGGATCACAGCATAAACTTGTTGCTCATTGGTCAATTCATAGCCCATTTCTGCCGATTCACTAATCATGTTTGACATGTGTCTCAAGTGCTTCCTCATGGAGTGTACGATAATTTCGAGTGAGAAATAAAATGTCGCAAGTATACGACTGTCGTCATAGCACTTGAGGGTCGTCTCCTTAGGGACGAGGATGAGATTAAGGTCACTAATTATTAAATCAAAATACTAATCTACTTTTCCAAGTCAATTAGATTATCTAATGTATTTACAAAAGCATAATAACTACTAGTTCTTATAACAACAACAAACGACTTGCTAAGGTGAAATCAATTAATTAACTTTGAAAACTATTTAATTAACTAAGAACATCAACTCATGCCAAACCCAATCAATAAGGCTGTTGGAATAGCAAGGAAAAGAGGAGGTTCCCTGGGCAAAGGAAACATAGTCTGTATTATCATTTAGGGAGTCATGAAAAACACAAACCAACCCAACTAAACGCTAAGTTACTGAATAAGAATAGCTAGAGAAACAGAGCAAATAGAGAAGGCATAACAATCAAAGAACATCAATGAGAAGGGGGATAATAGCCACAGCATCCCTATTGCCTCAATTCCATTAAGGTTGCTGAATGAAATACCACCATCTTGAACAAAACTTCAGAATCAGAATCAAGGGAAGGGGGTGGAGTTTTGGATTCAACCAACCAAACTAAGCAAAGCATTAGTTTAGAACATAATCATCCAAGCAAAATCAAACTAAGGTAAAATCAACCAAAGCATAATCAATTGAAACAGAGACCCAACTCAACTAAAAAGAACGAACTACTAAACATCTAGGCATAGCTTCAGAACAAAAAAAAAAAAAATAGAGGGACAGGGCCATAATTCGAAACCTGAGACAAAGAAATCAAAGGCAAGAGGGTCGAATCTTCTATTGAGCACGCTGCCAATTCAACCATCATCATCACCTATTCACAAGGGAAGGGGAAGAGCAGCATCCAAACTCCATTCAAGCAACCGAATAGGGGAGAATCCAGGGGAGGGGGAAAACCAAAATCCATCAACTTGGACCCAAAATATTATCATTACAGGCTAGAAATTATGAATGACAACTCTAAATTAACTAAACAAAGCCTATTTACATGAAATTGAAGGCTGAAAATAGATCTGAATAAGAACCCTACATTATTAAAACTCAACAAAAACCACAATAACCTCGAATTAAACCTAAAATTTAAAGCTAAAACCTGATTAAGACCTCCGAACCCTAGCTCTACAGCCGAATTCTTTGATTTATACTCGAGCTGGCTCCAATCTCGACACTTGATTCATGTGTGCTGTGGACGGTGATGATGGAGATGTGCTGGCAGTTGTTGCATGAAATTCGGTGATGCGTGAGAATGGTGGTGATTCGGTGCTAGCAGGTACGCGAAAGAAGGTGATGAACAATGGTGGAGATGGTGGAGATATGGGTGCTGTGCGAGATCGAGAGAGATGGCGATGATGGTGTTTGAAGAAGACCAAACGAAGTGGGAGGAAACTCGAGTTCTTCCACCTGTGAAGAGAGAGAAGGGAATGAAGATTAAAAGGGGAAGGCTGAGCAGCACGTGAGATAACCATGGAAGGGGTGGAGGAAGGTCACATGCTTGTCACGTGAGGGGGGCTGGGTTGATTTAGGTTTCATTTTGTTTTTGTGTATTTTTTTTGGCCTTTTTTACAAAGCTTTTCCCCAATTTGTTCAATGCCTACAAAATCAAATAAAATCAAATCAAAATCTAAAAATAACAATTATAATGAGCATAAATCGGGTATAAAAGTATCGTAAAAATAATACATTTTTGGCTTGAACAAATACCCCCACACTAAGATTTTGCTCGTCCTTGAGTAAAACAACCTAAACTAACCGAAAGGAAATGAAAATAGAGAAAGAAAATCCTAACTCACTGTCGTAGGAATCACGATTGCATTTAGCGTGTGCAATAAGCCCTTTAAATCCCTCGGTTTCCCAAGCGGACAAGTGAGGTCTCGTGAGGGTTTTCAAGTGAAATTCTCACAAAATCCAAAAAGAAAATAAAAACAGAAAATCACAAATCTTTTTAGTTTTTTTCTCAATGCTAATATGTACAAAATTTGGGGAAAGATATATAAATATTTTAATCAACTAAATCACCCATGTAGCCAAGATATCGACTTGCATAAAAATATAATGTACTTCAAAGTCCTCTACCCCATAAATGACATCAAAGCACTAATTTTTCACCCCACTGTGCATCAAGATTCTGAATCTATCCCCGTGCTTGTGTCCCCGTATATCATCATCTGAAGGCTTAGATTTACCAGAATCAGACTTAATCCCACTTGACTGATACAACTATATTATTGATATATTAACATTGAAAGTAAGCTTTCCCGGTAGCAGTATTACCTCAAAGGGTAACACCCAATGCCTCAAAGGGTAACACCCAATAGCACATGCCTCAAAGGGATACTTGCCATTCAAATTTATTTTTTTTTGGGAAAATGGAAAAAACCAGAGTAACCGTGTCACAAACAAGTGGGAGAATCATTCATGGAAGCCTAAGACCTAAATATAATGATAAAGAGATAAACAAAGATTGGATTACACAATCTATAATGAACACTTAGGGTTAGAATTAAGGCCTAGAATGACACACTGAGGCCGGAGACCTTTCATGCACATCCTACTTACATACAAGCTAATAACCAAAGCACATGGGATTTAAGCTAATCAGAAATATTAAAATCGTCCCCAAAAACAAAAAAATCTTTTTGGATTTTTTCAAAATTTTTCAAAAAAAAAGTATGTACAAATGGGCACCTAATCCCCACACCAAAATCTCACAATGTCTTCATTGGGAGTGGGAAAGAAACATAAAGACCGAAAAGAAAAATCTAAAAAGAAAACACATGTTCAAATAAAAACAAGACTCAAAAACAAAAGGGACATGACTTCAAACAAAGCAACCAACATATAAAAAGAAAAGCAATCAACTATTCAAAAAGAAACTGGACTAAGACAAAGAAGAAAAGGGAGAAGAAAGAGTGAGAGAAGAAGAGAGAAGAAGAGAAGAAATTTCTAGTAAAACAGGTCGGGTGCTAAGTACACACAAGTTATCTCACATCACAATCACCGATCAGGGCTCGGTTCATGGAGTATCAGACACTCCACATCTTCTTGGCTCGGTAGCTCCAGAAATTGTTTTGAACGCTGGCCATTCGCTTTGAAGGGGGCACCACTCTCAGGGTCCTGAAGTTTAACTGCTCCATAGGGAAAAACATGTGAGACAATATAAGGACCCGTCCATTGGGACCTCAATTTTCCTGGAAACAGATGGAACTTAGAGTCATATAAGAGTACTTTCATTCCTGGGGCAGACTCTTTTCTAAAAATATGTCGATCGTGAAATAACTTTGCCCTCTCTTTGTAAGATTGAGCACTCTCATAAGCCTCAGTTCTAATCTCATCAAGCTACTCAGTTGCAGTTATCTCTCCTCATCTGCCTCAGTCAAGTCATAATTAAGCTTCTTAATAGCCCACCGAACTTTATGCTATATGTCTACAGGTAAATGACAAGGCTTACCATAAACTACCCTATAATGTGACATACCTAAGGGAGTTTTGAAAGCCGTCCTATATGCCCAAAGAACATCCGCTAGCTTGTCAGCCCAGTCTTTCCTATTCCAACTCACTGTCTTCTCTGAAATCTATTTGATCTACCAATTGGACACTTCAACCTGGCTACTGATTTGGGGATGATAGAGAGTAGCAAGCCTATGGACTATGGAATACCTCTTCAGTAAGGTATCAAAAGATCTATTATTAAAATGGGTACCCTGATCACTAATGATAGCACGGGGCATACTAAATCGAGCAAAGATGTTCTCCCTAGGGAATTTCACAATGATCCTGGCTTCATTGGTCCTAGAAGGGAGGGCCTCAACCTATTTAGAAACATAGTCTATAGCCAACGAAATGTACTCATTCCCAAAGGAAGATGGAAAGGGTCCCATAAAATCGATACTCCACACATCAAAAATCTCTACAACAATAATGGGGTTCAGCGGCATCATATCTCTCCTGCTTATTCTACCCAACTGGTGGCATCTAGGAAAATTCTTGTAGTACTCAAATGCATCCTTAAACAGAGTAGGCTAGTAAAAACCACATTGAAGAACCTTGGCTGCCGTCTTCCTACTACTAAAATGCCACCCACATGCCTGGTCATGACAAAAAGAAATGAAACTTCTCACCTCATGGTCGGGAATGCACCTCCTAAAGACTTGGCTAGAGCAGTACTTAAATAAATAAGGGTCATCCCAAATAAAGAATTTCACAAGGTGAAAGAATCCATCCCTGTCATTCTTAGTTCAACCCTCAGGGATCCTGCCAGCAACTAAGTAGTTCACAATGTCAGCATACCAAGGATCAGGGTGAACATCATACAATTGTTCATCGGAGAAGCACTTAGAAACACTGGACTCACTCTCTCTATCATAGAAAATCCTAAACAGATGGTCATCTACAAGGTTCTCAGACCCTTTCTTATCCTTAATTTCACGGTCAAATTCTTGCAAAGGCAAAATCCATCTCATAAGTCTAGGCTTAGCATCCGTCTTAGAAAGAAAGTGCTTAAGAGAAGAGTGGTTAGTACAAACAATAACATGAGATCCAATCAGATAGGGTCTAAACTTTTCAAAACCAAAGATCACAACCAAGAATTCTTTCTCAGTAACAGTGTAATTCAGCTGGGCATCATTCAACATGTGACTAGCATAGTAAATAACATGAGGTTTCCTATCAATACATTGTCCTAACATAACCCCAATCGCATAATCAAACGCGTCACATATCAACTCAAATGATCCTCCCCAGATGGAAGGATGAAGAACCGGAGCAGAGGATAAGGCCTCCTTAAGCTTAGAAAATACCTCAAAACACTCCTTAGAGAAGTGAAATGGCACATCCTTAGCTAGCAGATTGGACAAAGGCTTTGCAATCTTACTAAAGTTCTTAATAAAACGACGATAAAAGTCAGCATGTCCAAGGAAGGACCGCACCTCTTTCACACAAGTGGGAGGGGGAAGATTAACAATCAGGTCAGTCTTAGCTTTGTCTACCTCAATTCCATCTCAACAAATAATGTATCCTAAGACTATACCATTTTTAACCATGAAATGACATTTCTCCCAGCTCAAAGTCAAGTTTTTCTCCCTACACATCTCGAACACTTTTCTCAGATTAGACAAGCAATCATCAAAAGAAGATCCAAACACAGAAAAGTCATCCGTGAAAATTTCCATGCATTACTCGACTAGATCTGAAAAAATAAAAATCATGCATCTTTGAAAGGTAGCAGGGGCATTGCACAGTCCAAACGACTTTCTTCTAAAGGCATATGCCCCAAATGGATAGGGGAAAGTAGTATTCTCCTGATCTTCAGGAGCAATAGAGATATGAGTATAACCAGAATATCTATCTAAAATGTAATAGAAGGAATGTCCAGCCAACCTCTCTAGCATTTCATCCAAGAAGGGGAGGAGAAAATGGTCTTTCCTAGTGGCAGCATTCAATTTTCTATAATCTATACACACACGCTACCCAGATTGAACTCGAGTAGGGACTAACTCGTTCTTATCATTCCTAATCACGGTAATACCAGTCTTCGTAGGAACAACTTGAATAGGGCTAACCCACTCACTATCAGAAATAGGATAAATAATCCTATGGTCTAACCATTTCAATACTTCCTTCTTAGCTACTTCCTGCAAAGTGGGGTTCAAACGCCTTTGGCGGTCTTAATAGGGCTTATCATTGTCTTCCAAATGAATTATATGTCGCACAATAGAAGGACTAATACCCTTGATATCCCCTAGGGTCCAAAGCTTCCTTATTCTCCCTAAGTAAAGTAATTAGTTTGTCCTCTTGGTCCCGATCCCGTTCAGAAGCAATAATGATAGGCAAGGATTCATCGGGTCCCAGGAATACATACTTAAGAGAGTCAGGAAGAGGTTTGAATTCAAGAGTAATAGAAGAAACAGATTCAGCAGCAGATACAGAAACAACAGTGAATAAACAATCAGTAGTAGAGCACAAGTCATCAAATTCAAACACATCATATTCAGGCTCATCATCTATAAGAAATGACTCATACTCAGTAGCAAATACATTATCCAAGATGTTCAATTCTAAAGTCATGTTGTCAAAAGATAGTCTCATCATACCATTCCTACAATTGATAAGAGCATTGGCAGTGGCCAAAAATGGACGCCCTAGAATCACATAGATTTGCCTAGCTAAGTTGGACACCTTCTCAGTTTCAATCACAACGAAGTCCACTGGGTAAAGGAATTCACCCACTTTAATCAGCACATCCTCGACTATCCCCCTAGGCACCTTAGTCAATCTATCAGCCAGTTGAATGACCATCTTGGTAGGTTTCAACTCACCTACTTCTAGCCTCTCATACTCAGTAAAGAGCATCAAGTTAACAATAGCCCCTAAGTTAAGCAATGCTCTGTGAATAAGTTGGTCCCCTATCACTATAGACACAATAGGGCAATCAGGGTCCTTGTGCTTCACCGGGATCTGATGAGGAAGGATAAAATTAGCACCAGAAGTCAAGAAAGCCTTCTTAGGTACACCAGTTGCTCTCTTGGTCGTACATAAATCCTTCAAGAATCTAACATATGGAGACATCTGCTGAATAGCATTGAGTAAGGGAATGTTGATCTTCACTTGAGAGAAAGTCTCTCTCATCTTCTCAATATGATCTTGATCTTTCTTCTTTAGCCGATGGGAAAAAGGAGGTAAAGGCACATGGATTTTCTCAGAAGAAGAAGGGGAGGAAGAATCCTTAGAAGATGAAAAATTTACCAGGCTAGAAGAGTCTTTCTCTTTAAGCTCCTCTTCCTTAGAATGTGACTTAGGAGGGAAAGAACTATCTGAATCATTGGGGACACTATCAGTAGCATCCCCTCACTGACTGGATAAACCAGTCTTTGGAGGAGAAGAAGAAGAATTTTGGAAGAATTGGTGAGGATACCTGTAGGGTTCATTAGGATTTCTCACTTGGTTATCAATCTCTCTAGCAGAACGGAGAGATATAACTGCATTCACTTTTCTCACAGGCTCACTAGGGTTACCAGAAGAAGGGGAGGCGTGACCCTTAGGGTTCACCTCAGATAGACTCAGGAAAATACCGGGTTCCCTAGAAAATGATGCTAACTGGGAAAACTATTCCATCATCATTCTCATCATTCTTTCCATGTTAGCATTAATCATTCTCTCCACATTGTTATTGATTCGTCTATCAAATTTATTAATATCAGTAAAACCAGGAGGAGGATGAACTTGAGTTATAGGAGGTAGAAGTCTAGGTGCATTAGGTACACCTGAAAAAGCCGATCTCTGAAAGGAATTTGAGGGATGAGAGATGGGTTGGGAGTTGTTACCAGAAAACACCCCAGGTTGAGAATTAGGAACCGTAGTATTTGGTCCATTATTCTAAGAAAAGTCAGGGTGATTTCTCCACCCTGGGTTGTAACAAGGGGAGAAGGGGTCATTCTCAGGTCTTTAGAAGGCCATACTCGCTTTCTCTTGTTCAGTTGCTAACTGATGAGCAAAATAAGGATAAGCACTCAAAGAATGATCTAGGGCCTGACAATGAGAACAAGACATTGTAGAAGTCTGAGATAACTGGGACATCTGGGAAGATAATCCCTTCAACATATTTTCTAAAGCAGCAATCTTAGACTACAAGTGACTTACATCAGAGACAGAATGCAAACCACGCCTTGTAAACCTGGAACTCAGGCTGTCATCACAACCGGTTTCCCATTGCAAGGCTTTCTCAGCCAAGTCCTCTAAAAACTCCCAAGTAGCTGTGGTGCCCTTAGAAAGAAAGCCACCCTGACACATGGACTATGTACTCGCCCAACCCTAAATTATGTTTATTAATTTAATCACCTCATGTTCATGTTTTTTTTTCCTCATATTTATTTACCCTATTTACTCACCCCGATAGGAAAAAATTTATTTGGGCCCTCACTTTGCAATTCAGATTTTATTTGTTTACTTAATTAATTAACAAAAAATTTGCAAGAATCGATAGTAGGCCCTAACAAGTTTAATCCAAGTAATTTATTTTATTTTCCGTAACATTACAAAAATTTAATTATATGATTAAGCTTAACTATGGTTAACCGAAAAAGTTATTTTTCTAATTAAAAACTCAGCCAAGAGTTGGATTAGTCAAAAAAATACAACTCAACCCAAAAACCCATTTTCTCTCTCCTTTCTCTCTCCTATACGGCCAGCTAGCCCAGTTGCTGTTTGGGTGTTTTTTGGCCAATTTTTCAGCCAGCCTCAGTGACTTCCAACCCCCCCACATCCTAGTACCACTAGCCACCATTCTCCATCATCAAAACCACTAAACATCACCTCCATCTCTACTTATCTTCAAGCGAAGTGAGTTATCTTGAACTTGATCTTGCTGGTTTTACTTTTTACTTTAGTTTTGGTTCTTGTTTTGATGTTTGTGATCTTTGATTATAATGTTTTAATAAGAAATAAGAGTTATTTTGGTGTTGATCATGGTGGAGTTGAGGTTGGATCATGCTAGGGTTAGGGTTAATCCTTAGTCATGCAAGCTAAATGTTAAAGTGTTAATTTTGATTATTTTATCTTTGATTTTGGTCATCTTCTAACCTATTGGAGTTTATGGTGATGTTTTTAGTGATCTAAAATGAGTTAAAGTGAGTCCAAGTTGTACATAAATTAGGGTTTTGGCAAGTAATATACGGTTTGGATTAAACTAGCATTAAGCTTGGCTTATGTGTGTATTTGATTGAAAAATGATTTTATTGGATATGATCATGAAGTGAAATTAAGTGTGGTGATTTTGTATGATGTTGGGATAGACCAAGGCTTGTTTGCATGCTTTTGAGGAATGGTTTAAGTTGAGGATTTGTGTGAAAAGAGAGGGAAAAGCTAAAACAATGAGGGCTAAAAAGTTCAAGAAACCAGGACAGACTTCGAGATTAAACTGGTATGATCAACCCATTCGAAAATTATGCTTTTTGGTGGGTAGATAGTTCAGTGTGTTAGCTTTCAAGTGCATTTTGAATTGCCTTAGTCTGAGGTCTGTCGAAAAAGTTATGATCATTTTACCAAAATTGTGCAGAATGGACCAAAGCTGACATGCTTATATTCTAGCCTCATTTTGGGAATTCTATGGTGGGAATCAAGCTTGGTGCTCTAAATGAAAGATTTTTGGGATTTCCTGAGCTTTCTGTATTAGGGTTTTGAGTCTCAATTAGAGGTCAGATGACGAATTTATGAGTCATTCTTTCTAAGCCCCGATTATGCTCGTACTTTTCTTTTACTAAATTATTAGCTATGAAATAAATATTTTTGCTAACCGTATGTTCCTACAATGATAATTTTGTACAGAATTAGGGCCTAATCTATCGTTTCCTTCCCTTTTGTGCAAAATCCCATTTCAGCGAATTTCATTAAAAGTGCCAAGTACGTTCATTGCCTGTAACTTTAGAAATCAGCACGTATTTATCAAAATTATAATGTTTCGGTTAGTACATCAATGAATCAGTTTAATTAGTGATTTACCATATAATTAGTGACCCCATCAGTTATTAGTTATAGGGTATTGCCATTCAATCACCCACGCGGCTTCAGGATAGGTTTTCCGATCAGCTTGGCAAGTGTACATCTATCTTCAGATCGTAACAGTTACTAGAGGTTTACTACCAGATAATAATTAACAATGCAGTTTCATATTTATCTCATTCCCTATTTTTAATTAAAAATGAATTGCAATACGGGTCCAACTAGTTTTTCCATGAACGTTTAACAATACAGGAATACATGTACTGAGCCTCAGCTCACAGTTCGAAATGTTTTCATGCTTTGTTTTAGGAAAGTGTTCAGTGAATTGCCCTCAGGCAGGCAGGACGGCTGAAGATGATAAGTGAGCCAGGAAGTCTATATGGAATGGTGGTGTATTATCATCGAGATGTTTATAACACCATATTGTGATATATTTTGATGTTGAAACTGTATATTTTATCAGAATTCTATATTTTGTTGTAATCCTTGAGATGTTTGAATGATTTTGATGTTAGAACCGTTTCTATATTTAACCAAGTGGTCTGTTGGGTTGTTTTGATGTGAATGCCCTTTGATGGTAAACATTGGTTATTATGGCTAAATTTATCGTGTACAAGCAAAGCATTGTCCTTATTGGATGGCGGTAACGCCTGATCATTTGGGTTATTATTTCTAATTGAGGAAACTAATGAAAGGAACGCAATCAGTGATTTATGTACATTTGGGGGCGTTACAGATTTGGTATCAGAGCTAGGTTGAGATTTTCTTTATGGAATGTGGAGTTTAGAAATAAGAGGGTGAGAATGGCTGGTAATGAGGGCCTTTGTATACTGCTAAAGTGATATTAGAAGTGTAGTAACGATATTAGAAATACAGGTTCCTTACATTTGCATGCTCCTTAATTATGGTTATATATGCCTCTCATATATATGTTTTCTTTGTTATATGGACCCTTATGGCGTTAACATGATACCGGATGCATTTATGGCTGCTCACATCGCGCTGCTGCATGCTAGTACAGAGGCTCATGCACAGGACCCTTTCTCTGAGTTTCACAGTATTACGGTCCGTGCACCTAGATTGTTCTAGTCCTTACCCACAGTTGATCCATGGGTGGAGTTCAAGCTCCGTTGTCATCATTTTATGATAACAGGGAACCCAGGTTGGAACGGGCCTAGGTTTCAGGCCCATGGGGGCTTGGACGACTATCACTGCAGAGTTGTTGTTGAGGGAGGAGTTTGAGCAAAGGGGGATTACTATGGAGACTCTCCAACATGTCTTTCTGTTACATCAGGCACATCCCCGCCTACAACCCCAACACCAGCACAAGGACCACCCTCCCTGCTCGCACCAGGTACCCCACTGATGTCTGACAGTCCTGGGGAGGCTCATGTGGTGATAGACCTCCCTGATATACCAGAGATAGTGGTGGTTAGTTCTGAGGACGAGAGTTATCCGGAGAAAGGAGGATGATCCTGAGGAGGATCAAGACATTGATGAGGCAGTGGTAGAGCAACAGTGGGATCAGGAGATTGACGAGATGATAGTGGAGCAATAGGTTGAGCAGGAGGTTGGTGATGCCGAGTCAGAGGCATCGACTAGTAGCTTCGATTCAGGCGAAGAGCCTGATGATGAGTCCGACCCAGATTACGATCCGACTAGGGATCGTTAGGTGGTTCCAGGGGTTGGTGTTAGCAGTTTTCATTTTGAACCTTGTATGTATATATGGTATGGTCGGAATGGATAGTTGTATTTTGTGTAGCATATGACATTGTATATAGTTAGTCCAATCCTCTCCGACCGTGATGACATGGTCCGTATCTCTTTTTGGCTATATGACGGATCTAGTGTCTTGAGGCTAGTTAGTGTTTGGGGATGAGGTAAAAGTCAAAACTAACTTCGCCTAGTCAGTTAGATGTGATATGTTTTGCTGATCATGTATATAAACAGGCAGTTATGTTTGTAAATGAGCAATTATGAAATGATATAATGAAGCTTTGGGTTTGTTCTCTATAATCTTTGAGTTATATTAAATGTATTTATTGGGCATGCTTATCTCATATGTTTGGGCATTCCAGTGATTGAATTGTTTCATTTAATGTATAATCAGAATGTCCGAATCAGTGCACAACAATGCAGAGATTCGTATAGAGGAAATCTCGGATCATGGCCAAGGATCGGGTGATCAAGCCTCCCATCATATGCCATCAAATTTTGGCCAAATGCCACCAATTCCTTCTAAGTTAGCCAACAACATTGGGAACCCGAACAATTAGCCGGCCTTAGTAGATGAACTGATGAAGCGGATTTCCCAAGTACCTACTGAAACCCCTCCCAAAAAGGATAAATTAGTGGATATGGTAGCACGACGCAATCCTAAAGTATATGATGGAAATTATAATCTAGTAGTATTGCAGAAAGGGGAATGGAGAAAATCTTTACAGTGGTAGAAGTGCCAGAAGAAAAGAAAGTAAACATTGGGACGTATTATTTAACTGGTGAAGCTGATATTTGGTGGAATACTGTTAAGGATAAGCTCTTAGGGCCTGAATTCACCTAGAGTAAATTCCTGAGTGAGTTGAGGGTAAAATTTTACCCAGTTGTGGTCCAAAGGCAAAAGGAGAAAGAGTTTGTGGGGCTGAAGATGAGTGGCACTATGACTATAATGCAATACGCCAGTAAGTTCACAGAATTATCCAGATTTGTTCCTAAGTTTGTATCATCTGAAAGGTTGAAGATGAGAAGGTTTGAAGAGGGTTTGGCCTTCTATATTCGAAATCAGTTAGCTAGATAACCAATTTTGACTTACCAAGAACTATATGAGCGAACAGCTGAAGAGGATCGAGTAAAGACAGAGTTGAGAGCCCTGAACTCAATCAACCAAAAGAGAAAGGGATTTGAGCGAGGAACTCCGAGTAAGAGTGTCAACCAAAAGAAACCTTCTCCTGCTCCTCCCAAGAGCCATCCTACAAGCTCGATAGGCCCTGTGCGAAATACGGAAGAACAAATCACACCACCCCTGAATGCTGAGTAGGAACCAAGAAGTGCATGTGGTGTGGAAGCCCTGAACACCTTATTGCCGCATGCCTTCGAAGGTTGAAGGCTGTAGACAAAGGGGCAGCAAAACCTTTAGCCCTGCCTCACCAAGGGGCCCCACCACCAATAAGACGGGCGTATATAATGAGCAAGAAGGAAGCTGCCACCTCTGGTATGATAGTCACTAGAACTCTCTTTTTAAATTCAAAACCATTTTGTGTATTATTTAATTCAGTTGCTAGTCATTCATTTATGTCCACCCGATCTACCATACAATTGAACTTGGAAGATAGGAGGACGGAAACCAATTATAGGATCAAGCTACCCAATGATTGTATGATTGAATGCCCTATCTTCTAAAAACTTATTCCCATTACCATTGGTGGAACCACCTTCTCTATGGACTTGATTAAATTTGATTTGTCTAATTTTAACATCATTCTGGGAATGAATTGGTTGCACACCTATGGAGCTAAGATTGACTGTGAGGATCTTAAGGTTATTGTGAAGGATGAAAAAAGGAGAGACTTCTATTGCCAGAGAGAGGAAAAATCCTATCCCTTGATTTCTGCTATGAAAGCAAGTAAGCTATTATGTCAAGGGTGTATGGGATATTGGTGTTATGCTATTGACACCCAAACAAAAGAACAGAAAGCTGAAAATATTCCTGTAGTCTATGAATTTGAGGTTGTTTTCCCTGAAGAGTTACCAGAATTACCCCCGCAAAGGGAAATTGATTTTGGAATTAAATGAATCCCTAATACCCAACCTATTTCCAAAGCCCCATATCGTATAGCCCCAACTGAGCTTAAGGAATCGAAGCTTCAATTAGATGAGCTGTTGCATAAGGGTTTTATTAGGCCAAGTGTGTCACCATGGGGTGCCCCAATGTTATTCGTAAAGACAAAGGATGGAACTTTAAGGTTGTGTATTGACTATAGGGAGTTAAACAAGATCGCCATCCAAAATAAATATCCTTTGCTGTAAATTGATGACTTGTTTGATCAATTTCAAGGAGTAGGAGTCTTCTCTAAGATTGATTTGAGGTCAGGATACCATCAACTTAGGATTAAACCTGAAGACATTTCCAAGACTATGTTTAGGACAAGGTACGATCATTATGAGTTTACAGTGATGCCATTTGGCCTCACCAATGCTCTCGCAGCCTTCATGGATCTTATGAACAGAGTCTTCCGACCCTACCTAGACAAATTTATGGTTGTGTTCATAGATAACATTCTTATCTATTTTAAAGACAAAGATAAACATGCTGATCATTTGAGGTTGGTGTTACAAACCTTGAGAGAGCATCAACTTTATGGCAAATTAAAGAAGTGTGAATTTTGGTTGGAAGAAGTGATGTTTTTGGGCCATGTGGTTACAAAAGAAGGAATCAAAGTTGACCCCCAGAAGGTGAAGGCAATCACAGAATGGTCAAGGCCTACTAACATCATTGAGATTAGAAGCTTTCTGGGTTTAGTAGGCTTTTTTGAAAATAGCTTCACCCCTGACCAATCTGCTGAAGAAAGTGAATAAATTTGAGTGGACAGAGAAGTATGAAAAAGCTTTTCAAGAGCTAAGGCAGTGACTAGCTACCGCTCCAATCATAACGCTACCAATGGAAGGAAAGGAGTATACCATTTATAGTGATGCTTCAAAGAACGGTTTGGGGTGTGTTCTGATGCAGGAAGACAAGGTAATAGCATATGCCTCTCGACAACTCAAGCCTTGTAAGAAAAACTATCCTACCCATGATTTGGACTTAGCAGCCATGGTCTTTGCACTGAAAATTTGGAGACACTACTTATATGGAATACCATGCAAGATTTATACTGACCATCAAAGTTTGAAGTATATCTTCACCCAGAAGGAACTCAACTTGAGGCAATGACGTTGGCTTGAGTTGCTTAAGGATTATGATTTGTAGATTGAATATCATCTAGGAAAAGTAAATGTTGTAGCAGATACCCTGAGTAGGAAAGCACAACATAGCGCAAATACTGTGGTGATTACTTAGTTGAGTCTCTTGAAAGAGCTTGGGGACTTGGGAATTCAACTAGTGTCCCATGGGCAAGCACATGTTCAATTATCAGCACTTGCCCTAGAGCCTTCCATAGTGGAGGAAATTCGAGTGAACCAAGAAAGTTATCCTGAACTCCAAAGAATAAAGCAAAATTTAAAGAAAGGAAAGTCTCCCAAGTTTACAATACATGAGGATGGGACCCTGGGATTCCAGAATTGCCTATGTGTACCCCGAAATGAGGAATTAAGGAAACAGATCCTAAAGGAGGCTCACAATACTCAGTACTCGGTGGATCCAGGAGGCATCAAGATGTATAGAGATTTAAGGTAATACTTCTGGTGGAATAAATGAAAAAGGAGGTTGCAGAATACGTAGACAAGTGTCTGACGTGCCAGAAAGTTAAAGCAGAGCATCAGCGTCCTGTGGGTGAATTGCGACCCCTAGAAATTCTCATTTGGAAGTGGGATTCGATTTGAATGGACTTTGTTATGGGCTTACCCCTTTCTGCCTCGAAGAAGCATGTTATCTGGGTTATAGTCAATCGGCTTACCAAGTCGGCCCATTTTTTGCCAGTCAAAGATACCTGGGGAGTTGAAGAACTAGCCCAGTTGTATGTTAAAGAGATAGTCCGACTACACGGATTCCCCTTAGATATAGTATCAGATAGAGATCAAAGATTCCAAGCCCATTTTTGGCAAGCACTTCAAAAGGCCTTTGGGACCAAATTAAACTTTAGCGGCTCTTATTACCCTGAGACAGATGGGCAAACTGAAAGAGTGAATCAAATTCTAGAGAACATGTTAAGAGCTTGTGTATTAGAGTTCCAAGGGAAGTGGGAAGATGATTTACCTTTGGTGGAGTTTTCTTATAACAATAGCTACCAGTCCGCCATCAGAATGGCCCCGTTTAAGGCTCTATATGGGAGAAAGTGTAGAACCCCACTATGTTGGAGTAATTTGGATAAGGCATTGATTATAGGCCCTGAAATGATCCAATAAACCGCGAAAACAATAAGAAGGATTCGGGAGCACATTAGGGTTGCCCAGAGTCGGTAAAAGAGCTATGCGGACAAGAGAAGGAGGCCTTTGGAGTTTCAAGTAGGCGATAAAGTTTTTCTAAAAGTATCACCAATGAAGGGTATCAAGAGGTTCGGGGTATGAGGCAAATTGAGTCCAAGATATATTGGACCTTATAAAATCATTGAAAAGTTAAATCCCATAGCATATCGACTGGATCTGCTGGCAGAGCTAGAACATGTGCATAACGTGTTTCACATCTCCCAACTTAGAAAGTATACCCCAGATCCAAATCGCACCATTGTATCTGAACCTATTGAAATCACTGCGGATTTAGTATATGAAGAGCAACCAATCCAAATACTAGATCGTAGTATTAAGGAGTTGCGCAACAAGCAGATACCTCTAGTCAAAGTGTTATGGTCAAATCATACCTCCCGAGAAGCTACTTGGGAGACTGAAGAGAAAATGAAAGCCAAATACCCACAATTATTTGGGGTAATCTTGTATTACATAGTAAAGTTCATAAGTTCCGAGGGTGAAACTCTTTAAGAGGGGGAAGGCTGTAATAGCCCAACCCTAAATTATATTTATCTATTTAATTACCTCATGTTCATGATATTTTTTTCTCATATTTATTTATTGGATTTATTCACCCCAGTGCGGAAAAGTTTATTTGGGCCCTCACTTGGCAATTCGGATTTTATTTGTTCATTTAATTGATTAACGAAAACTTCGAAAGAATTGATAGTAGGTCCTAACAAGTTTAATCTAACTAATTTATTTTGTTTTCCGCAACATTACAAAAATTTAATTGTGAGTTTCGCAAAAACGTTATCGTTACGAAGCGTTTTATTCCCGAACCCAAGTTATTTCGGCCGATTTGAAGCCCAACAAATTTGCTTATGAACCTAACTAATTACCATGATTACGCTTAACCATGGTTGACTCAAAAAGTTACTTTTCTAGTTAAAAACTCAGTCAAGAGTTGGATTAGTTAAAAAACACAACTCAACCCAAAAACCCATTTTCTCTCTCCTTTCTCTCTCCTACACGGCCAGCTAGTTTGTGATCTTTGATCATGATGTTTTGATAAGAAACAAGAGTTATTTTGGTGTTGATCATGGCGGAGTTGGCGTTGGATCATGCTAGGGTTAGGGTTAATCCTTAGTCATGCAAGCTTAGTGTTAAAGTGTTGGGTTTTGATTGTTTTATCTTTGATTTTGGTCATCTTCTAACCTATTGGTGTTTATGGTGATGTTTCTGATGATTTGAAATGAGTTAGAGTGAGTCCAAGTTGGCCATAACTAGCGTTTTGGCAAGTAATGTATGGTTTGGATTAAACTAGCATTAAGCTTGGTTTATGTGTGTATTTGATTGAAAAATGATTTTATTGGATATGATTATGAAGTGAAATTAAGTGTAGTGATTTTGTATGATGTTAGGATGGACCAAAGCTTGTTTATGTGCTTTTAAGGAATGGTTTAAGTTGAGGATTTGTATGAAAAGAGAGGGAAAAGCTAAAACAGTGAGGGCTGAAAATTTCAGAAAAACAGGACAGAATTCAGGATTAAACAAGTAACGATCGGCCCATTGACAAATTACGATTTTTTGTGGGTAGATAGTTTAGTGTGTTAGCTTTCAAATGCCTTTTGAATCGCCTTAATCTGAGGTCTGTTGTAAAAGTTATGGTGGTTTTACCAAAATTATATAGAATGGACCAAAACTGACATACTTATGTTCTAGCCTCATTTTGGAAATGCTATGGTGGGAATCAAGCTTGGTGTTCTAAATGAAAGATTTTGGGGATTTTCTAAGCTTTTTGTATTAGGGTTTTGAATCTCGATCAGAGGTTGGATGACTGAGTTTTGAGTCATTCTTTTTAAGCCCCTGTTATGCTCTTACTTTTCTTTTACTAAATTATTTGCTATGAAATAAATATTTTTGCTAACCATATGTTCCTACAATAGTAATTTTTATAGAATCAGGGCCTAATCTATCGTTTCCTTCCCTTTTGTGCAAAATCCCATTTTAATGAATTTCATTAAAAGTACCAGGTACGTTCATAGCCTGTAACTTTAGAAATCAGCACGTATTTATCAAAATTATAATGTTTTGTTAAGTACATCAATGAATCTGTTTAATCAGTGATTCACCACATAATTAGTGACCCTATCAGTTTTCAGTTATAGGGCATTTCCCTTCAATTACCCGTGTGGCTTCTGGCCAGGTTCCCCGATCAGCTTGGCAGGTGTATACCTATCTTCAAATCGTAATAGTTACTAGCGATTCACTATCAGATAATAATTGACAATGCAGTTTCATATTTATCTCATTTCCTTTTTTTAATTTAAAATGAGTTGCAATATGGGCCCAACCAGTTTTTCCATGATCGTTTAACAATACAGGAATGCATGTACTGACTTCGGCTCACAGCTCGAAATGTTTTTAATGTTTTGTTTTAGGAAGTATTCAGTGAATCGCCCTTGAGCTGGCAGGACGGCTGAATATGATAAGTGAGCTAGGAAGTCTATACGGAATGGTGGCTTATTATCGTTGAGATATTTATAACACTGTATTGTGATATATTTTGATGTTGAAACTGTATATTTTATCAGAATTCTATATTTTGGTGTAATCCTTGAGATGTTTGAATGGTTCTGATGTTAGAACAGTTTCTATATTTAACTAAATGGTCTGTTGGGTTGTGATGATGTGAGTGCCCTTTGATGGTAAATATTGATTATTATGACTAAGTTTATCATGTACAAGCAAATCCTTGTCCTTGTTAGACGGCGGTAACGCCTGATCATTTGGGTTATTATTTCTAATTGAGGAAACTAATGAAAGGAACGCAATCAGTGATTTATGTACATTTGGGGGTGTTACAATCTAAACCATGATGGGGATATCGGGCCAACAAATTTTTGAACCTATCAAAATATTTCCAAAATAATTCCCAATCAAGTTGCACAAACTGATTGATTTCATTTCTCACCTTAACAGTCTTGGCGTTCGAAAAACATTTTCTTAAGAACAATCTTACAAAATCATTCCAAGAAGTTACAAAATTAGCAGCCAAGCCATACATCCAATGTTTAACAGAATCTTTTAAAGCAAAAGGAATCAACTTCATTGGCATAACATCAATGGGGATATTAGGGAAATGCCTCATAGAACATACTTTTTTGAATTCCCTCAAAAATAAATAAACATCCTCTAAACCTGTAAATTTAGGGAGCATCTGAATATAATAGGGTTTTAATTCAAAGGTCACGTTTGATGCAAGATTAGGCATAACGAAGCATGATGGTAAAGTAGTCCTAAAAGAATAGAAAATATCACTCAAAGTCCTTTCCTGCGCCATATTTTCTAGCGCAAGCTTAGGTTCAGGTTCGGGTTCTAAGGCAGGGTTGGGCTCAATCCTAACGAGTCTTTGATTTTCAAGGTCTCTAACCCAACTAGTCATATAAACCTCACACCCTCACAAAAGGTCCTATTTTTTGTCTTTTCTCTTTCTATTTTTTTAATTGTTGAATTTTTCTAATTTTTTTTTCTTTTTCTCAAGCACAAAATCAAATCAAAATATTACTCAAAGATGAATTACGAACAGAAGGTAGCCAAATCAAAAAGTTAATCAATCTCTAAAATAAAGATAAGACAAATCCCAATAAAAACTAAATTCAAATTACTAACTCAATTCTAAAACTACAAAACAACAAAATAAAGCAACTAAAACTATAAATCAATTCTAAGTCATTTGTTTTTAGAGTTTTTCAATCAAAAATTTTTTGGAGTCTCAAATTTTCCTAAATTTTTATGGATTTTTGGATATTCAAGAAATGCACTAAATCAAGTCACAACTTAATAATAAAACAAAGCAAGATCTATGCAACCTAATATTAAAGTAACTACGAAAAAGTAAAAGCGATCTAATCTTATACCGTCGTCCCCGACAACGGCGCCAAAAACTTGTACGATAATTTCAAGTGAGAAATAAAATGCCATAAGTATACGACTACCGTCGTGGCACTTGAAGGTCGTCTCCTCAGGAACGATGATGAGATTAAGGTCACTAATTATTAAATCAAAATACTAATCTACTTTTCCAAGTTAATTACATTATCTAATGTATTTACAAAAGCTTAATAACTACTAGTTCTTATAATCACAATAAGCGACTTACTAAGGTGAAATCAATTAATTAACTTTGAAAACTATTTAATTAACTAAGAACATCAACTCATGCAAAACCCAATCAATAAGGCTGCTGGAATAGCAAGGAAAAGAGGAGGTTTCCTGGGCAAAGCAAACACAGTCTGTATCATCATTTAGTGAGTCATGGCAAACACAAACCAACCCAACTAAATGCTAAGTTACTAAAAGAAGAACAGCCAGAGAAACAGAGCAAATAGAGAAGGCATAACAATCAAAGCACATCAATGAAAAGGGAGATAATAGCCACAGCATCCGTGCTGCCTCAACTTCATTAAGGTTGCTAAATGAAATCCCACCATCTTGAACAAAACTTCAGAATCAGAATCAAGGGAAGGGGGTGGAGGTTTGGATTCAGCCAACCAAACTAAGCAGAGCATAGGTTCAAAACATAATCATCCAAGCAAAATCAAACTAAGCTAAAATCAACCAAAGCATAATCAATTGAAATAGAGACTCAGCTCAACTGAAAAGAATGAACTAATAAACATTTGGGCATAGATTCATAATAAAAAAAAACAAAGAGACAAGGCCATAATTTAAAACCTGAGACAGAGAAATCAAAGGCAAGAGGGTCAAATTTGCCGTTGAGCACACTGCCAATTCAACTATCATCATCACTGATTCACAAGGAAAGGGGAAAAGCAACATCCAAACTCCATTCGAGCGACCGAATAGGGGAGAATCCAGGGGAGGGGGATAACCAAAATCCATCAACTTGTACCCAAAATATTACGATTACAAGCTGGAAATCATGAATGATGACTCTAAATTAACTAAACAAAGCCTATTTACATGAAATTAAAGACTGAAAACATATCTGAAATAGAAAAGGATGAACGAAAATAAGAACCCTAAATTACTAAAACTCAACAAAAAGCACAACACCCTCGAATTAAACCTAAAATGTAAAGCTAAAACCTGATTAAGACCTCCCAACCCTAGCTCTGCAGCCGAATTCTTTGATTTATACCCGAGCAGGCTTCAATCTCGACCCTTGATCCATGTGTGCCGTGGACGGTGATGATGGAGATGTGCTGACAGTTGTTGCATGAAATTCGGTGATGGGTGAGAATGGTGGTGATTCGGTGCTAGCAGGTGGATGAAAGAAGGTGATGAACAATGGTGGAGATCGTGGAGATGTGGGTGCTGTGCGAGATTGAGAGAGATGGTGATGATGGTGTTTGAAGAAGACCGAACGAAGTGGGGAGGAAACTCGGGTTCTTCTGCCTATGAGGAGAGAGAAGGAAATAAAGATTAAAAGGGGAAGGCTAAGTAGCACATGAGATAAGCATGGAGGGGGTAGAGGAAGGTCACATGCTTGTCACGTGAAGGGGGCTGGGTAGATTTAGGTTTTATTTTATTTTTTGTGTTTTTTTTTTTGCCTTTTTTACAAAGCTTTTTTTCAATTTATTCAATACGTACAAAATCAAATAAAATCAACTCAAGATCTAAAAATAACAATTATAACGAGCATAAATCGGGTATAAAAGTATTGTAAAAATAACACATTTTTGGCTCGAACATGGAGACATATGGACTCCTTTTATAATTTTTAAACCTGATAGTGAGAAACCTAAGTCTAGCAGTTGCGACAGCTGACATGTTGCTTGTAAAACACAAAAGTTTTACAATTAGCATAAAAACACACATATGTCTAATATTTTAATATACACTTATCCATGTAACTTGGTAATAACCGACAGAGTTAATGCACATAAACAAAGATCCGAGAGTCGAAAGTTTGCATGTAGTTCCCAATCATCGTCGTAGGAATGATTGTTTTAGTGTAATTAACTTTGTCGTTTCATTCCAAGTTACTAGAACACTTAATGCAAATTGAAGTATTCAAAAAGAAATTCTCAAATTTATAATCAAAGAGGATATGCCAACCTCAAGAATATTTCAAGAAAGTTCAATGCATGTCCATAAATATATGAAAATGAATTTAATCATATTATGCATAATTTGCATATTTAACAAAATTCTTGAAAACATTTTTTGAGAAATTTCAATGTCCTCTCACCCAACTTATTTTGGGAGGATACATATATAACTTTTTACATGCAACATATGAAACATATTCTCATAATATGTAACATAATATTTCATGAATTTCAATCCAGCATATATATACTTATTATACAAAGCATGAAATTCACTTGAAAACAAATGAGCCAAGTATCATAAAGAATTCATATTATCACTCAAAATAATCTCAATGACATTGAATGAACATGCTCTTACTTCTCATGAAATTCAATAGAATGAAATATGTTCAAATTAAAAATTCTCTAAGAATCACATAATATTTCATTCTCAAAACAATGATTACAAGTATCATAAATATATACTCACATAAGGAGAATATTTGAGAAATCTCATAAGAAATTGCAATCAAAACATATAAATTCATAAGCCAGATACTTTCTCAAGAATTTTATCCTTAGTTAACCCTCATGGTCAACTGGTCAACCCTTGTGGTCAACCACTAGTCAACAGTCAAACTCAGCCACAAGCCATTTTGGCTTTTTATTTAGTTATTAGTAAAAAATATTTTTAAAAAAACACTTATACAGCCATGGGCCATGTGACCTGCACGTAGGCTCACCCTCACCCAGGCCATCGACCCGGAGTAAGGAAAATGGATCCTCACAGAGCTGGGGCCAAAGCCGTCCAATTCGCCATTATTTTGCTTAATTGATGCAAAATAATTACTAAAATTCATCATAAACATGCTCTAGGACTGATTTTCACAATCAATTGCAAAAAATCGTTGTAAAAAGGGCCAAAAATCGAGTTCAAAAACTCGATTACAACAGTCGCCGATGTCGACTTATTTTTGGCTTTTTCCAGCCACATTCTGACACATATTGCAAAATTGTTTGAGGGCTTTTGCTCAAAAATTTGTGGTAACATGATAAATAAATTAATTGCAAGTGATAATGGCCAAAAAACGATTAAATTGGGTTCAAAGGTATGAACCCTAATCCTAGGCGTTTCCGACGACAATTCGCCAAATTTCGGCAACATTCTAGCATTTCTTGAGAAATTGTTTGAGGGCTTATGCTCCTAATTCTGTTCTAAACCTTTTGCACAAATTAATTGCTTGAATCAATGGCCAAAATTGCTTAAAATCGGTTAAGAATGGTTCGAAAATATGAACCCTAACCATTGAATAAACTCAGCGGTAATGATTTGTGAAATTATGGCCAAATTTCTGGCGGATTTTCCAAATTGATGGAGGGTTTTCACTCATAACTTTATAGGTAACAAAACATACAAATCAATTTAAGGAAACAGTGGCCACAAATGATCGAAATCAGATTGCATATGTCCAACCAAACCTTAAAATTCGCAGCTTATACTTTCCAAGAATTTGGGCAAATTTTCGATCAAACCTAACAATAAGTTGAGGGCTTTTGGTCTAAATCAAATAAGCAAGGCAACAAATGCATCAATTCACAAGTTAATTGAACGTGATCATTAATTGAGAAATCGAGTTAGTGTTTCGAATGCAATGAACCCTGGAATTTCATTCCCCAATTCCTCACAACATACTTAACAAAATCATACATATAATATATCAAATTAAAGCTCTTGTCAAGCTCTATCAGAATCTACAATTTCACAAAAATTCATAAAGGATTTGTACATAAAATAAGGGCATGAACTTTTGAGTTTATTCATGACGAGTAGAAATAGAAACATAATTTCTTTGGCACGACTTTCAAGAAATCATATAAGTAATCTAACCAAGAAATGAGCCGATTGGCTCTGATACTAATGAAGGAATTAATATAAAGAATTAAGTATAAACATATTTACCTTAATCCTGCAGCAGAAGGCGATCGAACCATGGCCTGTGAATCACTGATCGTGGAAGGAACTCACAATATGGGAAATCTTCACAATCTCACAGCCTAAGAGCCCTAGATTTTGTGCAGAAACTCTCTTTAGAGAACTCTCGATATTTCTCTCTGATGTCTTTCCTCATAGGCTAACCTCCCTTTTATATTAAAAGGATAGTTGAAGAACTACGGTTTCTGAAAAACTTAGGTCGTTGATTTATTAGGCTTGCACCCCCTATGGGTGTATCATGCCCTAAGTCCAACAGTTCTTAAAGTGGATCGGCTAAGATAAGATAGGAATCACATAGTGATATATATTGAGAAGTAATAGCTTGTATACTAATATCATATAAAATATTCCCATATGTCAAACACACTTTGAACTTGTCAATTCATTGAAGTATATATATAATAATCTTTTTGGATTTCATCAAAATATATCAACCATAGCCAAGTCAACAATCTCACCCTTTTGGATGAAATTGAGAACCATAACCATGTAATAAGTTTACCATAATATTTCTTCATGTTTATAGTATGAAAAAGATATTGGCACATATGGCTTCCTTATAGTATAACATTTATGAAGATGACCACATAAGATCATGTAATGAAATCATGTAATGGCTCATCTAGAAGTATAGGATGATAGAACCACATATTAGCACTTAACAATTTAAAATTATACGATCACTCATTTTATAAATACGCATAGAGAATTAAAGCTTGTTTCAAGCAAGCATAGAAATGTTTATAGATACCCAATGTTTTCAAAGGGTTACCACTTTTCGGACTAATATGCAAGGAATTATTCTGAAAGTGTTTCAAAGTCTTCGAAATTGTGTCAAGTTGACCTTTCTGAACAAACTTAGAAATCAAGCTTTCATGTAGTAGGTTTTGAGACATATTTAATCTTTAATGGCCTACGTTTACTTTGTAATTGTTGGTAGTAAAATAGGGCTTCTACTTCAATTCATGCTGAAAGTAATTTATTTCAATGTCGTATTGATAGAATACGCATCATGAACCCCATGACATATGGAAAAAAGAGCAAATTGAATCATATATGCTTCTCCACATGAATGTAAAAAATATATTACATAATAAAATTTATGAAAGATCTCATGTTCTGCACCACATTATCTCCCCATAAAGAAGATAACTCAAAGAAGATAGAAGAATTAAGCAAGAACGTGTAATGAATATTTCATGCCCATGTAAAGAATTAACAATGCCACAACAATCTCAAAGTGCATTGTGAACATAATCAAATCATGATGACGAATCACACCGAAGTGTGCATGGAACATGTGACAAGTTCAAAGCATGAACTAGAAGAAGTTAAACATCATAAAACATTTGATTTATCAGGAAAATCGATAGATACTTCAAGAGAAAATAAGATTATACGCATTTGGAAAAATATCAACGACCTAAGTATAAGATGGTATTCTCGCATTACAAAGTGATTTGAACGGGATATCTAACACAGATGTGTATTCAAGATATAGTATCCCATCAACATATAAGTATAAGAGATTGCATGCTAAAGGTGAATCAATCAATCATACATATGACCTTTAAAGCAAGTAAATGTTAGGAAGTTAACCTTATAGAGTTACTTCCATTTTGAGTGGAAATATAAATGCATGATTAAATGGCAAGCTAATCAATCATTTGAACTTGGGAAATTAAATACCTAACTTTCCTTGTTCTCATCCAAAAATACGTGTAGATTTTGTAACGTATTTTCGAAGTCCTGATTTTTTACTTTGAATTCTCGAACTCAAAGGCAATCATAAAAAATTTATTGCGTCTTATTTTGATATGATTTAAAGATAAATTATCATAAATTTAAGGCTTTAAGCTCTCAAACTTGCTCCCTTTGTGCATGTTGACCTCGATGTTTTTGAATTTGTCGTAAATTCTTTGAAGTAGTGGCATTTCAAGCATCAAATAGTGACTGTGAAATCAGAACCTTACTCATGCATTAGAGATATAATTGAGACCATTGATCTTCTGTGATCACTCAAGAAAGTCATTAGTACTAAGATAAGGGTTTCCGTCAATTAGTAGCATAAGGGTAAATGTCAAATAATGGCAAAAGCAATCTTTGATACCTATTAAGAAGAATATGTAACTTGATATCTGGCCATGAGTCAGGCTCTTTTCAGTCCTTGAAAATTAAGCATTAGTGCTTTGAATCTAGCAATGGGAATCTTAATAAAGACAAGTTTAAACCGCAAGCATACGACTTTCGTCGTAAAACTTAGGGGTCGATCTACCAGAATGGGTTGAGAAACTTAGATTGTTAATAACCTAAACTACCAAATACCTAAGACCAAATTTCTAGAACATAATATTTTTTAGTCATCTCAGAATGCTAGCTAAACTATTCTAATTATCTTAAACATTGAACCTGCCACTAGAAAGGTAATAAAAAAATTTGAAATCAACTTAAATTCACAGAAATTCAGTAAATCAAAAGAAACGAAACAATCCAAGTTAAAAATTGACAAAATAAACGTAAAGAAAACTTCACATCACGTTGATCAAACTGTTTGAGCTCAATATTCACTTCTTAGCAATTCAAAATAGGGTATGTGAATAAGAAGCCAAACTAAGCAGAAGTGAAAGAATCAGGCCAACCTAGACCGAATTAAACCCCTTCAAAACAAATGAAAAACTTAAACGAAGAACAGAGCAAGTAGTAACAGCAATTGGAACCCAAAAATTTACACAATATGAAAGCCAAATTTCAATTCTCAATTCAACAAGCTCAGGTATGATTACATGAATCATTGGAACTAAAATTCCGGATCTTAAACTGGAAGTGAAGAAAACAAAAACAAAAATTAGAGACTAAAAATTAAACTCAACTCTCTATGCAACTAGCCCTTTTGAGCCAGTGTTTTTTCTTCAATTTGTAACCCGAATCTTAACCCCCAGCATCCTTCAACATCTCGTAACTGTCAAGTTATTTACTGCTCATTAATTAACCTAATTGATGAGATGCCGATAATGCTGATGGAGAAAATTAAATTGATGAGGATTATTAAGGGGAATGAAGAAGAATTATGATGAAAGAGAAAATTAAAAGACAGGGGAAAGAGGAACCTCTGGGCAGTAGATGAAGAAGAAGATGAAGGGGGTGTTGCAGGTTAGTAATGAAAAAGGAAGAGAGGAAAGAGAAGATAGATGTGAAGGAGGGCTTGGGTTTACTAGATTAGCCAAGGAGAGAGAAAAGGAAATGCAAGGGCGAAGGCGTGAGGCGTGTGTAGCTCACATGATGCCTAAGTGAAGCAATAGGGGAACTTGGTTATGACGTTGGACTTAATTGAAGTCTGGAGTCGCCTTTTTTAGCTAAGCATCTGCAAAGAACAGGCATGCGAGGAAGAACTAAAAGGAAAGGCAGGATGAGGCATTGGCCACATGCCTAGCACATGAGACAAGGCTGGAGTGACTCTAGCGAGTGCGAATGGACTGTGATTGCTGGACCATTCTTTGGCCTCTTTCTTCCCCTTCTTCAACTCGGTCCAACACGCGTTTGGCACATAATTTATTCATCTTATCAAAATTTTCATAATTCCTACAAAATAAACAAAAATATAATTTAATTATAATTTAATTATTTACCTTGATTGAATATTGGATAATAGAAGGGTATAAAATCCATCATTTCTATGTCAAACAAATATCGCCACACCTAAATTTTGATCACCCTTGACTAAAATGAAACTAAAATCCTAGAGAAACAAAATAAAATCCTAATTCACTTTTGTAGGAATCATAGTTGCAGTTATTATTTGCAACAAACACTTTAAACCCCTAGGTTACCTCTAGTTGACATGTAAGATCTCGTGAGGATTTGTAGAAGATATACCTACAAAATCTTAAATAAAAAAAATCAAAAATCTTTTTATTTCTCAAAAAGTTACATATACAACACCAGGAAAAATATATACACATTATAACAAACCACCTTACTCAAGTTACCTAAGTATTAGATCACATATAAGCATAATGTACACATCAAGACATTCCCACTGATGACATCTATTCTCAATCTTTCACCCCACTTGGAACTATGAACAAGCCCGACAAATAGAAGCACACTGTAGGACAAGTGGAACACTCCCGCTTATGTGTTTGTTGCATTATAAGATTCATTTAATTCATCTTCTAATCAAACAACTTACTATAGGTTTGCTGAGATTCTCAATTCTCTACCACTCAAATGCAAAATGCAACACAATAATTATGAGGACTTTACAAGGATTGTAATGGGGCTCAGGGTTAAAAAGGGTTAGGAGAGGGACAACCAATTTAGGAAATGAGGAACTAAAGCCAAGTAGCCAATGAACAACCAAATCCATCCAACAACTATATCACACACATGCACTTTCCCAACTAGTAATGGAAAACTAAGTACACTTGACAAAAGCAACCATTGGAAATGAATATATACACTGATCATGCATTTATGCCAAACACTCTTATTCACAACATTTTTTCCTTTTTGAAATTTTTTCAATTTTTCCTTTCAATTTTTTTTATTTTTCTTTGTTATTCTCGTTTTATTTTCTTCTCTTAAAGAAAAATGAATGAATCGCATGTAATAACATAACTCATTTTCCAAATGATCACAACAATATATCCTCACACCATACTAAAAGTTCCAAAATCAGCCACCAAATATATCATTATCCAAAAACTACCCAACATATATTGAAGTGTTACTCCAGTAGTGTTAGCTTAGGTATAGGAAAATGTGTTTAAGCCAAGGATAAAATTAAAGTTTCACAAAAAATGAAAACGATCAAGACTAAAAAAATAAGCAAAGGGTAAAACATTCCAGTTAGAGTGGTGGTTTGGCTAATGTGGCTTACAAAACAATTAAATACCTCTATCATATTACCATAATTCACATGTGATTTTGAAGAGAATCAAAGCAAGTTCTGGAGATATAATCATGGCAGAGACACATATGGAAGAAAATAATGAGACTAAAAACAATGAATTAGTCTTTAAGGTACAAAATCTCATAGGTCTATCCACCAAAGTCAAGTAAAAATGTGAGGGGTTAGCACTAGCACAAATATCACACTTCTACCATGCACACCATATTCACATACAACCTAATAACTAGAGTACAAGAGAACACAGTCAATCATAATATAACATATTCTCCTAAATAAAATAAAAAAGCTTTTCAAATTTTTAAAATTTTACATTTTTTCCAAAATTTAATTTCTTAATTTTTTAGATTTTTGAAACATAGTTTCCCGACCCCCACACTGAGATCACACAATGTCCTTATTGGGCGTGAAAGGAAAGACAAAAAGAAAAAAATATATAGAAAAAGAAAAGAAGACTCAAAAAGAAAGAAAAATGATATGACTCTAAAACTCAAAAATAAAACAACAAAAATAAAATAAAGCAACAAATATGTACAAAAGGAAGCAAATTCACAAGAGAAAATATAGAGGAGCGGTTATACCAGATTAAGTGTTGAAATGCACCTAAGTTATACCCTCATGAAATCCGTTTTGATAGAGACTTATGGAGCATCAGTCACTCTATCTCAAGCTGAAAATGGCCACACAAATCATAACCCATTAGCGAATGTGGTAGCTTATTAAACTGACAAGAACAACTCTCAATAATATAAAGACAATGAAAATGAAAGAGTTGATACCAAATATATTACATCCATAACATGGATGCAACACAGTTGAGGGCCCTTTTCAACTTATCAAATTGTTGGGCCCAAATGTCAAATAAAGAATTGTACTAAAAGTTAGCCAGCAAGTGAGTCATCGGCCTAGACATTTGATCATCATGAATGAACTGCCTAGGCTAATCAGTTGGTCCCACGTCCCCTGGTCTTTTAATCTTGGCATGCTTAAGTGCCTAGTCTAAATCAATAGTCATAGGCACAAAGTTCTCATACTCTAAAAATTCAGACTTGGATTTCTCGAGGGTAGGGTCACTAATGATGGGGTCAAAAGAAAAGAATTCATATTAAATACAAAAACCCTCATTAACACTGCCATTATTCATTTAACCCACATGAAAAAGACTCATATTCCACAAAGAAATGATTATCGCTAAATTCTAAACTAGTGGGCTTATTTCCTCCTCACATGACTCCTATAAACAAATATCATCTATTTCATTAAAGTCATGATGGTCAACTTTAGTGACGTCATTATGTGAGCTAAGTTCAGGTGCATGGTTAGGTTATAGGGACATAGGGATGTCATTGCCTTGTTCTAGGTCAGACAAAGTCATAGCATCATGTAAATTAGGCAAAGTAAAACGAAAGGAATCAAAATCATTAGAAAGACTAACTTTAGGTTTAGCAGATCCTAAACCAGAGTCAGCCTTATACAATTTATAAGCAACCCTATTCTGATTACCAAGATGAGAATATTCAGCAATTCTCTCCTTCATAGTCTCTACTATTTTATTTATTAATTCATTTGTCATCTTTCCAAGACTCGCACATGTGGCATCCACATAACCACAATAAGGGCAAGTATGAACATTATAATCAGAATACTCACAATAATTACACAACATAGGAGGCACATAAAGAGTAAGACGAGTGGCCACACAAATCTATAAAGTGATCATGTTGGTGGCAATTAACATGAAAAGTATATCTGACATGAGTTGGGTACCTAAAAGTCTCTTAAATTGTTCAAACTCATATGTGTCCTAAGCTAACTTTTTGAAAAAAAAATTCCAAACCCCATCTTGAATTTTAGATAATAATTCTAGTAAACCTGTAGACATATAGACTCAACTAAACATCTGAATTTAGCATTCAAACCCACATTAATGGCCTCACAAATTTCTCTTTTTTCAAAACTTTGATTCAATTAAGCACAATAATCATTAAGTCTTGATAAATAGCTCCACAAAGATTCATGATCAAACTATCAGAAATGAAAAATTGGCTCTAGAAACGTACCTAGAAAATTCGAAGTAGAAAAAGAAATTTAAAAAACTGCACTGAAGATTTTTTTCTGATTTGATTTTTTTTTTTCAAATAGAAAATTAATAACTAACTAATCAAAGCAAAAGTTGACCAAAATAAAAACCAAATCAAAACATAAACTCTAAACAACCACATTAAATCTAAATTAAACTAATAAACACTCACTAAAATCAAAATCAAAAAGTACAAAAAGAAACAAAAATGCCTGAATTGATTAAACTGCGACTCAATTTAACATGCAACCTAGTTTCAAAAATTTCATCCCTAACAACAACGCCAAGAACTGATTGGTATTTTTAATAACCACAAGTTTAAACTGTAATTGTACGGCTTTCGTTGTAACACTTAGGGGTCGATCCGCAGGGATAGATTGAGAAACCCAGATTGCTAATAGCCAAAACTAGCAAATACCTAAGACCAAGTTTATGAAGCAAAATACTTATTAATCATCTCAAATTGCTATCTAAACTATTCTAATCATTTTAAATATTGAACCTACCACTACAAAGGTAACAAGAAAATTAACAACTTTAATTCTCTTTTAAACCACCTTAAATTCACAGAAATCAGTAAATCAAAATAAACCCAACAATCCAAGTTAAAATTGATAAAACAAAGGGCAAAGAAAACTTTACACCACACCAATCAAAGTGTTTGAGCTCAATATATACTTCTTATCAATTCAAAATAGGGTATGTCAATAAAAAGCCAAATTGAGTAGAAGTCTAGGAATCAAGCAAACCACACCTAACTAAACCCCTTCAAAACATATGAAAACTTGAACGAAGAACAGAGCAAGTAGCAACAACAATCAGAACCCAAAAATTTGCACAATGTGAATGCCAAATTTCAATTTCCAATTCAACAAGGTCAGGTCTGATTACATCAATCACTGGAACTAAAATTTTGGATCTCCTGAAAGTTAAGAAAAATGAAAACAAAAATTATAGACAAAAAAAAAGACTCCACTCTCTATGCTACTGCCCCTTTTGAGCTAGTGTTTTTTCTTCAATTTGTAACCTGAATCTAAACCCTTAGCATCCTTCAATATCTTATAACTGTCAAGTTATTTACTGCCCATTAATCAACCTAATTGATGAGATAAGGATAATGGTGACGGAGAAAATTACATTGATGAGGATTATTAAGGGGAATGATGAAGAATTATGATGAAAAAGAAAATTAAAAGACAAGGGAAGGAGGAAGTTCTGGGCAGTAGATGAAGAAGAAGATGAAGGGGGCGTTGTAGGTTAGCAGCGAAAAAGAAAGAGAGTAAAGAGAAGATAGATGTGAAGGAGGCCTTAGGGTTTACTAGGTTAGCCAAGGAGAGAGAAGAGGAAATAAGGGGCCAAAGGCGTGAGGCATGTGCAGCTCACGTGAAGCCTAATTGATGCAATGGGGGAACTTGGTTATACCATTAGACTTAATTAAAGTCTAGACTCTCCTTTCTTTGCTGGGCTTCAGCAAAGAACAGGCACGTGAGGAAGAACTGAGACAAAAGGCTGGGTAAGGCACTAGCACATGCTCATGATGTGAGACAAGGCTGGAGCAGTTCTAGCAAGCACAAGTGGGGCATGATTACTGGAGCATTCTTCAGGCCTTTTTTTCTTCTCTTAGTTCCACTTGGTCCAAATCTCTTTTCTTCCGCTCTTTTAGCACATAATTTACTCATTTTATTCAAATTTTCATAATTCCTACAAAATAAAATTCAATTTTAATTATTTATCTTGAGCAAATATTAGATAATAAAATGGTATAAATGTCAAATTTTTAGATTGAACATAGGCCTTTAAAACTAGATCACTTCAAGTTTCATGGTGGACTTGAAGTCTAGCTTTGAAGTACATTTAATATGCCTGTTTGTGCTTCGTACCTTATGAGCACTTCAAATTTTGTTGATTGCCTAATCTTTTTAACTCCTTTTATCTCTTTGGTTAGAAAGTCAAGTGTGCCTGCAAAGTCAAACTCAAACAACCTTTCTCAAATCACATAAGGCATCAAATTCAACTCCTAGATTGTTAACAATCACCGTATTGGTTAGTCTCGTTTCTTTAGGTGCCAAAATTAAATAATTCGAGGATGGGACTAACTTTGATACCAGAATGGCTAAATTTGCTCTGTCTTCTGTGATAAGTAGGGTCACTTTGATATCCATTATCAAAGTTTCTTTGTCTCCTTTAGGAAACATAGTGACTTTAATATTTATATCCAAGTTAATTTATTTCATTTAAGGGACGGAGTTGCTTTGTGATTTCTCATGTATTGCATCCTTAAAAAATAAATATTTATAATAATTTTATCTTATTATTTGTGTTAAAATCAAGGCCTTCTTTGTTGAAAGACATACATTGAGAACCAAGTAATTTGTACTAGATTTTCTTGTCCCTTACTAAGTTTTAAAAAAAAAAGACTTGTGAGAGTCGTCCCTCTTGTTTTGTAAATCAGATTTTTCAAGTTCAAGGTCTTTGACCTTTGTGCGTAGACTTTCACATGTGTTTTGCATATTCTCATTTTCTTCTTTAAGATTATGATAGTCTTTCTAGAGGATTTAAACTTAGATAAATACTCTTGTTCATATTGAACATAGTTTAATAAGCCTTATGCTAGATATTCACTTGTGAAAGTAGGAAGATGTTCAAATGTTGTGTCTTCGGAATCTTCATATACTTCTTCCTCAAGGTCTTACTTTATCATAAGGCAAAAGTTTGCCTTCTATTCTTCCTCTCATTCACTGTCACTTCATGCGCCTTTTTATTGCCCTTCTTGGCTTTGAACGTCTCATTTCAATTTCTATTCTTTGTATTCAGACCATCTTTGATCATATTCCTTAGAATTCCATAGCGACAGGAAGTACACATGTTAGTATCAACTTTAGAGGAATTTTTATCTTCAGAGCTCCAGTCAATTCTCATTGAAGTTGACCCTTTTCGAAGTCCTTTGTAATTTGGATGTCTTTGAAACATTTTCATAAAACCTTGGCTATTATATCCATTGGTTCTTCATCATCCTCATTTGACACCTCACTTTATGTTTCAAAGTCTTCATTTGTGGATTTGAGAGGGACTATTTGTTTTGACGCCTGATCATCATTCTCCTCTTGTAAGTGAATCTCGTGGGTTAAAAGTTTTCCAACAAGATCATCCAACTTAAGAGTCTTTAGATGTTGGCCTCTTCAATTGTTGCAACTTTGGGTCACCATTTACTTCTTGCAAAACATTGTAATTGCTTTCCCACCGTCTCTTCATTGGTGTGTGTTTTTCCCAAAGACTTTAGGTTATTAATGATCTTCGTAAATCAAATGTACATGCCCTCAATAGACTCTCAATGCTGCATCTTGAAGAGTTCGTACTAGTGAACATAAAGACAAATCTTTGATTGAAGAACTTTATTTGTCCCTTTATATTGTAAGTTGTAACAAAATTGTCCTAAAACTTCTTTACTTGTATCATATGAAGACACATAGATTAAACATGTTTGTATTGACCCCACAAATTAAAATATTCAAAACTCTATGTTTTTACAAGTCTTTCTGCCTCCATCTTGGTGTATTCCAATCTTAACTTTGTTTCAATTTTATCTCCTTTCTTTAAGGTAGGGATAAGTCTTAATTGGAAATGCTTTCCCAAATATCATAGCCATGATATTTGATAAAAGATCTGTGCATTTTTTTTCCCCAATGAGTAAAGTTAGATCCTCGAAATGAAGGAGGTCCAATTAAAAATCATCCTTGATCAGCATCACCAACTCCTATGGAGGACATGATCTTTCCCACATGACAGTTAAGTCAAAGTGAGTTGAGCTACTTTGATACCAATTGCTGGTCCTAAAGCTAAAAGAGATATCACCCTAAAGGGGGCTGAGGTAGATAGGGTAATAGATAAAAATTAAAGACTTAATGAACTTCAAAGTACCTTCAAACATATCTGTCAAAGTGAATACAGGATAACTTTAAGCATTAGTAACCACTGTTAAGAATAAAATACTTAAAGAGAAATGCAAATGCAGAAATAATAGAGAGACAAAACACACGATGTTTTATGATGTTTGCCCTTCCAAATAAGGTTAGCCACCGTCTAAGGCACTTCTTTCCTTAAGATTTAAATCGCTCTACTTTTTTATTCACTTAAGAAGTTACATTATTGAGTCATTAGCTCCATAATGGCTACCTTGAGTACTTCTGACAAGAGCCGCTCGATCTAGAGATACCCTCTTAGATATACCACTCAATTAAATACCTTAAGTTGAGTTACTCTCTAATTATTGCTCACTCAACACTTAGCTATCCAAGTAAGTTTTCTAACTTGTTAGAAGTTTTGTTTCAAAGATTAAACCTTCACAAAAGAAGTACAAGAAGGAGAACATAGCAAGAGTAAAATTAGGTGCTTCATCTTGTGTCTTACTACTTGTTTCAGCTCTTGTTTATATAGCTTTCTAATCTTCATATGACAATTGGAACAAACTTAGCATGTCTTCAATGCAGCCAGATTTGGTGTTGCCATGATTTCAAAGTCACTTGAGTTATTCATATCTAGCTCTTGCATATGGTAACGATGCGACCATTATAAGATCCGATTTAAGTTGAGGAATCTTGTTTATAGTCACATGAATATCATAAAAATCAATCAAAATAATTCCATAAATATTTCAGAGATATGTCTAAGAGACCATCCATAACTATATGTAAATACTTTGATTAGGTTAAAAAGCATGTGAGTTTATGTAAATAATTTTCATCAATCAAGCTCACAATACCTTCAAAGATATTGACTGAAATCAATTACAGGATTCTATGGAGATTCTATCCAAATAAGAATCACCATACTTTGGGAAGGGATTTTGTAATCATATCATGATCTATATTTAAGGCAAACATATTAAACATAAAGATCAAAATAATATCTCAACATATTAAACATGTGTGTAGTACTCATAAAGATCGTCAGATCCAATCAATAAGTATTCAAAAGTCAGCTTAACCGACTTTGACAGGAATAGACCAAAGCTCATATAATCCATATAGGTTTGTAACCATTATTCTTTACATAAACATATATTGGCATAACAAGACATTCACATCATAATTTTGCTTGCACTCAAAACTATCAAAGAAGCTACATGGGACTTTAAACATAGGTTTTTGAGCATATGACTTTGAACATAAGATGTTAAGAAAATTAGATCGAAGTTCATATAAACTTATGATAATTATATTTGATGCTTACATATAACGAACAATATACAAGTCCAATCTTTACATCGGGCAAGCTTTAGTCACAAGATATTTTACGAAAGTAAGATCAACTAACTCTGACAACATTAACTCAAAAGATTAACAATCACAACTTAAACTCTTATTAAGTGACTTCGACTCAAACAAAAGCTACACTTCTTAAGGTGGATCAAACTAGGCAAGATAGGAATCATATGGTGAAAGACATTGAGAACCAATAGCTTGTATGTTAACAACATTTAAGTGTTAAGCCAAAATTTATTAAAAATAAATAATATGTACAACATAATTTTCTGATGTACAAAAATATTTATCAAAGTTGTACATCAAAACTAATTAAATTCCCCCCTTTTCTTTTTTTTGTTGTGATAGTCACGCACGAAGTTCAATCCCAAGTGATTGTGCTTTATTGGCAAGCGCATGCTTTTTAACAACCGTAATCCATCCCAATTTAGTTGTAATTATTGTCATTTGTTAGAATTTTTCATTTACTTTGATTATATATACTTAACCACAAATCAAAATTTCGAATTAAGTGGATACGTTATATCTTCACAAAATTATGATATTCTCATAACATAATCATACTCCCAGTCATCCTTCTCTATTAGTGGGTCTTGGTTTATAAATTCTACTCCCATTTTTTATCATCTTACTCCCATTCTTTGTTTGGCATATTACCTCCCTTACTTCACTATTTTGAAACTTAATGAATATATGATTCACTAATGCCCCCAAAAAAAAAAAAAAAAACTTCGTCAATTTATCAACCAGACTAAATTAAGGCCTATAGATTCTGCAAATTGATAGACTATTTTTTCTCGGCTCCCTCTATTTGTTCTTTTAATATTTTTGTTCCCAACATAGTGTTGTAAATTTTTGCAGAAATTTGAGTGCATGGATATGAATTGCAAATCACACATCACTTTCCCATAGGCCATTTTGCTTTTTTTAATTGAAAAAAGGTGTTTTTTACCACCATTTTTAGAAAACTTGGGGGCTCTGCTCCTAATTTAATCACACTAGATTCTTTTGCTTTGTTAAAACAAAGAAGCCCCTTTTTTTAGGATCTCTTTTTTTTTTTCCCTAAAGGCCTAGAATTTCTATCTGAAGAATAAAATCTTTATGGCTCAAGACAAATAATTAAATCTTTGTTCAATTATTCAAGTATCTCAACACCCATGGACTCACTGGTTTCGTCTGAAATTCTCCAACAAGACCTTAGGATCTGGCAGGATCTAAAGGATTTGTAGTTCCGGCAGGAACCATTAGTTTTGTAGTTCAATAGGACCAAGGATTCGACAGGATCTAAGTTTGGTTTGAGAGTCCATCCAGACTCAAGTTTGGGATTAGAATTTCAAGATTGAGCAGGATTCAAATTGTGAAAACTATAGCTAATCTTTGTCTTTTATGTTAATATCATAACTTCTTCTTTCTCATCTTTGGTCATGACTAATATGAACACTTGAAGGTGGTGACTTGCGAGGGATAGAGAAGATGAAAATTAGTATAATCTTGTTGTTTTCTTACCCTTAAGCTCCAATTTATGGAACATGTTGATAGGATTCTACTACTTCCTCTTTTTCTTCCTTCTAAAAACTCTTGCCTTGTTTGTTTGATGATTATGCAGAGCCTTGCCCTTTGTTATGTGTTTTCTCTACACTCTTTGCCTTTAACCTCCCCCCCCCCCCCCCTTTTTTGTCCCGTAGTTTTTATAGTGCTGAAATGAGATAATGAGCACTCTAAATAAATGTGGGCAACTTCCAATCTAGACACGTAGCAATAATGGAGCAAGTGGGCAATATGCAGTTGACATGTCCAACTCACTTTTCCTTCTTCTTCTTCTTTTTTTAAATTTCCCTTGGTTTGTGGTTTTCTGGTAACCACCACATGCACACTTCTATGTGCATACTTTTTATTTGTTATATTTACTAAGTGGGTTCATCCATTTAACAAAATGACCCAACTCATATTGTTGTAATGCTTTTTAGCTTGACATCATAATATTTGGATTATTTGGTTAATGTAAGCAAGAGGTAATTCAAGCCTTATACCCATTTTTGACTTAATTAGTATGATATTCAATAACATACAACGAGTCTTAATTCAATAGTACCAATTTTATTTTACATATATAAGATTAGATTTTGTATCCTTCTTCACAATGGGCTCACATTAATTTTATGAGTGTCAATTTTGATAAATATACATTTATCAAAATTTCACATTCAATAATATGATATCCATATTTCTCGGACACATATCAAACACAATTTGAACTTGTCAATTCATTCAAGTATGTACATAGTAACCTTTTGACTTTCATCAAAACATATCGAGTTTAACCAAGTCAACATCAAGATTTGGAAAGTTCACCCACGACGGGACCTTACCTATTACCTCCATATCAAACCTAATATTTGGGGGTCCATGGTTTAAGGATTAAGGATATAGTACCTACCATCCAAGGACCATACCTTAACACAACCGCCATTTCTTCCTTGCAATTAAATTGAAAAATATGCCAACACTTTGGGTGGCAAAGAATACGAGGACTACTACCCTAGCACTTTTCAACAAAAGATTTGATGACAGAAAGTTCAAGCATACGTCCAATCAGGTACGCCACTAATGATATGCCCTAATAAGCAATTTTTTCCTCAATGTCAGAGGTAATATTTACCGATTTCTCAGCATGCATAATTGTAGGCCCAATAAAGTGTAATTTCATGCCATTCGCAAGCTCCCGCTTATTTTGAAAGAATCATGAAGCGATTTCTCACTCAAATCAGAGCCGCCATTCCTCTTAGAATTATCCCCAAATTTCAATAAAACAGGATAATTACTCATCGCATTATTAGTAGCAAGAAGAGAAACATCAGTATTCACAATCAAACTGTCATATTCAGCTTCCATGTCAACCAGGTTAGACCACTTTAATGGAGTATAAGCTAAATTGTAATTAGAGTTACCTTAGCTAGGACCAAATCACCAGCTTGTTTACCTATTCAAGACAGTCGATTGTCCTCAACCAAATCACCTCATCCATAGAAACCGTCAACGTTTTCCTCTTTGAAGGTAGCCCTCCACCTTGTGCTTTCATTGTTAGGCGCCGACATCCTCTGCTTAGCTACAGAGAAGACGATAGGAGATGACCTCTCTCATGGGTCGGCTCTAGAAAATTGTCAAACTTTAAAATGAAAAGTTACTTAACTTTTATTTTTAGGTTTAAAAAAATCATCAAAATGGTTTATACAATGCCTTATTATTTCGACGTTAACCTTTTTTTTGGCCATGAAAATTTTCATTCAGTTTACATGTTGCATATGGGTTACTTATTTTTAACCTTTAAGGACATCGAAAATCAAAACTTAGAAAAGGTGGGAAAAAACCTTGGGCAATATCTAAAATCTCATTTAGAAAATTACATGTTTAGTGCGTACCCAAATGAAAAACTTACCATAGGTTGGATCTGAAATATGGGAACTTAGAAACATTAACATCGACGTCCAACCAAGATACACACCCTTTTTTTCCCTCTTTCTTGTCTTTCTCTATGGTGGTGTTTGGTTCAGGTGGAAAAATGATTTTCCTATAAAATAGTTTTTCAATTTTCTGTTGTTTGGCATAATCAAAGATGCAAAACTATTTTCCAAGGAAAATGATGTTTCTCTGAATGGACAAAAATGATTTCTATTCTTAAAATATAGGAAGCTAATTTTCTTTATTTAACCCTTTAAGAATACGATCAACTGTAATTTAGGTGCAAAATTTAATTTCAACAGTTTGGATCGAAACTTGACTATCCAATGAGAAAAATTAAAATAAACTCAATTCCAAATTTGAAGCCCAAGTTTCCTTCATTTAGTCAACATTTATCCCTGCCAAGACAATTCACTCGACATTTTTCGCCATTTAAAAGTTCAGTTGATTTGCCACTAAATCAATTGCAATGGTTTGGATCAAAATTGGATCATCAGATAAAAAATATTAAAATAGGTGCAAATCCATATGTTGAGCTCAATATTCCTTCATTTTGTCAGCATTTCTCTCTGCCACAATAATTCAATTGATATTTTTTTCATATTTAAATAATTCAGTCAATGTTTTTCGCAACTAAAACAATTTTAATAGTTTAGATCAAAATTTGATTACTCGATAGGAAATATTAAAAAAAGCTCAAATACGAGTTTTAAACTTAACATTCCTTTATTTAGTCAACATTTATGGATCTTACGACCATTTAATTGACATTTTTCGCCATTTAAAAAATTCAGTTGGCATTTTTATTTTTGCCATGGAAAATGATTTATCTTGTACCAAACAATGAAAAATGTGACATGAAAGTTAATTTTCCTTCAAAAAACATTTCCCATGAAAAATGATTTTTTGAGAAAATTATTTTCCATCCAACCAAACACACGGTCCATATGAGGTTGCTAATTCCAAACTGTCCTCCGGTTTGAAACAAACCCCCGGCCCTCAGCCACCCCAATTTAGCCGCAGAAAGCGGTGCCACGACTCATGTTCTCCGGTTTGGCATCTAATAGTTCATAGATAAGCTGAAGATCACCAAAGAAAGGAAAAACTAACAAAAATAAACAAGTACCTTTAATTAAAAACTTAACAATTGAATACAAGCAAAAATGTTGCAGTATTGAAGCACATATTTTAAATTGTTAAACAGAGACATAATAATAGCATATAAATGTTAGTTATATAATCCTTTTGGTTCGACATGAGGACGGTATAGTCTAGATGTTTATTACTAAAATAAATAGTAGTTCTTATTAAAGATGGACAACCTTCCGAAGGCTTGCTCCCTAGTTAGAACATATGCAATTTTCATAAAGGTAGAACTTAATCATCATTGCTATATGTTTTAGTGAACAACCCTATTGAAGAATTGTCCATCCTTAAGGAGCATTGTTATGTCATAGAAAGCAAACCTTCCGAATATACGGCACTCATTTCCACTTAAGAACAAACTAACATAACATTTGGCATTTATAGGATGGTTAACTAGGCAAAGTATATAATTACAAACTGACTTCAGTATTTAATAATGGTACAGCATGGCATAATCAAATTCTTATTCTGCAAACAATTCAAAATTATATTTTTCTACTTTTACTTTTTTTCATGATGCCTTAAGGTAAATCCTAGTGAGAAGAGTTGTCAAAAACTGCACACATTAGCTTTGCATATTTTTTCATAAATATACGCTTGACAATTCTAACACCCATGTATAAAGGATTAGACTTGAGGATACCGGACCTCCCCCTCTTTCTCAATTTGATGACACAAAACTCATAAACTCGCCGTCCAACTCAAGAGCATCCATGACATTAGGCTCAAGACAAACCTCCAAGTCCACAGTGCCCCCACCATCACATCCCGGATTGGCTACAACCTTTCCATCATGCTTATTCGCAAAGCCTGCCAAAACAGCCACCGCTGGCCCCAGCCCAAATTCAGGTCCATACATGTCAAACCTCATGGATCCACCTATCCACAGGTTGTTGCGCATGTAAGACGCAAATTCTGGACTTGTTTGCGCCACGTGAGGTGCTTTGACAATCGAGCTCACACACTCACGTATTCTTTTGTCATCATACATCATTATGCCTCGATTAATCAGCTTTGCAGCCCAACCCAAATCTTGCCCCAAAAGTTTGGCTATCTTACATGATGTTAGTGCCATAATGATCACATTCCCGAACTGGGCTTCGCTTAATGGCGGGTTGATTCTGGACCGAAAATTGATGACTATGTGCAAGTGGTCTATTCATTGGTCTCTACTTTCCGGGGCCTTGGTCACAAACCTCCAAAGAAATGCACACAAGGCTTCGAAGGAGGAGAATTTATAAGCCTCACTCCCAGCCCCAGCTTTGGGCCTTGGTCTTGAGTTTCGTTATCGCGGTGGAAGAAAAATGGAAAATCCTCTCCCTTAATGGACCAGGCTCGAACTGAAATACGAACTCCTCCGGTTCGAGGTAAGGCAGCTTGAGGCTCCGGTCGTAACCTTCTGGAAGGATGGGCCCATATATGCGCTTTTTGGAGACAGACAGAGAGTCTTCATATTTTCCATTATGTAATTGAAGAAATATTTCTGATAAGGAAGAAATAAAGTGCCAAAGCGAGGTACCATCCCCTGTGGAGTGGTTCATGGTGAACCCTATGAACATCCCATCTTGAAGCTCCGTCACTTGGACCGACAACAGCGGCCTTGGGCGGCCATCATGATTCACCGTCCTCTTCCCGAGATCGAAATGTTAAATTTTTATATTAATTGGGCTTTAAACAACGAGTCATGCATATAAGCTCAAATAAGGTTCCATTCCAAAACCAATTGGCAATAGGTGGAGTAACTCACAAGCTTATATACATGCTCAAGCCCTTTAATTTCATCAATGTGGGACAACACCCACTATCATACTCCAACACGCCCCCTCACGTGTGAGCTACTAACAAGGCCCAACACGTGCACACAATTTTAATCAAACGAGGACGGTGGCAAATCAAGATCGAGCAACTCGCTCTGATACCATGTTGAATTTTTATATTAATTGGGCTTTAAACAACGAGTCATGCATATAAGCTCAAATAAGGTTCCATCCCAAAACCAATTGGCAATGGGTGGAGTAACTCACAAGCTTATATACATGCTCAAGCCCTTTAATTTCATCAATGTGGGACAACACCCACTATCATACTCCAACACGAAAAATAATCGGATCATTGGATGGACATCAACAGACGAGAGGACATCCAATACAGTCATATCCACAGAAGCATGGAGAAGACCAGCTCCAGGGCCTTTGATGCAGTCCACATAGATCGATGAAGCATGCTCATTTGGGAACTTTTGAGTGGTGAATTGACCAGCTAAAGGGTAGAAATGAAGCAAAGAAACAGAGAGTGAGTCCTTAAAGCTTGGCTAAAAATGAAGGTATATGTTCTGGCTTAGACTGAAAAAGGAGTCCCTTTTGCATTGGGTGTACCGGTAACACGTACAGGTCAATAGGGCCCAAGTAATGAACTTGTTTTGAGGGTTCGAGTTCATGTTTGGGTCTGATGAAACTTTCGGTTATCAGTTTGACTTCGCTGCGTTCTTTAGAGCTCATCACCAGTGCTTGTCAAAAGAATCGAGGAGTTCATACAGAAGAAATCAGCTATGGAAGAGGGAGGTTATTATTTGGTTAGCATTGTGTTCGTCATCCGGGAATTAAAACAATCCAGTCTTTTCCAGCCACTAACTATCATTTAATTTAGATGCAAAGATGTTATAGACAAGGACCAGCACGCTTGTTAGCATTGATTGATGTGACGTGATACCTATAACTCATGGTGCATTATTTTATGGGTGGAGGGAAAAAGCTAAAAATGAATATTGTTATACACTAATAAAAATACAAAGAATATAAAAGTGAATGTTATCTCACATTGATGAAATTAAAGTGTTTGAGTATTTATATAAATTTGTGAGTTACTCAATTCATTATTAATTGATTTTTGGATGAAGTCTCATTTGAGTTTATATGCATTACTCTTTGTTAATTGCCCAATTAATATAAAAATTTAATAGGCTAATATAGAGTTCACAGGAACTGACAAAGAACTGTTATGCTCTCCTGGCTCCTGCCATGTCTTTGCAACTCTTTCTTCAAATTCTTTTACAAGTTTCTGATTTAAATTGGATATATTGGTCATGTTCAGCAAACAGTTATTAACTGTTAGTTGTTAGTTATTTCAATCAATTATTTATATTAGGTATTCCAATCAGCAACTTCAGTTAGCTATTTTTAGAAAAAGTGTTTGATAAATTTAACTATTTTTAAAAAATATATTTGATAAAATTTCATTTATTCCCATCTCTCCTTTACAACTAAAAATGAATTTTTTTAGTCAGTTGGTCCTTTTTTTTTTTTCCCAATATGAATTAATTTTATGTGATATATGCAAATTACTTGCTCTCATATAATTCCATTTTATTAGTAGTTGTTAAATCTCCTTATTGATTTATACATGACTTATTTCTTTAATTTAATTTTCTTTTCAATCTAAATTAAAAGTTATGTGATGTTTAAGGCTCATAACACAACCTTATTTTGTTGTTCACTTAAAAAACTTTCTATTTATTATTAGTTTAATTTTCTTTCAATATGAATTGATTTTTTTGAAGTGGGGATAAATAAAGAATTAAAATTAGCATTTCATTTAATATTACTATATAAAATTAGCAAGAATTTTTATCAACCACTAAAATAAATTATGAAGATGCAGTTACTATGGATCATTATTTAATTTAAATTTGAAGAAACAAGTAAAAACTGAGAATAAAAAGTGCAAGAAATATATGAATTTTGTTTATGGTATTTAAGTAATGGTAATTTAGACTTTGACATTAAAAGTCCAAACAACCAACCTCAAAAAGTTACAAATATTAACTTTTTGAAAAACAGGTTTTTAGGGTGAAAAAAAATATTCCAAAAAGTCAATAATCAAACAATCCAAATAGCTATTTGACTTAGTCAAACAACTAAAACAACCCCAAAAAGTCATTTTTAAACAAAAATTCATCTACCAAACAGCCCTTGTACATGTATTACCAAGTATGAATTTTCTCTACCCAACTTTTCATTATTGTAATTTACACTACATACTCATAACTTAGGACTTATAGAATTCAATGTTTAGGAGCTACAACTTCTTACCAATTACACATAAATTTTATCGCTCCTTATAAGTCCTGCCTGCGCTGTGGATGACTTCTTATAACACCTCCTCATTCTTTACCACTCTTTATTACTCCTTATCGCTTAAAATTATAAGCTTATGATTTTTTATGCTTACTATTAATTTTAACTACTGGCATGGGCAGTCATCTGGCACACTATCTTAGTTAATGGCCAACATGTGCGTCAATACTAACGTGATGCCAGAAACGAACAGACTTCGGTTTGGATTAGAGATTACCGTGCCAAACCGCACATATGATAAATAATGGCACATAATCCGCTAAAAAAACAAAAGAGTTCTTGCGAATATTAATGCAAAAGGGTCAGGTTGGTATACTGCACCAACAGTAACATAGCTGAACAATATATTATGACTTTGTGTGCACTTTTGTCGAGCTGATAATATTCGAGCAAAAACTAAGAAACAATATCTTAAAAGCATCAAAAGGCATGGAACCACAAACCATGTGTGAAAATACAAAATTTATATAGCATTACAGCTTTTGTATTTTTTCTTTTGCAGGGGTAAGGATCCCACGCACTGAGCTTTGAGCGCCTATCACAGGTGGCCAGTAGCCTTCCTTAGGGTCTGTTTTTCTTGGCTGAAAAATAAAGATCGGTAAATGAGTAAAGTTGACTGAGATTAGTTGAAATAGGTTAAAATTGGTATTTTTATTGTTGAAGTAAGTAGAAGCTGGTTGAAGTTGGTTGAAATCGATTGAAGTTGGAAGAAGTTGGTATATTTTTTTGATTTGATAGATGGAAGTTGGTTAATGTAAAAAAAAAGTGGGAATAATTTAATAAGTGTTGTTGCAAATGCTTGTTGGTCCAATTTGACTAGTTAAATCATCCGAGAGGGGGGTGAATAGGGTAATGATCAGTGTCGTAAATTAATTAAAATAAGGAGTAGAAAGATAAAGGTGGATAAAATACAAGTATTTTTTAACAAGGTTAGCCTCAATCAAACTTAGTCCTCGCCTAGAATTACAACTCTAGAGTACAACTCTAGAATTCTAGGATTAACCCAATTTATTAGAAGTGATAGTTACAACTTTAGAGTACACCTACTCTAAATTTCAAGTCACAAATTGACATTCTCAATAAGGTTTGGTAAAATTGACCCTTTAACTCTGCAATCCCACACAATTATAACTTTGAACAATACAACTTAATTGTTCGAATAGCAAATCAAAGTTTAATGAATGCAAGTAAGTATTGTTGTTTGTGCTCGTTCTACCTCTTTTAGCTGGAAATTCCTCTAATTTTATAGCCAAGAGATGTTGAAGAAGCTGAAGAAACATTTGGTAAGTGACCATTTCATCAATTAAAGAAAGTCAATCTTCCATATCATTTCAAGGCCTGAAACCCAATCTTTCAAGCCCTTGAAATTGGCAGTCCTGATTAATGTTTATCTTTTGATCTCCAACAGCTAATTATCTTATTTTTTGCTGAAGATCTTGGCTGAGAAAATCATCTAGAAGTCATTTTTTAGCTGCACAATCTTTCACAATATAAGATCAAGAGATAATATCGTAATTTTAGGCAAATCATGACATTTGATAAATATAGAGAATCATAATCCCATAATCAAATTTAAATCAAAAAGTATAATACCATAAAGATCAAATATTCAAATTTGAATGCTAAACTATCTCAAGGATCTTATGACACCTATATAAAATCATTAAGCAATGCTAGATGTATATACACTTAGAATCATAACATATTTAAACAACATAAATATTAAGATATTTGAAATATAATATGATAAATATATCAATTGCCCAATCGCTTTTTGTCTTTCATTAAAACATATTAATAAACACATCTTAAACTTAAGGGAAGCTAACAATGTTAATACATTAACAAATATTAAATTATCTATGACTTTTTAATTTGCATCGCAAAAATTATTTATAACATTTTTTAATGTATCTACTGAGGGAGTTTTTATGCGTTTATTTTTTACATAAAAATTTATAAATTACTATTTCAATACATCAACACAAAAAAAATTACTACATGTATTTTTTCGATTGAAAACATAATTAATTTTCACACGATAATTTATAAATTGTGAAAATTTACAGGATATGGGTTGAAATTGGTTGAAGTGGATTGAAATTGATTGAAATGGGTTAAAATTAAAGTTTTTTTTTTTTTTGGTTAGAGTTGGTAGAAGTGGGTTGAAGTGAGTTGAAGTGGGTTTTATGTTGATTTATGTTGATAAAACAGAATTTACCAACAAAACGAACAAGCCCTTACTGGTAGGAAAAGAGGGTAAGGATGGGACTAGCCTGCAACAGCGTTACTCTCACATGAAATTAGGTGTTTGGTTGTACTCGGTCTTCAAAGTGGAGGAAGCTAGCAAACGCCACCAATACTACACACATTTTAGCAATTAAAACTTATATGAATGGTTAATCGGTCCCCCCCCCCCCAAAAAGGATAAGATAACATAGTTCTTGCAAAACAAAAAACAATATGTTGAATATACGTAGTAACTAGTTTGACTTTCAAACCTAATTCATAGTCATGACAAATCACAAAGCCAAACTTGATAAGAACCTAATAAAATTGAAAATGGAACCCTTGAAACTTCTCCAAACTTTAGAAGAACCTAAAAAATTGAAAATGGGACCTATTGAAGTTAAGTCAAGTACACTAAGCTGAGCCCTATTTAGAGACATTAACACCATCCGCCAAGAACTAAGAATAGCAAACTATAATAGAGACAAAGCAATATCCAAAATTTAATTTAGGTATCATAAATAGTGAACTGAACTCTGATAATAATAGTGAATGAAGTCCTTTTTCATCAAATCATAAAAATTTAAGCACAAACTAGAGTGAAAGATCAAAATTGTAATTGGCCCAACTAGTTGTTAACTCTTAGATAGAATCCACTATCGAATATGTAAAATTTATCTTAATACAAATATGTCTAACTCGAAAACATGTGGCCACAAATTGAATAAAACTAGATAAAAGCCCTTCTTAGAACATATGAGGGCAAAGGAATATTAAATTTTGGTGCCTGAGTCTCCAAGTGTTGTGCAAATCAGCACCAAAAGGCGAAGCAGATTACGCCAGAATTCTATGCTTTGATGTCTCTAGTTTTATAATGGCATAAGGTGCGGACGAGGAAATTAAAAGGGGACATAATAAACCCCTATTCTCATTTTTGAGGTATAGATATAGATCTTCACTCTTCCTATCGAAGAAATAAAAGTTCTGTTTGAAAAGAACTAAAGCTTCTTAAGTAAGAGTATCTTGTTGACAATTCTACATCCCTTTGTTGTTGACAATTTCACTAATTAATTTTGACAAGGACCACGACACAACCAATATGTAGTTCTCTAGATCTCCTAGAACCTGTTAGGATATGTGTTACCCAGCCATACCTCCAGAAAATCATTCAGCCAACTAGGATTACCAAGGTCCTTGCACAATAGCTCCACATTAGACACGCAATTAAACGCAACAAGTAACGTATTTCTTTAGCATGATCATCAATGAAGTCTGCTCCTTTTTTTCCAATTTCTCCTTTATTCAAGTGTACTAAATTCAGTAAAGCTTGAACATTGCAACTTTTCCCTAGAATCTTCTCCTGGAATTTATTTAGAATTTACTAGTCCAGTTTGCAGAGGAAGAGAGAGTTAGTTACTAATTGCTAAGTTGTATATTCTATTAGGATGGGTTAGTTCTGTGGTTGCCTTTTCTGTTTTTCCCACTCTTTCTCCCTTTTACAAAACATTTTTGTATAATGTTGCTTAGTCATGTAATACACTTAATTTACACAAAATGAGAAATTCAGAAGTTAGTGAGATCACTCTGATTCTCCCTAATTAAGAGCTCATATTCTATTAAGAAATGTTGTATGAAATTAGAAGATTTGTATCTTTAGGATTCTGTAAATATAAGATTTTGAACTTCTATTAGGAATAGGTTTGTGCTTTCCGTTTTGTATGCATGCTAGGATTGCTCGGCAATAGAGGTGCATGGCCTTCATTATATAAGGCATGTGTCCTTGGCATTGATAATACAACACACAGAGAATTCATTTGCCTATTCATTCCTAGTCTCTTGTTCCTATTATTTTATCATGGTGTTAGAGCAAAATACCTAATCCCAAAATTGTTACTTGATCATAACTGAAGGAGGAGAAAAGAAGAGGTCCATTATAGAACCACACTCACCCCATTATCTATACCCTTCTGAAGGACTCGAGGTATTAATAACAGCGGTTATATTTGATGGGAAAAATTACGATATGTGGAAAAGAGCTATAAGGACATCTCTAAAAGCTAAAAAAATACAACCTGCACAAAAAGAAGATGAAGAGTTTTCCGAAGCAAACGCATGGGATATAGTGAATTCTATGCTTAGCTCTTGGATCCTCAATATTATTGATCCCAAGTTACGCATGAGCGTAGCATGTGCAAAAATTGCTTATTGATCCCAAGCGAAGGAATGAGTTCTTAAGCATAGATGCCCCTAAAATTCACCAGTTAAAAGCAGTAATAGCAAATTGCAAGCAAGCCAATTGGGATGTTGGTGAATTCTATTCTAAATTGACAAATTTATGGAATGAGCCCTAAAATCATGTAAAGGTTCCAATTTACACATGCAATGGATGCAAGTGTGGAGCTGTTGGGAAAATTATTGCTGTGTATGAGGGGGATAAAACCCATCAGTTCTTGATGGGTTTGAATGATGATGCCTTCGCTCAAATCCGAAGTCAAATGCTTGCTCAAGAACCCATTCCTTCGGTTAACAATATTTTTCAACATGGTCACGCAAGAAAAAAACCATAAAAGCATGATGGTTCAACAAGAAAGCAAGCAAGAGACCATGGCTGCTGATATGGCCGCAAGCCCACGGTGGTGTTGTAGCTATTTAATGTCGATCCCACAGAGATTAGGTTGATCTATTGAGTTATATCCCCACAAGATATGCTAAGCAAATCAAAATTCAAATGGTTTTGAAATAATAATTTCTAATACACTAATTCTAAATCAATTAAGGAAAAATGTCTAGGAATTCATATAGTTCTAAAAGGTGACCGGATCAAAATGATAAATATCTACTTTTCTCTAATCGATTAATTTCGAGGAATAGCAATATACCCAGAAATTTGATCTATTATTTCGAAATCAATCAAATTTGCCTAAACTAAGCAAACGTTATTCTTTCAAACTAATTTGACTTAATATAAGTTCAAAGTCTTCGATTACTTACTAGCCCTCCTAACATATAAATCTCTTTCTCGAAACGAAGTTATGCTATGTCTATTCAAGCAGTGCAACAACTAAACGTCGTCTTTCGAATGTTTACTCGATTGTTTCAGGCGTGCAAGTAAATTTTGGCCAAAAATCAACTCACAATATAACAATCACTTGATAGAACGAAATCAAACCAATCATGAAAATAAGCACAATTGTATAGATTGACACATGATCCAATAACCATTTCCACAAACTACTAAATCCCTAGACAAAAATTAACAACTCACACATAATCAAAGATTAAACAACTAACTACTCCAAAATGATAAATCTAAAGAGGAAAGAGAAGAGAAGATGCTAAGCCAAAAATCATGCTTAACCATCGCTGCAAACTCAGGATGGAATCCTTGCAAGTCCTCACTTCAACTCTATCTCACTCTCTCTCTACTCTAAACTAATCCTAGTCTACTTGAAGAGAGGAAAGGAGTATAAGATGAAAAGATGGGTGTGTGCGAGGTTGAGAGCCCCCCTTTTTATAGTAAAATTCTGGAAGACGAAAAGACATGCGTAATAATGGAATAATAACCACTAGGAAGTTGAAGGGCTTGCAAGAAAACAAAAAGTTTCACAGGAAATAAAGACACCACAGACCGCGGCATACACCACGAATCGACTGTGGTGTCCACTGCCTCGTCATTCTTCTGTTCTTCTTTCTTTCCACGGGAATGGCAAGTTAGGTGAATCCGTGGGGAGTCAAAATACACTCATATAGGGTCAATACAAGGGCAAAAAGGTCCAAAATTCTGCAAAACACAGAAAAGAACCATACCCAAGTGTAAAATGGGAAAAAGAGTATAAATTATCACATAAAGCATATAATTTTCCCTAAAAATGCAGCAAAAATGACCCTAAAATTATATACACTTTAATTACTTATCAAACTCCCCCATGTTTAAACTGTTGCTTGTCCTCAAGCAAACACTATAGAAAACCGAAAAGGGAGACGCATCTATGACTCAGAACATGACAAACTCCTCAAAGTAGGCAAGCCATAGTATATTACAAGCAAGAATATCAATCAACGGCAACCCCAAATAATGCGCAAAACATTTCAAAATCAGGAGGAGAAGATTTTCGAAAAAGTATAAGACCACAAGCTCAATATCAAACTTAATCACTCCTAAAGAACCACAAAGCATGTCATGCAAGCGCATGAGATTGAGTAGAGCCAAATGGACTGATAGAACATCACTTTTGGAAATATGGAACACTCCCGCTCATGTGTTTGAAATATATCACAGGTTCACTCAAGACTCATTCCAAAGATGCAATTTACCGTATGCTTGACAAGACTCTTAAATTCTCTACTAGTAAAATGCAATGTGCACAAGACAATCAAGAGGACTTTACTTGGGCTATAATGTGGGCTATAAGGGTTAAGAAAAAGGAGTGGACAAATTAATTTGGGTAATGTGGAGCTACTTAGCCAATTGACTAGGGAGCAATCAACAAAATACCAAGCAACTAGGAAGTTTACCAATACTCCAAATCCAACGACATAATGAACATATCCCAACAAATTATGTAGGAAATGAGTTGACAAAGAAAGAAATTCAAACTATTTGCATATCCAATGCCAATAACCTTATTCACTTCTTTTTTTTCTCCTTTTTCTTTTGCTTTCTTTTTCTTTTTTTTCTTTTTTGTTTTTTTCTGCAATTTTCTCTTTTTTCCTCTTTTTTTTTCTTTTTTTATTTTTTTTTTTTGGGGAAATGAAAGAAAAATTGCATTACTGAAAGGTATAGGATCACTAACTATCAACTCACAATCGAATTTTTATGTATATAATCCAAACAAGAGGGAACCAAAGCAAACGCTCAATGTCATCAATCCCTTAAAAAAAGGACATACCAAAGCCTCCTTAAACTTAATTACCCCTAAAATCACCCACTACATAGATGAAGTGATGCTTCATAGACTTGGCTTAAAGGTAGGAATATGTGTTTGGCCAAGGGATAAGATGAAGGGATCATAACAAAAGTAGATATAAGCTCAAAGAGGCTAGCAAAGGGGAAAAACATGTAATGCAAAGGTAGGCTATTTGGCTATGTGGCTAAAATATTCAAAGAAAGAAATGCCTCTATCATATCATCAAATATGCACATGCTAATGTGGTTTTGAACAAGAATCTAGGCAAGTTCTAAAGATGCAATATGGAAGAGTCACACACATGGAAGAAACATGAGAGTAAATATAATGAATTAGTCTAAATAAGGCTCAAAATCTCATCGGATATCTACCAAAGTCTCATTAAGCTCATAAAATGAAGCTCATGTACCAACATTAGTTCTAAAGACTCCAAGAGATAACAAAGTCTTCTTAACCAAGACAAGGGTTAAAATAAGAATATTTACAAAACCTTCACAAATTTTAGCACCAAAAGGAATTACACATCAAAAGTTACTCAAACCCATGAAAGCTATTTTGCCTAAACAAAAGCATCATTAGAGGTTATCTCACATCATCCTCACCATGTCTATATACAAATCCAAAATGCAAATCTTAAAATCAACTAATGCAACACACTAATGCAAACAAAAAGAAATTGAAAACTATATGCTCTAACAAGTCTACAAACTAAAAACCAAAATGAAAAAAAAAAAAAAAAAGAATTACCCTTCCCCTATGCTTAGATAAAGCATTATTATTCAAAGGAAAGAAAGTAAGAGAAGAGAAAGGAAAATAAAATATAACGATCTCACTAGGTTTGGTGCAGAGTGCACCTGAGCTATGCGGCCTCGTAATAACCGGGGTACATGGAGCATCAGCCACTCCATCACGATGTCAGGACTCAGCTCATGAAAGGAGACGTCGTTAAAGCACGCAGGAGCTTATCAAACTCTTGGGACCATAATTTAGAAAATAAAAGGTAAGAGGCAACAACCAAAATCGTTCCAAAGACATTAAGCATACTCTTCACTTTATCAATGGCCTCAGAAAGGTCATAGGAAGGATAAAAAATGTAATCCATGTGATTTTCCTAAGCAAGTCCTCTAGGTATATGTAATATGGATCAAGAGAGGCATTAAACCCACTAAAGCAATCTAGGGATACAAAATTGTTAGCATTATCACCAAGCATATTGAAAATGCTAACCTCATAGCCCAAATCAATATTGGCATTACAAATCATAGAATCATCAATGGGCTCAACAATGTCATACTCAAGGGAAGGAGAGGGTTGTAAATACATAGGTAAAACATGGAAATGATCAAGTGGATTAGGGATAACATAATCATCAAAACTAAGACTAAGAGACTCCTCATGCGTAAACACATCATGTGATTCCTCCAAAGGAGTCTTATCTAGATCATGCACCTCATCTAAAATATCTTCGGACTTAAAACATGCATCAGCAAAATCAAACCTAGCATCAAACCTAAAAGGATCATCCTCCCCGAGCCCCTCCACTGAGCTAAAGGAAAGATGAATCATGTAAAGTCAGGATAACATCAGTATTGTCCCAGGATGATGCAAAATATAGTTGAGTATAGCATGCATAATAAGGACATAAATTAGTACCATGGTCAGAAGAATTACACAAATCACACCGAAAAGGGGCATAATAAGATCTAGAATAGAATGCGCAAAGATCAGGAAATAAATATTTAGAAATAATAGTAGCCTTCTTAAATTCAAATGAATCCCAAACAATCCACTTAAGCAAATACCATACATTATCAACATTTTTACCATGAAAATTCCAATATTCTAAAAGAACACGGGTTTTACTATTCACACCCTCATCAACAATATCCAAAAATTCCCATTACCCACACAATAACCACATTGAGCCAAAAAAAAAGGACTTAAATGCTTAAAATACCTCCAAAATACTTCAAGTTCGAATTGGGGAAAATGAAAAATTGCCATTGTTTTTTTGTTTTAAAAATTTTTGTATTTTCAACTTTTCCTCTTTTTTTGATTTTTTTATTAGAATTTTTTTTTGCTTAGTCAAACCTATTAGGAAAAACCCAATATTCGACGCTAGCTCCCGATAACAGCGCCAAAAACTTGATACGGCCGCAAGCGCGCAGTGGCGTTGTAGTCATTCAAGGTCGATCCCACAGAGACTAGGTTAATCTATTGGGCTATATCCCCACAAGATATGCTAAGCGAATCAAAATTCAAATGGTTTCAAAATAACAATTTCTAATACACTAATTCTAAGTCAATTAAAGAAAAATGTCTAGGAATTCATATAGTTATGAAAGGTAATTGAGTCAAAATGACAAACATGTGCTTTTCTCGAATCGGTTAATTTCGAGGAATTGCAATCTATTCAGAAATTTGATCTATTCTTTCGAAATTAATCAAATTTGCCTAAACTAAGCAAACGTCATTCTTTCAAACTAATTTGACTTAATTAAAGTTCAAAGTATTCGATTACTTACTAGCCCTCCTAACGTATAAATCTCTCTTTCGAGATGAAGTTATGCTAAGTCTATTCAAGCAGTCCAACAACCAAATATCGTCTTTTGAATGTTCACTCGATTGTTTCAAGTGTGCAAGTAAATTTTGACCAAAAATTAACCCACAACATAACAATCACTTGATAGAACAAAATCAAACCAATCATGAAAACAAGCACAATTGTATAGATTAAAACATAATCCAATAACAATTTCCACAATCTTCTAATTCCCTAGACAAAAATTAACTACTCAGACGTAATACAAGATTAAACACCTAACTGCTCTAAAATGATAAATCTAAAGAGGAAAGAGAAGAGAAGAGAGAAGAATTGCTCAGCCAAAAATTGCGCTTGAACCGTCATTGCAAATGCAGGATGTAATCCTTGCAAGCCTTCACTTCAACTTTATCTCACACTCTCTCTATTCTAAACTAATCTTAATCTACTTGAAGAGAGGAAAGGAGTACAAGATGAGATGATGCGGTGTGTGTGAGGATGAGAGCCCCCATTTTTATAGTAAAATCGTAGAAGATGAATAGTCACGCGTAATAATGGAATAATAATCGCTACGAAGTTGAAGAGCTTACGAGAAAACAAAAATACTCGCAGGAAATGTAGACACCATGAACTGCGGCATACACTACAGACTGACCGTGGTGTCCACTGCCTCATCATTCTTCTATTCTTCTTTCTTTCCACGGGAATAGCAACTTAGGGGCATCTGTGGGGAGTCAAAATACACTCATTTAGGGTCGAAGCAAGGGCAAACAGGTCAAGAATCCTTCAAAACACCGAAAAGAACCATACTCGAACGTAAAATGGGAAAAAAGTATAAATTATCACATAAAACATATAATTTTTCCTAAAAATACAGCAAAAATGACCCTAAAATGATATACACTTTGAGTATTTATCAGTTGCCTTTGTTGTGACTGCATCGAAGATGCCCCAAGACCAATGAGACAAACCTACATGTAAGCATTGTGGTAAGTATGGGCATAAAGAAGCAAACTGCTTCGCATGAATTGGTTACCCAGCAGGTTGGGTTGCTAGGGGCGAAGTGTATGGGCGGAGGCAGACGTGGGCGAGGATCACTGGCAGCTCATGTAGTGTAGGGCCAGACTGAGGAACAGCACTGATCTGACGCGAAAAGGACAGTGACAGCGACTCCAGGACTAATAGCCGAGCAAATTCAAAGACTTCTAAGCTTGATCGACATTCCTAAATCAGGTTGTGACAAACTCTCAGGTAAAGATGAATGGATTTTAGATATTGGAACTTCTTGGCATATGAATGGTGATTTGGACGAATTAAGCCATATGTACGACATACACCCAATTTCGGTCGAGCTTCCAAACGGCGTGACTAGCATGGCTAACAAATGTGGACGGGATCAACTTAATAGCAATATATATCTTACAAATGTCTCATATGTGCCTGATTTAAATTGTAATTTAATTTCTATTGCGCAACTCATGAATAAATTATTTTGCACAATAATGTTTTCTGATAAACGTTACACGATACATGGCCATGCTACAAGGAGGTTGATTGGAATGCGTTGAATAGAGGAGAGGAGTCTATTTTTTTCCAGGAAGTCCAACCTAGAAGTGTTAAGGTCAATAAAGTGGTCACCAAGGATCTTTGGCATCAAAGGATGGGGTATCCATCAAAGGGAGTTATGTCTTTATTTTCTAATAAGTTAGAAGGTTGTGATAGCATAAATGAATTTTGTGATGTCTATTTTAGGGGAAAGAAAACACACTTGTCATTTTCAATTAGTGAAAATAAAGCTTATGAATGTTTTGAGTTAATTCATTGTGATATTTGGGGGGCTTATAGGACTGAATCTATTTTTGGAGCACACTATTTCTTGTCTATTGTTGATGACACAAGTAGAGGAACCTGGGAATACCTAATGAAAGAGAGAGGTGAAACCTCTTAATTAGTTAAAAATTTCGGTGTGATAGTGAAAAATAAGTTTGATATGTCAGTTAAAGTGATTAGGAGCGATAACAAAGAGGAATTTATCTCAGGTCCAATGTTGAAGTTTTATGAAGAATGTGGGATAATCCATCACAATAGTTGCATAGGTACTCATCAACAGAATGGAAAAGCGGAAAGAAAACGTCATCACATCCTTAATGTTGGCAGGGCACTCCAATTCCAGGCAGATCTTCCTTTAGATTTTTAGGAAGAATGTGTGTTGACTGCAACCTATCTCATAAATAGAATGTCTGCCTTAATTCTTCAAGGAAAGACCCCTTATGAGGTTTTGTTTAAGACTCAACCCACATATGATCACATCAAAGTTTTCAGATGTCTATGCTATGTACATTGATTCCAAAGAGAAAAAGATAAGTTTGGGTCATGAACGAGGTGTATGTTTATGGGTTATCCGTTTGGGAAAAAAGGCTGGAAGGTATATGACCTAGAAACTAGGGAAGTTTTTGTTAGCAGGGATGTGATTTTTTAGGGGGAGATATACCCATATTCTGAAAAATCAAAAGAAGAAATTGAAGGCTCAAATCAGAATAATCTTCAGCCTCCTATGCTTGGAACATATGATGGGTATGATGAAGTTGAGTGCGGTGAACTACATCAAGATGGACAATAAGTTTCTCAAGGTCCTACGTAACCTAGTTTAACTTATGATGAACTGGGGCAGGCCCTAGAGTCAGAAGCAGTGTCTCACTAATAACAGCCAGAGGAAAATCACGCAATACCGAGCCCTGACGCTGGAGGCCTAACAGTAAAGGTAAGGCATGGCTGCTGCATTAGGGGTCCTGATGCGGGAAGCCCAAATGCAACTGTAGGACCAGGCTGCTGCACTGTGAACCGAGACATGCGAGAACCAAGCCTATCCATTGATAGGGGGAGTGAACTGGCCCAGCAGACTGAGAATGTGGGCTGTGCTAAGTGAGATAGTAAGGCTCCCAGTCATTTGGAAGAGTAAATTTGCTATATGGCCCGACCTAAAGACCCCTCTTCAACTAGCCCATTACAAAAGGCCGCCTGCAGTAAGCCTTATCACATAGCGAATTATATTGATTGTGCAAATTTTCTCATGTGCATAGAAATTATTTAGCTGCAATTACAAAGATTGTTGAGCCCAGGTACTTTCATGAAGCTGTAAAAAATGAAAAATAGACAAAAGCGATAGTGAAGGAGATTTAAGCCTATAAATTAAACGAAACATAGACAGTTGAAGAATTGCCTCCAGGGAAGAAACCCATTAATTGTGAGTGGGTATATAAAGTTAAATACAATGCCAGTTGGATCCACTGAGCGATATAAAGCACGCCTTGTGATTAGAGGAGACGAGCAGGTTGAAGGCTTTGATTATCACGAGACTTTCGCATCAGTAGCTAAGATGGTAAGCCTGCGGTGTTTCCTCTCAGTTGCAATTGCAAAGGGATGGGAGTTACATCAGATGGATGTTAACAATGCCATTCTTCATAGAGATCTAGAAGAAGAAGTCTACATAACCATGCCTCCTGGATTTAAAGCTCTACACTCCAACAAGGTATGCAAACTTAAAAAGTCTCTTTATGGACTTAAACAAGCACTTAGATAACGGTTTGCTAAACTGTCCTCGAAACTGTTGGAGTATGGATTTATAAGATATTATGCTGATTATTCACTATTTACCTATAAGAAAGGTGATGTGTTCATAGCATTATTAATGTATGTGGATGATTTGGGACTCATAGATAATGAACCCCAAGCCTGTTAAGAGTTTAAAAAGTACTTGAATGATTGTGTCATATTAAAGATTTGGGGTCATTAAAATATTTTTTGGGCATTGAAGTTCCACAGAGTTCACAAGGTCTTTTTTTATGTCAAAGGAAGTATGCCTTAGAAATTATTGATGAGTGTGGACTCTTTGGATTCGAACTACCAGAATTCCCTATGGAAACAAATCACAAACCGGAATTGGCAAATGTTCCCTTTATGGATGACCTAATGAAATATAGGTGACTAGTTGGACGCCTTATACATCTCACTATCACTAGGCCGGAGTTGTGTTAGGCCATCCACATCTTATCACAATTTATGCATGAACCGAAGGAAGAACATATGGAGGTGGCTAGATGCATTTTGAGGTACTTGAAAGGAAGTCCAGGACAGGGGTCGTTATTAAAAGGTGATTCAGATCTGTAAGTCTACGCTTATTGTGATTCAGGCTGGGGGGTGTACCCTCTTACTAGGCAATCATTAACAGGATATTTCATTAATGTTGGAGGGTCACCCGTCTCTTGGAAGACAAAGAAGCAAAGTACTGTGTCACTTCTTTAGCAAAAGCTGAGTATCGAGCTATGGCCACTGTTACTAGTGAATTGAAATGGATTATGTCATTCCTGGCATTTCTTGGGGTATTCTTGGATAAGCCTATGAAACTATTATGTGATGATCAGATTGCCCTACATATTGTAAAAAATTCTATCTTTCATGAACGAACCAAACATATCGAGATAGATTGTCACTTTGTTCGGGAACGCCTTCTCTCTAAAGATCTGGAGATAGCCTATGCGCTTTCAAAATATCAAATTGCTGGTATCTTCACCAAAGCGTTGTGAAAGCTTCAATTATAGTTTCTTAGAAGCAAGTTGGGCATTATGAACTTGCACGCTTTAACTGGAGGGAGAGTATTAAGGAAAGTTGTGTAAAATTAGAAGATTTATATCTTCAGGATTATGTTAATATAAGGTTTTAGACTTGTATTAGGAATAGGATTATGCTTTCCATTTTATATACATGCTAGGATTGCCCAACAACAAAGGTGCATGGCCTTTATTGTATAAGGCGTGTGTCTTTGGCATTGATAATACAACACAGAGAGAATTTCTTTGCCTATTCATTACTGTTCTCTTAGTGTTATTGTTTTATCATATTCTTGCTTCAATATTTGTTATGTTCATGGTATCAGAGCATGCTATTAATACATCATTTGAAAGCTTCCGTTTAGATTTTTAATGTTCTTGAGTCACAAGCACGAGTTTTCTTTGCCAATCAAATGTTTCAATCAACCAGTCTAGCCTACATTAATTAAGACATACTTGTTTTTTAAAATTTGATTGACTAACTAGTTTCATTAAGTAACTTACCTTAGAAGAGTTTACTTTCATCAGATTTTTTTTTCTTCTGACTTCTTGATTATATATTTCAACAATGTTAGCTGAAAAGAATAAGGAGAACATTGTGTTCAGTGCTCTAGAAAATCCTTTATTCTTGCGCATTAGAAGCTCTTGAATCTTTGTCAATCTACGAGAAGCTTGTAGCTGTAAGTAGTTATCGATCATCAAGACGGAGCATTAAGATCGATCTTGCAACCAAAAGGAATTTTGGATTTGTTCAAGTGCAATTTATAGACCATAATCAAGATCCTGCCATGGCAGAGATGTGGGATTAGGAATGGCAATCGGGTGTGTAGGGTCCCAGAGATGGCAATCGGGTGATTCCCGTTCCCATTGCTCAGTCCTCGCTTTGAGAAAAGGAACTACTATTGATCCCTGACACCTCCAGATCCCTAATCCATGATGGGTCCCCTAATTAACCTCTTTTCTTTAGACAAGTTCAAAATCCTGAATCCCAAAATTAAAATTACACAACACATGCCTAAAATCTTATAAATTTTACTTTGTTCACAATCAATTGCATATAAATAATATACAACTATAATTAATCACCAAACATTGGTAACTAATATACATAGAGAAATACTTAGATGCCATATAAAATTATGCTCAAAACGATGCCTTGGCTAGGCTAGGCAAGCCTCAGCAACTGCCACCTCTGTGGTGGTGAATGAGAAACAAGGGTGGAGGAAGAATTGAGGCATCACAAGACCACCCTCACTTAAATGTTATCCTATTTTAAGATAGAGAGAGGAGAGAGAATTCAAGTGGTTGCATTAACGAGTAAGCATGGAGCAGTGTGACAAAGATATAGATGTTTGGTCCTTTCAGTCTATCAATCTCAATTAGACAGAGGAAAAGACTTTCTTCGAAGTTCCAACAAGGCAAAGAGAAGAGCAAAGGCTTTTTGGTTTCTAAATCAGTTACATGAAAAGTATAGACCCTTAGAGAATTCAATTACTTCTCATATCTCTACTGCCAAATGTAGAGTAACCTATTCCTTGATTCAATAAGAAGAATCTTAGTGGGAAACTCTTCATGTGAATGAATTGGATGTGGAAAGCATTACTTTGTATAGCAGAAATGAAGGAAAAACTACTAGAGTGCATCGAAGGAAATAAATCCACAAAATGTGGAAATAGAGGTTGGACTAAAGAAATGTACTGAGATTTTATAGCCTAGCATCAGTGGTAATATAAACAGAAGAAGTACCCTTAGGGAAATAAGGATAAAGGTTCTTTTTAGAGGAGCACAGCGAGATTTTCTTAGGAAGGAAGGACAACAACAAATGTGCTTATTAGCAATCAACCAGTTCATGATTCATTCACTTTCTCTCAGTAGCAAATAATTGATCAACATTCTCTCTCCTCCCGCATATGAGAGCCTAATAGAATTCCCCCCATCTTGGTTCTCTCTCTTTTCGAAGCATCCTCCTCGTTTCCCACCATCTTCATCATCATCTATCTCCACCATTATCAGCACCACCACTGCCATGCGAACTGCCAACATAACACCACGCTTCATCTCCACCTTACATGTCGCACTAAAATCAACGATGAAGATGAAGATTGGAACCAGCTTGAAGACTATAAAATGAGGGGGCTACGACGAATGTAAGGGGATCGAGGTTTAATTTTAGGTTTTCTTAGTTAGCTTTATTTCTAGTTTTAGTAATTTAGGGTTAGATTTTGTTCATCTATTTTGATATCGAGTGTTAGATCCATTTTTTATGTTTCAATTTCGTGCAATTGAACTTCACTTTGTTAATTTGGAGTACGTTGGATGAATTTTAGTCAATATAGAATCTTTTGGGTTTTGCTTTGAAATAAATTGCAAGCATCCTCTCATAGGTTTTATTTCTCCATTTGGAGCGATGTTAATGGAAAACCTGCCATTTTTATGAGCCTTGGAGCTTAGTAATGGTGAGGCAGACTTTGGTTTCTTTTTTCTTTTGGATCAATTTGTGCTTTGTTTGCGTTTTGTTGGCTGAGATTTTGAATCCCTTTTCCCTTATCATTTATCCTATTTTCACCCTATCACATTTCAAGTTTTGGTTCGATTATGTGAAGTTCTATTTCTTTATTTTCTGTTTCTGATTTTGGTCGAACATGGCTGATGTGCTTCTTGTGGATTTGAGGTTGGTTGTCACCATTTTTGATTTGGTGCTGCCTGTTTCAAGCTTGAAAGATCGTTTAGGTTGTAATTTTTGTTCTATTTCATTTATGGGTTGTTGTTGCTTCAGTGGATATTACTGAATATAATAAATCTTAATCTAATTTTCTGCTTGATTTTTGATTATTTTGAATCTAGACTTTTGCCTTATTCTCAGTTTCTGGTTGCTAAGTGTTCAATTCCCCTCCTCTGTTTTCTAGTCTAGGTTTCTTCAAATTATAATCTCTATCGCCTATTTTCAACCTGTAATAGATGAATTTGGTTTGGATTTTGAGTTGGAAGCCTTCAAATGGATGCTTAGAAGTGTTTGATCTCTTCACAGGTTGTGTGAATAGGTTGGGGTTGAGCTTCAAGCAAGGATGCCCATGGCTCCTATTTTCCTTCCTCTTGTGGTTGCTGTATTTGTTTTGCCTTCTCTGTTTGTTCTAATTGTTTGATGCCCAACCCCTGTTCTATTGGTTCTCCATTTGTTTTAGTGTTTGATCTTTGATTCCATGTTTTACTCTTAGTTTTCTATTTGGTTTGGTAGGTGATTATTTGCAGAATTAGGCAAGCTCTAGTGAAGTTAGTCTTTATTTTATTATTTGGTTTTAGTGAAATTTAGTTAGTTGACAATCTTGCATAGTATAGTCATGTGATAGATTACTTCAACTTATTTTAGTTATTTTAGTTCTTATTACTTTGATTTTTGATTAATTTAGACTAATATGCTGGTCTGACTTTATTATGACCTAATTTTCATCTTACGTCCCTGAGGAGATGACCCTCAAGTACTACAGCGAAAGTTGTATACTAGTAGCCTTTAATTTTGCCTTAGAAAATCTCGTACAAGTTTTTGGCACCGTTGTCGGGGACGATAACATGAGATTGGGTCACATTTACTTTTTCTTTATGAGTTTCTCATTAGTTGTACATATTTTATTTTGCTTTCTTATTCCATTATTAATAGTGACTTAGCTTAGTTTATTTCTTGGACAAAAATATAAAAAAAAGAAACGTCAAAAACTGTAAAAAAAAATTGAAAAATTGGGAAAAACCCAAAAATTAAAAAAGAACTTGAAAAATTTTAAAAACAAATGGCAATTTTCTATTTTCCTCAATGAGCATGGAATATTTTGGCGATAGTTAAGTAGATTAAATGACTTTCGTACTCAATGCATTGCTCAGTATTTTGAGAAATGGGAAATTGGCCAAGTGATCTTTGAGGGTCTTAATGATGAATATCGAGGTCATGTTAAGACTATGTACTCCACGGGCTTGGGATTATTTATTCACTAAGACTCCTGATGAAATTTGTGATTTCTTTGAATATTTGGCTCATGAGACTTAGGAGTATGACAATGGAAGAAAGATCTTTAATTATCCAATTCCTAACCCTTTTGTTATGCATACTACATTTTTAGATGAGAGTCAGTTTACGGATATATCTTATAAGCACTCTCATACCCCCTTGTGCTCCTATTTCATGTGATTATTGTGATTCTTTTGATCCTGATATTGATACGTCTCCACCGCTTGGTAGATCATACCGATTAGAGGCATTGGCTGCCTTAGATAAGGAGCTTTACTTGTGCAGTTTACTCAAGACTGACCTTAGTTTAGACTTTTCTACATATAAGGCTAGGTTTTGCTATGACTTTGCGGTTAGGAGTGAGGCATCGATTCCTTTAGGATATGGTTTTCATGATGATACATATTGTGATGACATCAAGGAAGCGAGTGATCCCTCATCTCCTTTAATAGTTGCACCATCCCAAGAGTTTAATACAGTTAGTGATCACCTCGTGCGTAGTTTGATTGTTTACGATTCATCTCTTCTTTTGGCTCCCTTAGGAGAGTTTGAAGAGGGAGATGGATTTGAGACTGGTACTAATTCTGGTGATTAGTGTGGAATATTAATTGAGTTAGAGAATACCTTTTCTGAGGAGCATTCATTTGATGAGCCTTGTGTTATGGATTGTAGTGAGATTACACCTCACATGGAGCCTAGTGATCTCATTCATATGGATGCTTCCCTTGGCTTAGCTCCCACCCCTCCAATTCCATTCCCTTCCTCTCCCTTCCCCATTCTTCCCCATTCTTCAGACCCTCCCGAGTCTACTTTTGTAGAGTCTGAAACTTTTGTGCCTGGTAGTCCTTGTTTAGATCAAACTCTTGATGATAGTGACATAAAGAGAATTGAGGATCACTTTGAGGTGCATGACATGACTTTAGGGATCGTATGATCTTTGATGTTTATATTTCACTTGATTGGCCTTGCTGGGGTCCTGCCTCTCCTTTTTTAGAGATGTTAGACATTATTTTGGTCGTTCAGACCACTATCTAGTTTATGCATTCATATAGTCAATCATTGTTAGACCATTGACTAGTGCATCTGATTTTGCATATACACATCTGTCATTTGATTGGGCTAAGAGTTTTGATAAGCTCAAGTGAGCCTTGAGTTACATCCAATTTATGCACCTTATTTGGGCTATGCCTCCCTATTTCTTACTACATCCATTTTTGTGAGGATTGTGCTCAATTGTTTGGCAAGCTGTTATGAGCATTAGTGGGTTTTGATGAGTACCAGCTTGTGAGCTGAGATGGAGATGCTAATGCTCCATGAACCTCCTCGACATCATCTGTGTGAGATATTAGTTTGAATACAATTAGTATCCATCTTGGTATGATCCTTCCCCCCCTTCCCTCTTCTCCTTTTTATTTTCTTTCTTTCTTGTACATAGTTGTGGATCTTTAGAATTATGATTGTGTGGGTGATCGATCTTGAGGAGAAATTTGGGATTTGTTGAGTCGAGTTGGCTATGATCACTCTTGGTTGTGTTATGCATTTTGCTATTGGTGGTATATTTTATTTTATGAATACTTGTTAATCCTTTTGGTTGAATAGTTGTGGACACCTGGGATTGTGATTGTGTTATGGGTGTGCTATTTGTTTTTCAATTAGGATTGTGAATAGTTGTGGATATCTAGTATTGTTTTTTAGTATGTTTTAGTTGTCTGTTTTGTTTCTTTGGCTTTGTTAGTTTTTGTTTTTCTTTGGTTTTGTTTTGTTTAATATTTTTTTTTGTTTTCTTTTTGGGGTTTTAACGGTTTGTTTTTATTTTGCTTTGTGTTTTTTCTTTTGTTTTTTCTTTTGTGTTGTTTAAGGTTTTCCTTTGTTTTTTGGCTCCTTGATGTTGATTTTGTTTTTATTTTATAGTTTGTTTTGCTATTGCATTCTTTTGTGATTTTTAGTGATTTTGTTTTTGTTTTTGGTTTTGTTTTTCATTTTGGTGGCATCATGGTTTTTATATACCTATGGACGTATGTTGGTTTTACAATTTTATAACTTATATGATTGCTTTTTGGCTCCTTAGTTCCCACAATGAGGATATGGTGAAGTTTTAGTGTAGGGGCGAGGTGCCCATTTGTATATATATTTTTTGAAAATTTTCATAAATCCAAAAAGTTTTTTCTTTTCTTTGGGGATATGTGTTCTTTATTTGATGATTGTGATCCCATGTTGTTAGGTCATTAAGTTATATATAAATAGAGTTTGCAGGATGATATGTCTCGTTGAGAATGTAAATTGAAATTTTTACAATAACTCCATCTCATATGTGTGATTTTGTGCCTACGTATCTCACTTCACCATCCATTCTTATAGTCATGTTGTTAAATTGGCATGTGAACTTTTTGTTCTTCGAAGTTGCCTTCTATGCTCTTGAATAATGCTAAAAAAAGAGGAAAAAAAGAAAAAAGTTTTAAAAAGTAAATAAAAACTCTAGCACCAATGTCCATAGCCAGTATCATTATTTCTCATATCCGTAATTGGCTTAAATATGTGCTATTTTACTTGATTATACATCTGTTTAGGTGATGAAATAAATGCTTTGCACGTTCGAATAAAACCCCTTTTCAGGGAAGACACGAATATTTGTAAGTCAAGTGGGTTTTATTCTTGAAAAGAAAGGGGAAAAAAAGAAAAAAAAGAAGGGAAAAAAAAAGAAAAAGGGAGTAAAGAAGGTAATTAGGCAAGGAAACAGGGATCTTGTTGATGTTAGCAACTTGATTCATAAGAATTGATGCACTTTTACACATGCATCAAGGTGTACGTATATTGCATATTGTTGTGGGGGAAAAGTGCACGTTGGAATGCATTTTATGACTCGATTGTCGTGTAATTATACTTTCTACTTGTATATAATTTGGTGACTTGATTACTAGGGTGATACAATTGCTTAGATTGTGCACATAATTTCCCCATTATTTGTACATATGATCAAGTTGCATACGTTAAATGCAACCGTGATTCCGATGAAAGTGAGTTAGGATTTTCTTTTTCTTATTTTCCATTTCTTATAGGTAATTTAGTTTGTTTTACTAGAGAACCAATAAAATCTTGGTATGGGGGTTTTTGTTTGCACCCAAGTAATGATAATTTTTGCAATATTCCTACACCTAATTTAGCTCCTAATAGTTATAATTTTTAGACTTTTATTTAAGTTTTTATTGTTTGTCATCTTGGCAAACTTTCTGAAAAATGAAAAAATGCTAAAAAAGATAGTCGAGCCCAATTACCCTAAGCTTGAAGCCGGTTCTCTCTCACAGCCCAGTCCACATCACCCAAAGGAACCAAAAAGAAAAAAAAACAAAAATGAAGCAAAACAAACAAAAATACAACAAAATAGATTAAAAAAACACCAGAATTGCCCCCAGTGCCTCGCACGTGACTGGACCCCCACTCCTCTTCTTCCACTTCATTCTCTCTCCTCCCACATATGAGAACCCGATAGAATTCTCCCCCATCTCGGTTCTCTCTCTCTTCAAAGCATTCTCTTCATCCCTCACCCTCTCCATCATGATCTATCTCCACACCGCCACTGCCACACGAACGGCCAGCACAACACCATGCCTCATCTTTACCATCCACGTCGCACCAATCGGAACCGACTTGAAGACTATAAAATGAGGGGGCTGTGGCGAATGCAAGGGGATCGAGGTTTAGTTTTGGGTTTTCTTAGTTAGCTTTAATTCCAGTTTTGGTAATTTAGGGTTAGATATCATTTCATCCGTTTTGATTTCGAATGTTGGATTTATTTTCTAGCTTTTGATTTCTTGCACTTGAACTTCACTTTGTTAATTTGGAGTAGGCTTGATGAATTTTAGTTAGTGTTGAATCTTTTAGGTTTTCTTTGAATTAAATTGCAAGCGTCCCCTTCTCAGTTTTCTTTCTGTGTTTGGAGCCACGTTAATAGAAAATATGCCATTTTTGCAAGCCTTGGAGCTCGATAACAGTGAGGCAGACTTTGGTTTCTTTTGTTTATTTTGGGTTAATTTGAGCTTTGTTTGTGTTTTTTTGGCTAAGATTTTGAATCCCCTTTCCCTTGTCATCTATCCCGTTTTCACCCTATCCCGTTTCAAGTTTTAGTTTGATTATGCGAAGTTCTATTTCTTCATTTTCTGTTTCTTATTTGATCGAACATGGCTGATGTGCTTCTTGTGGATTAAGGTTGATTATCACCATTTTTTATTTGGTGCTGCCTTATTTTGAGCTTCAAATCTCATTTAGGTTGCTCTTTTTGTTCTGTTCTGTTTATGGGTTGTTGTCGAACCCGTGGAATCAGCCACTGACAAAGTCAGGTTAGGCTGCCTACAATTCACCCCTTGGGGTGCGGCCCTTCCCCGGACCCTGCGTGAACGCGGGATGCTTGTGCACCGGGTTGCTTCAGCGGATATTGCTTAATATGGTAAATCTTAATCTGATTTTCTGCTTGATTTAGGATTATTTGAATTTGGATTTTTTCCCTACTCTTAGGGTCCGTTTGGGAGGGGAGTAAGTTAGAGGAGTAAAAGCAAATAAGAGTAAGGAGGAGTAGGAGTAAGGGAGAGTAAATAAGAGTAAGTTGCTTACTTTTGTTTGGAAGTTTATGGAGAGTAAGAACTAATCCTCGTTTCGAAGAATAGGAGAGTAAATAAGAGTAAGTGAAAGAATTGACACATATGTCCTCACTAAATAGATTAAAATATATTATATTCGGATTTCTGAGGATAAATATGTACTCTACTCCTTCTTTACCCCTCCTTACTCTTCCTTACGTTCCATTTTGGAGAGTAAGAAAATGGATGGTTGAGGGGAGTAAGAGGGGGTAAGAGTTACTCTCCCTAGTTCCTCCTTAACCTCCTTTTTTTACCCCCAAACATGGATAAAGGGGAGTACCCACTCTCCCTTACTCCCCTTTACTCCTCCCTACTCCTCATCCAAATAGACCCTTAGTTTTTGGGTGCTAAGTGTTCAATTCCCCTCCTCTTTTTTCTAGCTTAGGTTTGTTCAAATTGCAATCTCCATCCCCTGTTTTCAATCTGTGATAGATGAATTTGGTTTGGGTTTTGAGTTGGAAGCCTTCAAACGGATGTTTGAAAGTGTTTGATCTCTTCATGGGTTGTGTGACCAGACTATGGCTGAGCTTGAAGCAAGATGCCCATGGCTTCTATTTTCCTTCCTCCTCTGGTTGCTCTATCTGCTGTGCCTTCTCTGCTTGTTCTAATTATTTGATTCCCTGCCCCTGTTCTTTTGGTTTTTCATTAGTTTTATTGTTTGATCTTTGGTTCCATGTTTTACTCTTAGTTTTCTATTTGGTTTGGTAGGTGATTATTTAGGGAGTTAGGCAAGCTCTGCTGAATTTAGTCTTTATTATGTTGTTTGGTTTTAGGGAATTTTATTTAATTGACAATCTTAGACAGTGTAGTTACATGATAGATTACTTTAACTTATTTTAATCATTTTAGTCCTTGTTACTTTGATTTTTGATTAATTTAGGCTAAGATGCTAGTTTAACTTTAATGTGACATAATTTTCATCCAACATCCCTGAGGAGACGACCCTCAAGCACTGTAGCGAAAGTTGTATGCTTGCGGCCTTTAATTTTACCTCGAAAATCTCGTACAATACCTTATGAAATATTAACATGTAGATGAAGAAGACATGAAGTTGGTTGAAGGGCTTAATGCATGTAAAACTTGTTATTATGAGATCATTTTCTCTTAAATCTAGTTTTGAATCATGTCAGATTTTGCATAAAAAGCTTGGACATGCAGCTTTGAGTAAGCCGACACACATACCTAGATTAAATCTTGGAAGTGCAAACAATATATTATCTGTATCTGTCACTTGTATTTTTTTTAAACAAAGTTTACAAAATTGTCATGCTCTATAAGTGATGGTGGGAGTGATGTGATTTGTGAGATGAGATTTGTAGATATTTGTGGTTAATATACAAAGTCTACACTTAAGAACGCAAACCTTTTCCTCCGCTTTAGTTGATGGTTATACTAGGGCTAATTGGGTTAACTAGCTCAAGAACAAATCTCTAGCTCTTAATACTTTGTAGCATTTTAAGAATTTTGTGTCTACACAAATTTAGGTGTAGATTAGGATTCTCAAATCTAATAATGCTCTTCAATTTTATAGTGAACCTTACAAATAATTTTTTTTATAATCATGGCATTCTACATAAAAAATCTTATGTTGATAGGCCACAACAAATTGCCTGTGCAGAAAGGAAACGTAGGCACATACTTAGGATCACCATAGCATTAAGTTTTTAACTTCCTCTTAAATTTTAGGTAGTCTGCATTGTGGCTACTATTTTAATTATCAACAGACTTCCTACTTTATTACTGTAGTCCAAAACACCTTATGAAAAAAAATATTTGGCAAACCACATTCAGGTGCTCATATGAAAGATTTTAAATGTTTATTTAGCTTCCAATCATTAGCTAGATACATATGGATACATGCCTAGGAGGTTGCCTTGTGTTCTTTTAGGCCACCCTACATGTCAAAAGGGTTATAAGCTCTTTTACATTTGTAAACGAACAAGATTTTTACGTTAAGACAAGTCAGATTTGCAGAAATGTATTTCCTTTTTGCAAATACAACAAAAATGTGTACAACAACCTAGAGCTACCTTTATGGCTCTTATTCATCAGGTTGATGATCTTCTGTTTTGAATAGTCAATAACAACGGCTGAAGTCATCTTAGCATAAGTGCTGAACTATATGGTTCTTCACTTATTGGCAATAATCAGTCTTATGAATCCACTCCACAACTAAGTTTAAATGTAACGACGAGATCAACAAAAGAATCTAAGAAATCAATATCAGTGTAACCTTATGTTTGCATTGTAGTTCAATCTAGAAGTGGTTCTATAACACGTCCATACCCGATTGCTAATCAAGTCTCTCGTACTCATCATGGTAACGCATTCCAAGCTTTTATTTCTTTTTTTGGAAAATAGCATGATGAACATTGTTTTGAGGAAGTTGTTGCTAATCCTACGTGGTAGGGGTGGAATCAGAAATTCTATTTTAGGGGACTAAACTAGAAATTTTATTATCATGTAGAAGTATTAAAAGCTTCCTACATTACCAATATTCAACCTAATTAGCAAAATGGATGAAAGATAATGTACAATAGTAATAATTCTTACTTTATTGTAATGACCACTTATAAATATAGGTAATGAAATACATATCCAAATACTTGCGATCCTAAGATGTGCTGAAAAATAGTCAAATTAAAATGCAAAATGATTTAATATTAGGATAATGTCAGGTTTAAGAAAAATTCATACCTCATAACTTCAGTTTTGCTTTTCTCTCTTTCATCTTGTAGAATTCATCTATTATCATGTCCATGGAAAATCTCTCATCAATTTCCTTCTCCATGTTGGCAATAACATAATCGGTGCGAAAGCAATCTTCCTGATACTGATCCTTGTTTAGATAATTTTGCTTGTGCCAGCAGTAAAGCAGGTATAGCTTGAACTAGATGAAGTCGTATATCAATCATAGGATACCTTTCTTATTTTCTAGTCATAGCCAATTCTTGATATAAGTCACCATTTTTTTAGGTCATGCAATTGTGGATGATCGGAAACACCTAAATCATAATATTGCAATTAATATTTCAATTGATAGTACTTATAATTAGAAAAATCAATAGGATAATTATTCTTGACAACATTGCATACATCATCAATTTTGAACAACTTATAACCTTCGTTAATAGTCAAAACTGCACTCAAAATTAAGAGCTTCGTTATTTGTTCACTAAATGACCTATTTAGTTCTTCTAAATGTTAATCAACTTCGGTGGTGAATATTTCTACTTGAAAATGATGCTCCTTGGTTATAATGTGTTTCTATCTACTTTGTAGGCATAGTGATTGAGGAACATCAGTATGAGAACACATGTTAGGAGATGAAATGTCATATCATTGACAAAATGATTTCAAGGAGCACGCATGTCAAGAATTGAATTATCATTCATTCAAAAATGATTTCAGACAACCTAATAAAGCTTCCCGTCAACTGTTTCTTAATTTTTGAATTAATTACTTTGTATTGGAGATTAAGTGCATAGCATTTATGATATCCTCTGGCTTCTATTGTAAAACATGGCATAGTGGTTCTATAATACCCATAATCTCCCTAATCACATGTAGAAAACATACAAATTCAAATGACATTAAGAGCTTAAGCATATGTTTTACATCCCCATTGAGAGAATCAAGATCCTCCAATAGCTATTTCACTTTAAGGCCTGTTCTATTTCGCGTTTAGATACAGCTATAAACTATAAGGAGATGTAATGAGCTGTGAAAAGCTGTAAGGAGTGTAAGCAGCTGTGAAAAGCTGTAAGAAGATGTAAGGAACTGTAAGAAAATACAAGAAGCTGTAAGAAGATGCAAGGAGCTGTGAGAAGATGCAAGGAGCTGTAAGAAGATGTAAGGAGCTATAAGAAGATGTAAGGAATTATTGGATGTTATAAAAAATATATATGGGATGTAAGAAGGTGTAGGAAGATGTAAGGAGATGTAAGAAGATGTAAGGAGATGTAAGAAGATGTAAGGATTATGTTAAGGAAGTAAGGAGCTGTAAGGAGATGTAAGAAGCTGTAAAGAGATGTATGCTCTTAGCTAAATCTTCAAAAACGCAAAAGAGAACAGGGCCTAAGAACTATACATGTAGGATCTTAGAATTTAATTAAACTACATACTCATTTAAAGTATGAACTCTAGCTTATATCTCTACGATGCTATAGCAAACCAATCAAATCTGCACTTGTATAGTATCAAGCTCACAAATTTCAACTAAATGTTCTAATTGTTGCATTTAGCTTGCTTGTGATTAATCACAATGTCTATAAGAGCTACTAACAACATTTACAATAAGTGCTAAATTTTGAAAGAAAGTGTGAATTTCTAGTAGTTTTCCCATCATAGCAAAGAGAGCTAGTTGCAATTGATGAGCTCTTAGTATGACCGGGGACAATCTTTAAGAAAATAATGTTTGCAATCCATTTCATTCCCCACCAGTGTTGTACTAGCTTCATCATACCCATGACCTCAAATATCTCCAAAGCTAAGATTATGATGAGACTAAACATAGCAGACACTATTCTTCAGGATTGGTGAGGTTGTTTCTCTAACATGTACTAAATCCAAAAATTATTCCCTTACACACCAATTTTAATCAGCATACCTCATAACTGTTGCCATCCTCTCCCTTTTAGCTGCGTCTCTCAAACTGAATCCATCCATAATCAAACAATATGTTCAATTTTTAATTTCTTTTAGTATTGTCTTTTGCATATTCGTTGCAACGACATCAAGAATCTCTTTCTCAATTCCTGCAGATGTGTACTTGGCTTTCAAAGGAGCATTTTCCAAAACAGCAAAATTCACTTGTTCATGATATGAGGACAAATGTTTTACTAGTTTAAGAAAGTCACCCTAATACATCGAGTCAAGACTTTCATTATAGCCTCTAAAATTTTAGGTTTTTTATGTCAACAAACATATGACATCTATTGTTGTTTTAAAACAAAACCTATTGTTCATAATTTGTGTAGCAGTTTTTGTCTCAATCACCTTTGGTCCCAAGTAAGTCAAGTCACCCTAAAAGAGGTGGATAGGATGACACAAAATAATTGCAAGTGATAATTGGAGCAAAATATAAATGAACATAGCATATTCAAGGACTTTAAACAATACAATAAAGGTCATTGAGCAAATAGATCAGGGGAGTTAAGAAGAACAATTCTAGGATAGAAAGTAAAGCACATGGTATTTGTTCATGAAGTTCATCCCTTAGCTTGACTACATCCCTAGCTAATGTAACACTCCAACTTAATCATCTTCTAATCCCTTCATTAATAAGTGTTATGAGGCAATGGAATGCACTATCAAGCCAGGGCATTATTGCTGTTCCTTAGGGACAAGGCTGTATATAGGGATAAGCATCCACCAGATAAGTAGCATATGCTAATTATAGTATTTACTAACAATAAGGTTGAAGATATTTATTAACATTTCAAAGTAGGCACAACACAATGATTTCATCATGTCCAAAATAGATTTACAATACATTTAGGCTTCACAAGTGCCTAAAACATAAGTCAGTTTCCAAGCCCTCAAAATAACTAACTAGCGTTGAGAATTAGCATTCGCTGCCCTAGCCCACGTCTCATAGACCCTTAGTCTCTGCAGGTTCCCGCCTAACCTTAAATTTCTTCTTCGTCCCTAAAATAGTTTGAAAAACATAAAACAATAAGAAAATGAGCTATAGCTCAATGCATTACCCTTGTACAATAAATAACTATTTGCATGAAGTCAGTGAGCATGCGCGCCATGTTAAAACTATACTTTTGTAAATATTCTTTAAGGAGTGTTGTATTAAAAAATTGATTATTATTCATTTTCCAGCTTGGATTGGAAATCGAGTCTATGAATAGTAGCCGTGGTATTAATGAACAATGAATTTTGACTTTTTCATTTAACGAGAAGTGCCCAAACAATGAATTCTGCTAGTAGAAACTATGAATAATACACATTGAATATTGAACATTAAACATTGAATATTGCATTGAATGATGAATAATGAAATGTGTCCTTAAGGTTCTAGCGGCCAAATAAAACTTGTTAATATTTGGACATGTGAACTATATGCCTTTGAAGGGCACAAGTAACCTACCTTTGACCCCTATCTCGTTTCTCAATCAAGTTAATCTCTGCGACCCTTTCTTGAGAATAGCTCGGTAAGACTCTATGTTAATAGCAAAAATAATTCGCTAGGTTTTTGGTCTTGCTAGCCATATTCTTAGATATTATGGTGGACTTTGATATGCTAGCAAACTCACAATTCTTCTCTTTTCTCTTTCTGGGGGTGTTTGTTTTGGAAACAAGTAATTTGAGAATCCCTACCCTAAATGGTCATTTGCATTTTATAGAAATAACCCGTCCTTATGAACATCTCCACTAGACCCCCCCTCTTCCTTTCTCTTTCCCTTGTTGACTAGTTCAAACCATGTAGCTAATAAGCCAATTCACTCTACCTAATCCAATTCAAGTGCTTATATTTAATCTACAAAGGCAAGCAACCATGACTTGCTTTCTTATTCTAATCTAATCTTTCCTTAGGCTCTTTTCCCTAGTCCTACTTTTCCACTAAATTTATACCTTTACCCTAATTTGTCCATGAGTTCATAATTACTTCCATCCCCCTTTTTATTTGATGACATCAAGTAAACAACTTGGCATTCACTCTCACACTTCTAAGTAACACAAATTTAACATAACATAAACACATGATTCACATTAATTCTTCAATCACGCATGATTGTTCACCCACCTCCATCTCTATCTTAATTAAATTCCACCATGAACATATGACGTACTAGTTCAACCAAATAACCTTCGCACACTTCACTTACATGGAAACTTGATGCTTAGCAAACCATGAAAACCATGGCCTAAATAAGAACCATGATGACCTTTAAAAGTAGAACTCAAAGTCTTGAAGCTCCAAGGTTATTATTGACCTTTAAGATCACAAGTAAGCTTTAGCAAACGTGGCTGGGAAAATTAGTAGCCCTAAATAAGGAGTTTAACCACTCAATCCTCCCAAAACCACCTCATTAGCTCATTTTTAGTTTTTTGGGCAAAATACTTCACCTCATTTCTAGCTCAGTTTTAGCTAGGCACATGAGCTCCAATTTCTGCAAATTATACATGGATGGAAAATCCAAATGTCTATTTTCTAACAGATCTTTAATTGCATTCAAACTAGAAGTATTGAGATAGTTAGGGACTAAAAACCAAGCAAGGGTCGGTCCAAGACTGAAAAATGCACGATTTTAATTATGGACTTGATTAAGGAGGTTACAATTGTAATTTTGGAGATTAATAACCATGGGATGATTCTTCACACACAAGGAAGAATCACCAAGTGGTGACACCTCCATTGGTGGAGTGTATCCTTCTCGAAACTCTTTAGAAAATGGAGGATGAATCCTAAAAAATATCATTCATCTTGATTGTAATTATCTTAAGCATCTTATTTATTTTTTAGGATATTTTTTAAACCCCCATTAGCCCTCCTTCCCCACTAATGCAATAGCTAATTCCCTTCTGACCTAATTATCTCCATGAAAATTCAGACTTGTTGAATGATATAGGAGCTTGAAGTTTGGTGCTTTATTCAAAATTTCAAAATCTTTGTCTCTGTAAAGGGGATGGTGATTTGAGTTCATCCCTTTAATCTAACCCTTGGTCCAAAGGCTTTTGAGGGTTAAAGGGTGGACTGATTTAATCTAGGTAGTGGTTTAACTTTTAACCTAGATATATCCTCTTTGATCTATCTCTTGGTTATATATTTTAAGTATTGATTCATCCCCAACAAAGGTTTTCTTCTAATTGGGGATTCTATCTCTTGGTTCATATTTGTGAATATTGTTCTTCAAACATCTTTTTAGGCCTATCTCCAAGGATTTCACACCTTTATTTGGTCAAATGAAAATCCCCTCTGCATCACAACCAATATGCAAAATCAACATAATCCCACTAGAACATCATTCAAGGTAAGTACTCAGCTCAACTTTATTTAAGTAACTTATCATGAACTAGATTAAGCAAATTAACATAATCTTATTCACTTATCCATATACATCTCAATAGTTTTATCATGACTATGCAGTTGAGCAACTCATCCTTATCAATTGCCTAAATCATATTACATTCAACTTGAATTATCTTATAATTCTTATCATTGGTGTAATATAATGTAAAGCAAGCATCCATCGCTAAACTCACTTGGCACAACAACAAAGCATGTTTGGCTTCCTTCAACACTTCATACAACATCTCTTGTTTTTTCCCATAGTTAACTATTTCATAGTCTAATAAGCTTACTCTATCCAATTAAATTAAACATTCTAAGTCTAAACTTAATTGGGTGGAGAAAATTACCTTTGTTTTAATTAACAAAGGGTAAGAGTGAGTGCATCAGTGGAGGATGGGAGGTGGTGGTGCCCTCAGCGGCATCATAGCAGGCAGTTGGCGACACTGGACCCAGCAGTCAGCAAAAGCGGTCAGCAGATAGGGATGCCCTATCTTGCCTATGTGTAGAGAAAAGGTGTTAAGATAGCTATTGTAATTAAGATTGTTAAGAAAAGGAGAGGAAGTGGGGGGAGACGCCGCGGGGCTGGCCGGAATGGACAGATGGACGGCGGCAGCATAGAGGTTGGTAAGGTGATGATGATGAGCACTGGTGGCGGCTGGCTAGGCCAGGCAACACATCAGGGGGGTCGTTCACTGACTCGGTGAGGGAGGCAGAGAGGTTTTTTTGTTTTTTTTGTGTGTGTGTTTTTAATTGTTTTAGGTTTGCTTTAATATTAACCCATCCTTTTTTTTATTCAATAACACTTATTATTCTAAGGTGCCACTTCCCAATATAACAAGTCGTTCTTGTCTCCCTCTCTTTTCTTTTTCCTTTTTTTTGAGTTTTGATACGGGCTAGGTCATATCAAATTACTTTGAGCTTATCTAAAGTACTACGTTTTTCACATGGTATCAAGGCCATGCATTTGGCCAACGATGATTCGCTACTCCTATTCCTTTCCTTCGTGGTTAAGAAATTATTATGGCTCAATCAATTCCTAACCTCGCTGAGATGCAAATGCATATTTGTAGGAAATTATATACTTCTACATGATTATCCAAGATTATATCTACTTAGAGGAAAATTTGCGACTTCGTAATTTCTTAAATCAAGCATGACTTTGCTTGATAATAGAAAAAATGCGCGGCACATTACTCTGATTAATCATAAGCATATGACTAATGTAAGAATTAAAACAAATTAAACATGATTAAATGCTGGGGTATTATAGGTAGGACGACCGTTCTTAGGATTCAACTAACTTGTATTAATCTACTCTGGTATAATATGACTAGAAGCATTCACCCAAGGACCTTGACGAAAATATACACATCAAGACCTATCTTGAAGTGATTTCACTTAAGTTCCCACTTAGGAAGGATGACTCTACTAGTCAGCCTTGTTGCTTATAAGTAGAATTCTCCTAAACCTCTTCCTCGCAAGGATTTTCAAAAGTGTGTACAAAGATTGTAATGATTTTGAAGTTAATGACTTAACATTAGAATAACACTTAGAATATGAGTTAAGCTCTTTGTGTTCATCTGCTGCCTATACTTCTTATACTTCTTCTTCAAAGAAGATCTCTATTTATGTGATTAAGTCATTGGACCATTATAACAGGTTGAAGGAGGTAGCCATTGGATGATTTAGAAAGTGGCTAGAGATTAGTTTAATGGCCTTGACAATCTTTACTTTTTTGACAGCTGCTCAGTCAAGTCCTAACATTTCTTTCATCTGTCATAGTACCAATCATTGCATTTCTTATTTGATAAGGTAGATGAGCTTCTTTCTAAGCTTTGATATTAATATGTTCCATGTCTGGTAAGATTGAGTACAATTATGTTTTCGTATAAAGTAGTTTTGCCCCTTCCTTGATTTGGAAAAGTTTTGAATCTACTTTTTTTTTTTTTTTAAGGTCAAATCTATGAGTAGTTGTTATGTTATGAACATCAAAAAGTTAATCTTGCGTGTTGATGATTGGGAAATTAATAGTTAGCAAGATTGTTAGGTAAGTAAAGTATAAATAGTTTGATTATCCTATTTAATCATATGTGATAATTCAGTATTTAAGGGTCAAAAAAATTATAGCCAAATATTTGTAGTGGTAGAGGCATCTATAGTACAACAATTTATGCTATATTTAACCAACATGGAATTACATATTATTGGTTAATTTTTTTCATGGCATAGAGACTTAATTTCCATATTAATGAGATTGATTAGAGTATTAGACAATTCATTTCAAGCTCAACTACATTTGGGGAAATTTTATGACACTAGTCTATTTCTAACATGTCTGTTAGTGTCCCTATTGATAAGAGCTTAGTATATCTGAACTCTAGCATAGAACTCTAGGCAGTCAATTACTTAAGCAGCTTCTCATGTTAGTTACTTGTGATCAATTAGGCATACAAGATGAGTTCAGGTAGTCGTCTCAAGGTGATCAAGTATCCCTTTTAGCTATAACAAATGTCACTTCCATTGAAGCTCCCCTTTTTTGATGAAAGGCAACATTTGTTATCAGATATTGTCAATGAACATGTGATAGAATTCAAGAAACATGTTTCTACTTAGATAGGCAATCAAAGCGTAGACAACCACTACAAAAAAAGGGCTATTCAGGGATGAAATTAGCGACACAAAGATGCAATTTAGCTATGGAATTGACGACGGAAATGAATTGTCGCATTTTTTGTCGTCGCTGAGGACTCAACAATGGAATTTGGAAATTCCATCGCCACCTAGCGATGGGTATGCAGAGATGGCACGAACTGAAGGCGCGTAAGTCGATGAAGGAATCTTCATTCTATCTCCACTAGCGATGTAACAAGTGATGGAAAGCCCATTCCGTTACCATGTCTGTTTTTATTTTTACAAAAATTCTGCACAGCGTACTTTCCGTCGCCTATCCGTTGCTATTTTTACCCTTTTTTAAATAAAATTTTTGTTTTCACAACTATCCCAAGTTACAAATATATTTCATTTCTTACAAGAAATACATGGACGATAACCCTCTCGATACCAATGCTTCATTCGAAGCGTTTTCAATAAATCTCAATCGACAACCAAGCTAAACATCAGATACAAACCAAATTTTTTAAGTGTCTCATCACAATTCATCACAAATTCATAGAATGCTTGAAAATATAAATGTATTTAACAATACCATGGTCAAGAGAGTGAAATAAAGATGGAAATGCACATATATGTATAAGCGAGGAATAGAGAGAAAAGAAGCAAGCAAGTCAGGAGTCAATCATCAAGGTGAGTGTCATCGTATTCCTCATCCTCATCCTTGTTCTTATTCCCTTCATCATGTTGTGAGGGGTTAGTGAAGGTAGGTTAGGAGCCCGAACTGGAAGCTTGTTGCATTTGGAAAAAAGCTGTCATTTGTTGATTCATACTCATCATTTGCTAGCTCATCATTTGGTTGGACTCCTCTAATTACTGACATTTCTCCACAAGCATCCGGTACATTTTAGCTTGCGTAGCAAGCTCACCCCCCAAGTTGGTCACTATACCCCCTTAAATCATTCAACTCCTGTTATGCATATGAAGTATACATTAGTGAAAATGACTTAACTCATCCTAAACTAACATTGTGCATAATTTTTCTATTAATGGGGATGTTTGATAATATAGCTGTTTGGGGAAAAAGGAGTTGTTTGGGGAGATTTTAGCTGTTTTGACTAAGTCAAATAGCCAAAGAGGTGTTTGGTAAATAGCTATTTAAAAGAGTTGTTTTGCCCCAAATAGCTCTTTTTCAAACAGCTATTTCCGTTAGCCTTTTGGGAATAATTATTTGTAGAAATTACAGTATTGCCCTAAAGTTTAACAAAATTACATCATGCCATTAATAAACTTTATTCCTAGTTTCTTACCTTGCCTAAATCTTAGATAACTTTTACATCCAATTTCTTCTACTCGACCTCTTCACCTTCATCTCCACCTTCATCTGCACCATCCCTATTGTCATCAATAGACCATATTCCTAGTTTTCTTTTGGGTTGATGAAGATTAAATTATTTAAAATCTATACATATTTCAATTCATGACAAAAATATAAATGCAAGTTCATATTAATTGCAATTCATAAAAAAATAAGCATATCTAAAAATAACAAAGGGTATAATTAAGCTGTAGGCATTATATAAGTAAATAAACATTGAAAACCCAAAAAAAAAAAAGTAATGAACACAAGTTATTTAAATTAATTAAAAATAAAGTTCCAAGGAAGAAGCTAATTTGTACATAGGACATATATTAACTTTTAAAAAAACAAAATAAGATGATCAATAGATAAAAACTTATTCAACTGAAAAGTATTTTAGAGAAAGGGCATCAATGGAATTTTACCAAACATATTTTTTAAAAATAGCTAATTTTACCAAACACTTTTTCTAGAAATAGCTAATTCTAATAGCTAATGTAAACAGCTAATCCAAACAGCTACTAGCTAATAGGTAATACAGACAGCTAACAGCTAACAGCTAACAGCTGAGTACCAAACAGGGCCAATGACTCGAATACAAATAGTATTTAAATTTACTATACCGGCTTGTTGAGAGTGACTGAAGTAGGAGAACTCTCTAATCTTGATGATCTCATCTCCAATGTCGTAAATACATCCCATTTTGTTTGTATAGGCCTTTACTCATAACTTGTTTGGATTTAGAAGAGATTGAGATGGATCTTGAGAATTACCATCTAAGGTCCCTTGAGAGTTGATGATGTTATGAAATTATTGTTCAAAGGATTCCTAAGATATAACAACATTTGCAAAAATCAAATATGTCATACTTAATGAAAGTTTATGAACCACTAATTAATATTGACCATCGAGAATAACTTACATATGTTGGTTATGATTTCTTATCAACTTAAGGTCCATCTTCTTGGCTCTGAAGTTTGTGAGTGTGGGCAAATCACTCAACAATTGTTGGCTCTGTCCTAAGTTGTTCTCTCTACATGTCAAACAAATTTCGAAAACCACGTTAACCACCACAATCAACCAAATAAGTAGAAGAAGTTGTAAGATGTACAATTAGTTACCAGATGTCTCCTATGCTCATGCATAGGGATCGGCCCATAGGTGTGAAGATATGGTCCAAGACTAGGTGGGTCACCAAGTCTCTTTTTTTTGGGCTTTTTCATATAATTTTTTATATGATTCGTTTGCCCAATGTTGTTGGAGTCCTCTCCATTGCCACCAAGCCATGTAGGCTACTTATTGTACTTCCGTGCCTTGCTATGGAAGTCCCTCAAATGTGCATTGCCGCTGTTTTCAAAAATTTTCCAGATTCGATCCTCAGGAATAGGATCCCAAGTGAACCACTTCTGCAAATAAAAAAACAACAAATACATCAAATAATGTCATAATAATGAATTAAGTACATGTAAAGTGTTAATATGTAGTAACTGTAGTTACCTTAAACACTCCAAACAACAAACCTCTAATGTGTCTAGGCACTTTATCCCAAGAAAGTCAAGGGGTATCATATTTGCTTTGGAAGATCTGAGAAATCCTACCAACGACACCTTCATTTGGGAGAAACCTATTTTAATAGAAAACATCCAGTTAATGCGACATTACGCAAATACTTGAAGTACAAAACACATAACAATTTTACCACTTACCCGTTACCATCTGATACAATTTATGTCTTTGGTCGAGTGCTTCTATGATTAAACTGTGCTTCACAATCTCCAGTTTCAATGTTTTGCTGGGACTAGTTAGAGTTAGGGTCGACAGTTTGGGGAGTAGGGTTAACAATGTTAGGAGCAGGGGTGTTGGTCGGAATGCTATATGCAAATTGTTGGGAAATAAATGTTTGGTTAGGGATGTATAGGGCATGGGAAGTGAAAGACCCTATAGGAACTGCCCCAAATTGAGTAGGGATTGTTCCTAGAGCACCTGTCATGTGAGGTGTTTGGGTGAAAGGTGAATCAATGTCCATTGCAGTGGGAGATGCACTAGAGCTCCTACACCCTTTTCCTCGACCTTGAGTAGAGGACTTACCTTTAAGGGAGGTGTAATCTATACCTGAAATAGTTAACAACAAATCCAAGTGCAAATAACAATTGTATACATCAACAATTTAGTCACACACCATAATAGTTAGAACATCAAGTTTCAAAATTAACACATATAATAAAAGTACTTTCATACACATTTGCATTATAATGATGGTATGCATTGAAATATATAACAATTCATAAACATTCAATTGTCTGCATCGTCTTCGTCATCGTCCTTATCCCCATACTCATCATCGTTCTCATCATCATCGTCATCATCATCATATAAATGTATATCTCTCTGTTCTTCATCTATTTCATTCCCATCATCCCTTCACCCTCTTCACCCTCTTCACCACCTTTATCCTCTTCTGCCTTATCTATGTCATCATTTACTTGAATAAATGAAAAACCCATATCATCATTAACTTCTTCCAGTCGTGCACTTTCATCCACTAATGATGCAGGGATAACATCATTCACACATTCAACGAGTGTCATCACGCCCGTTTGTTGGTAAGCAATGGGTAAAGTGTATTGCATATCCACTATGGCTCTTGGTTTGGTGGTATGACGACAACCCAATTGACTCTATCCCTTGAGTAATTTGAATGTGGCATGAAGTATAGTTGTGATACAGTATTTGGAAAGATGAATGGATCATACTTTGTGTACCTCCTTGGATGATGAAGCTCAACAAGTTTGCTTAGTTTATGAGATCGAGTCCCATAATTCAATGTGGGATCAAATCACTTGCAATTGAATAGCACACATCTTTTAAGTGGTTCACCTACATACTCAATTTCAATGATATCTTTAAGTACACCATAATAATCATTTTCAATGTCACCTTCTCCAGTCCCACATACACCAACACTGCAATTGTATATTTTTTTCTTAACATTGTGCGGTTCTGTGTGGAATTTAAATCCATTAACTCTATGTGCAGCCTACATTGGCACATGTCTATTAGGCTTCGCTGCCAATTATGTCAAGTACAAATGTTTGTGATTGTCGAATAGTTGAATGTAATGCACCTAAGGTGACAGAGGATGCGGTTTTAGTTAATGCATTGCACCTAATTATCTTGTAGTAATTTAAGTGAATAAGTTCAATTACTTACATTTTGACTAAACCAATCTGCAAAATGAGTTTCAATGATGGTATCAATATGAACATCACTGACATTGGGATGTGCAGTTTGGACTTGTTCTGTGAAAATTCTGCAATATTTTAAACACGTTGTAAATAAATAACTTTTTGAAGCATAAACTCAATTGCAACATATCTTATTGAAAGGTAGCACTCACCCAATATAAGGCTTAACTTCATTGCAATTTATTATCACATGAAGATAACCAACCATATATTCTATGAGATACCTTGATCTTTTCTTCCTAATAGCAGTTCCTTGCGGCTCAAATGCAGATAGAGTTGGTAAACGCTTCTTATGTTCATCACCATCCTCATTTCTTCGACATCTGTTACACATGGAGGGCAGATTAGAGTCGAAGTAATAGGAGTCAAAAAACATCCTTTCAGCTTCTAAATAAGCTTCTGTAGTTGAACCTTCTGGATGCGCTTGTTATTTTATCTTTTTCTTTCAATGACCAAAGTACATAACACAATAATATTAAACAATGCCTTGTAAGTGATTGCATAGATTAGTTGTTTAAATCTATTTTCAATAAATATAATCTGTTCTACCTCTCAAATGGATATATCCATCAGTATTGTATAGGACCACTAAGTAGTGCCTCTTCTGACAAGTGTACTGCGAAGTGGTCCATCACATTAAAGAAGCCTAGAGAAAATATTGTCTCTAATTTATAGAGAGTAATGGCAATGTTCTAATGCATTTCCTTAAGAACATCCTCTCGCAGTATTGTTGAGCACAAATTCTTCAAAAAGTGACTTATTTCAATTAAAGGTTTTAACACATCATCGGGAGAACACCAAATGCAATGGGTAACAGAGTTTCTATGAATACATGGCAATCATGACTTTTCATATTGTTAAACTTTATTTCATTGGGGTCTATAATATCCTTAAAATTAGAGTGGTATTTATCAGGCATGTTAAGTCCTGTTACCTATTCACACAGCTTTCTTCTTTTATCCATAGCAATAGCGAACTTCACTTTTGGTTTAATCGTTTTACCACTTGGGCCTGTTACAAATGTAATTCTTCTCTATCACATATATCTGCAACATCCATTCTTATTTGACATTGTCCTTTATTTTTCCACGAACATCCATAATAGGATAAATAATATTTTCAAAGAAGTTTTTTTCTATGTGCATCACATCCAAATTATAGCGGAGCAACTGGTGTCTCCAGTAAGGTAACTCCCAGAATATGCTCTTCTTCATCCAGTTAAGCCCATTGTCCTTAAATCCTGGTATTTGAAAGTCACCGTCTGTCATTACCATTAGGTACTGTTCCACCTCTACCTAAAGATATTCCCTATATATGTAGCAACGAGGACCCCTGTAATAGTTTTGCCTTTTCTGAATGAAGTTTTATTTCTTCTAAATGCATGATTCCTTGGTAAGAAACACCGATGACATTCAAACCACGAGAATTTACCTCCACTCTTGAGTCTCAAAGCCTTCTGTTGTTTCATATATACTGGACAAGCTAATTGACCATTAGTGCTTCACCCAGACAACATTCCATATGCTGGGTGATCATTGATGGTCAACATAGCTGCAGCCTTCATTTGAAATGCCCTATTCGTAAATATGTCATATGTTTCAATTCCAACATCCCACTGCTCCTTTAACTCATCAATAAAAGGTTGTAAATATACATCTATTTTGTTCTTGGGATTTTTAGGGTTGGGGATTACACAAGTGAGGAACATAAATGGTGCAGTCATGTACATTTCAGCGAGAAACGTTATAAGGTGTAACCACTACCAGCCAAATGGAATATGATGTTGAAGATAAAGTATAACAACTAAATCCATCTATATATAACCCAAGCCTAACATTTCGACGCTCTACAGCAAAATTAGGATGCTTCTTATCGAAATGCTTCCACGTTACCCCATCTGATGGATGACATAAAATGCCGTCCTCACAGCGATATTCATAATGCCATCTCATGTGCTCTGTAGTGCTTCTTAATGTATACAACCTCTGAAGTCAAGGTTTCAATGGAAGGTAATGCGTCCTTGCATATAGCAGTGGACTTTGATTCTTTTGTTGCGACTTTTGCCTCTTCCATCTTGAAAGTCCGCAAAACTTGCACGTATCGAGGTTTGAGTCCTCTTTAAAGAAGAGAATGCCACCTTTAAGACAACAATCAATGTGTATCACATCGTTGTCGAGATCTTTAACAACCTTCTTCATTTGGCCATAGTTGTTTTGCACACAATTGTTAGGTGGGCACATCACCTTCATTAACTAAACAACTTTATTAAAACAGCTTTGTGGCAGGTTATAATCAGACTTGATATTCAATAGCCGAGCAGTAGCTGAGAGCTCACTGTGTGTAGAACAACCATCCTATAACGGTTGTTGAGCAGCTTGAACCATATTATAGAATAGTTCTTCATAAGGCTTGGCTCTTCACCCCTTACATTTTGATTTGGCAATATGGCATCACCAACTATGTACTCCATACGATCTACACAGCATTTATTATAGTCATGATTAGTATGACTTGAACCGCCATCTTCGGCCATTTCACTAGTAGAATATCAAATTCATATTGTTCAAGTTCTACTTCTCCATGGCTTATCGAATACCAATATCCTTTCACAAAACCCTATACATCAGGTGCATCTTTACCTCATCGGGTGTTAAGTACACTCTATTTTTACACTTCGCACATGGACATCTATAGTTTTCCTATCTTTGGAACTCTACTTGCTTACATGCAAATGCATCAAATTGATTTACTCCGTTTAGAAATTCTGACGTATAACTATTATGATCAGACAATAATCTATAATACATCCACCAACGATGTGGAGGGCCATCAATTTTCTGCTCAAGCAACAGTATTCATGAAAGTTATTAGATTAGTATTAATTTTAATTTATAGAATTATAATTATATAAATTTCTTAATTATATATTACATACATTTTAATAGTCAAACACAACATTAATTAATATTATAGAATTAACTTCTTTGATATTCATGTTCCACTCTATCTATTTCTTATATTACTAACCTAAATATTTATAAAAAAACTCCTAAGTACAAACAAAAATATCAAATCACATGAACATACAACCTACATTAGAGCATTAACTTTACACCAACAATCTCATTGAAATACATTATCCGCTATCAACAATTATTACTTTTAAAGCATGCCAATATCCAAAAATTACTCACTCCAAAGCTCTCACCAACTTCACAGCCAAAACATAAATTGCAATAATTTTAGAAATTTCTACTTATAAACTACAACAAATATGTTATATTCTTACAAATGCCACAAAAATCATAATAGATTTAAACTTGAGGATTTCATTCCACCAACATATCACATTCTAATTACAATTACCAAACCTAAACCCAAACTACATTAAGGAAGACGTTGAAGCAAATTGGAGTAATAACATCCCATAAATTTCACATTTTAACAAAACCACAAAATAACTATGAAATTGTAACAATCTATGCTAAAATTTTTAGGAACTCAAACTAAAAGCAAATAAAATTTACCTCAAGTCCGGTCAAGGGGCAATGGTGGGCGGCAGTGGGTGGCGTCGACGGGATGGGCAATGGTGATTTCGGGGGCTCTCGCTCTTTCTCAGGGTTCTGCAAAGCAAATGTTAAGCAGAACTAGATTTGGTTCTGTTTAAAGAACCCGAGGGATTAAATTGTTTGGCGATAAAATTTCTGCTGCCAAACAGTAAAAAAAATTAAAATTGAATTGGGCGACAGAATTTCTATCGCAAGTCTAATACATTTCTAAATTCGCTTTTTTCGTCGCTATTTCTATTACGCCCGCAACCCCTAGGATCAGGAGTATTATGTTTGCTTAAATCCTACTTAACTTATGGGGTGAAACGGACAAAGTTTCGCCTGAAAAGTGGCCATTTCACGAGCTAAAAGCCTTACATTAAAATCCCTGCAATCAACGGAAGCATAAAGATCTCTAAAATCAGCTCAATGGCTATGCACCGGAGTCCATAACTTAACGAGTCACTCGCTCGGAGTACACCAAACAATATAGTTTAATAAAAAAGTAAGACATAAAAGATACAACTCAACGGATCACACATCTGGAGTACTGGGGTTTACATCCCAAAATGTACCTAACGTCTGCTAAAAAAGCAACTGGCTAATAAGAGGGTTAGCTCACATGGCCATACAGAGCGACTTTCAAACTTTATGCATTACATGAACTGGAGTACTTGTTTACATACATCCACAAACTAAGGATATGTTGCATTACATCATTTAACAGCAAGGCCACTTCATTATGGGGACACATGACACCTTTTCAAGTAAAGGTAAACTCCAACTCGACATAAGTAAATCGAATTCTACTTGTCAAAAGCAAAACCTGGAAAAAAGGGGAAAGAGTAATGGGATGAGTAACTACACGCTCAGTGAGTATTCCCCGACTGCTTAAAACCAAAACCGTTATAGGTAATAATACAAATAATAGTCACATATCAGGCATTTATACATTACTATCACAATAGGCAATCATAGTTCCCAATGGAAGATTACCATCCATAAACTTCATACTAGCCTCTCAAACTCATTTCTAGGCTCTTAATGACCAAACTTCCCTACTAACAAGCATTTAGGCACATAATCAAGTAAGTAACAAGGATTGAATAAGATGCTTTCAAACACACTATTCAAAATGCAGTGACTCATGATATGTTCCAAAAATAATTTCTAAATCACGCTAACTTCTTGAAGGCTTATAATTCTTTCTAAAAGTTTCAGAAATACTCACATTAGTAAGAAAGACTTGGGTAGAAACCTTCTTTCACATGATATGCACACTTGAAAGGTTAAGTGTTCGATGCGTTACTAGGATATAACCACACTTCACTTGAAATTTCATTTGAACTATACTTAGAGACTCATTCATAAAATATGCACAGGATATGCACATTTGAAAGCTTTCTTTCTTTTCTTAAAAATACTTTACTTAGCCTCTTGAGGCTCATTTTCTTTAAAAAGAAATCTCTTTCGTATTGGTCCTCTAATGGCCCTCATAAGCTTTTCGAATCTCATTCGAATTGGCCTCTTAATGGCCCTTAAAATCTTTCTTTTTCCTGAAATACTTAAAATGGTGAAATACCAACTACTTTTCTTATTCATTAAGAAATACCCTTGGTGTAAGATCATTGTTTATTAAAAGAAACATACATAATAATTTAATCACATAAGTGAGGAGTCTAGACTCTTAGAGGTACTTTGTCACTGCCATCCTGAGCCGGCCAAACTCGAGCAGCTGCATACGCCTACTTGGACAGACATCATATGATACTGAGGCATAACCTACATACTTAGAGTTCAGGCGGGAATCAAAGCACCATCCCTGAATCATCTTAACATAGCTTGCGATATACCAGGCAGGATACTAAGCCACCATCCCCGGGCCTCAGACTTAAGCTTAAATTTTCCAGAGTAGCTCCTCCACGTACACATAAGCATGAACATAATTGTTTATACACATATATACTTATACTTATTCATACATATGCTTTCTGCGTTCATAATAGGAAAACATAATTTTCTTGCATTCATAATACGAGAACATAATTTTCTTCCAACACCAATCCTTTTCAAAATCCTTTATACCTTAAAAACTGCATTTATATTGTTAAAAATAGGCTATCATTTGCTAATAGACATGGTTACTTTTATTTTCAACCACGAAAACCTTCTTTTTTGAACTCACCCTCACACACATGATAAAGCTTAACGACACAAAAGGGGAGGGGTTCACACGTTGCACATTCGAATACTTCATAATTCAACTTGGAAGCCTCTTAAAACCGCAATGGAGTTGCTAACTCGCAATTCAAAACACTTTTGAAACTCAAAGTACTTAGCTATCATACAACTCAAACTAAGTTTCGTAATAAACTCCTCCAGTTGCCCATTTTTAGTTCATTTAGAGTCCTTTTTAAACTCAAAGAAGGAGACATAAACAAACCAAAGCCTGAAAATAGTTTCGAACTCACTACTAGTTTGCTTTTTAACTTCCTAAACCAATCGACTACTCAGTTAAGTCACTTACTAAGTAATTCGATGATTTAGGACCTTTTTATGCTTCAAACACCTTAACAAACTAATAGGCAACTAGTAAATGCTCAAAATATTCGTAATTATGAAAACTACCCTTTAACGATCCTTTTTAAAGATGTTTAGGTTCAAAATCAACCACATAGCAACATTTAATATTTTCAAGGGAGAGAGGGGTCACACATAGCACGTTCATAACACTTTATAACTTAACTTGGCAGAGTCTGCCCATTGAGCCACACATGGCCTCGCAATCCACACGATTGTGACAATTCACAATCCAGACTCCCTCTTTACACAACACCGACCACGAGCACCTCAAATTTCTCATAGTTTCATCTCAAACCATTCAACGTCCAACTCGGTTCATTATTGTCATAACCGAATCAATAATTCACAAAACCCTCATATATAAGTGTAGCATTCTTAATGATAGCCTTAAACAGAATATAAGCATAATCGTACTGATTTAGCGATAACATTTGAATAGAAATCCGCATGCTTCACGAATTCTTTAATTTGCCCGACAAGGATCCTTAAGCTTCAAACACAATTCAAACTAATAAACTGATGAAATAACAGCGCTATGACAACATTCTATTTATTAAGCATTTCTCCAAACTATCCGGCTATTAAAATCCAGCCTCAATTCGACATGCAAATAACCCAAAGTCAGTACCATGTTCGTAATTTCTCAATCTCGATTCCAAGTTCACCCAAAATAATTTCTAAACTCAAAATCAACGTGCACTAACTAATTCAGTTAAATTCATTGAAAAATAAGAGTGATTTAGGAGTAAAGAAATCTCCACCTCAATTCCAAGCTAGATGTTCTTTCGAAGGCTGCTGGGCTTGACTTTCGGTGCTCAAACAACTTTGAGTTAATGACCTTGCTCAGTGGCGCATGAACAGACCCAACCACCCCCCAACCTCACACAATTTGAACCCTAATTTCCCCCGAACTTCACTCACTGACTTCAACTTGAGATGCATTCTTGAGGTTACAAATTTGTCCCCAATTTATAGAGGTTTTGAAGCATCTAAGAACTAGATTTCATGCCTGAGCTTTTACAAGTGTTGGGACCTTAAATTCACGCTCAAACCCACCGGAACCGTGGTGGGTTCTTCTCAGTTTTGGCCAGATTTAGCACCAGATGGTGGCTAGCTCGTAGGGGAGGTCGAATGGGTAGGTTCTACAGGTTGGGTGTGGCGAAAATTCTCTGGAAATTGGGAGCTTAACGTCGAGTGTATGGTGGAGAGGACGAGGAATAAGATGAAGCAGAGAGCAGAGAGCAGAGAGGAGAGAGAGAGGTGTCAGGAGTGGGGGGTCGCAAAGGAGGAAGGAGAAAAAGGGGTCCAACGAAATTACAAAACTGCCCCTCGTCCCCTCTTCTCTTGTTTTGTCTCAAGCCATTTAATATTTTGCACCGCTAGTCCCGAATTCTAAACCCAAAATTGATAATACGACCATTCATCGATTACTCATTCCCACATATATCTAGGTTCGATTTACTAAACATCGAACTATTCCTAAGGTTGACAACCTAATCGTCTTCGGGTTCCTACTCGAATTAGTGCCCGCTAGTAACCCTTCTTAATGCTTATTTAAAATCATCGAAGAGCTTTCAAACTAATAATAATAATATTAATAGCGACAAAAATATTCTTTTTAATAAAATTACCGTTTAAGTAAGCACATCAGTAATACTTTAACTTATATAGTTAATAAAAATACGATTTTATAACGTCAAAAATGCAAGACAATTAGCTTAACGAAAATAAAGAAAGCAGGTGTTATATTCTTCCCCCCTTAAAAGAATTTCGTCCTCGAAATTCTGAGGTTCACAGCTCAGTCGTACTTAAGACGTGCACACACTTAACACAGTCTACATAAATTGCACTAAAATCCAGAATCTCGTTTACAATCAATTGAAACCGAAAAAGGGCACATGGTAGTCTCCTCCTTACCAATCCTCTTCGAGTGTCTACTCACTCTATGTAGGCGCTGAGGGCAATCGCATAGAAGAGGGGTAAACGACTCAGCATGGAAAACCATAGTACGCTTATTTGAAGAAGGAACATAGACTTTCAATTTTCTAAACACTATCTGAATCATGGCCAATAACCCTACGTATATGCATCGCTATGGATCAGCATCTAAAGGAAGGACAATTGGGTAGTAACGTCTTAAGGTCATATATAGGTAGTCTCATTCTAAGGCAATGAATTCAATTCACTTTTAGGATCACAATGACTAATATGGAGATTCCTATAACACATTAGAGTAATAAGACCATCGGATAGCACCATGTAGCATCACTTAAGCACCATGGTATCGCATAGAATCAGCAATTCAGCATTTTCAAGCGTAGGAATCATAAGCAACAGGAAACCGTCTAACATGCATATAGCAAGCAAATTACAAACCGAAAGCATATGCCACTGACATTCCTGGCACGTGTGGGTTATGGGCCTACATGCTTCCGCTACGCCACCTTAGTCAATGTGGAATGCAAGGGCAAGAATACGCGCATGCAAGTTTCTATGGCCGCCTCATCATGCATTTAGATATCTGTGTATGCAATTATTTAGTTATAACATGGAATCATAGAATTCAAGGGATCCAAAAAATGAGCCAGAGGTCTCGCCATGCTATGAATTACAAAGGTTAAATCATCTGGCTAGTCCAGTCACATGCTTAATCTAATTTAAGGCAATCAAACACCAAGAAGTGCAACAACTCATTCACAAAACACATAACTGGTCATCAATAAAGAACTTAGACAACCATATCAACTTCTAGGGCTTTAGACTATGCACAATGCCATGATTATGCTTTAAAGCGTTCGGCTCCTAGTAGCATCCTATGAAAAGACATCCAGGTAAGTATACATGAATGCAACCCTCATTTAAAACCTCAGGGAGAGGTTATGCCTCAAGGTTTGCCTAAACTGCTTGGAGTTAGCCATCAATCAACTAACAGGGGGTAAGAACGCCTGATTGTTGGTCTTACGAACATGCATTGAGGTTTTGTGACGCTTGTTTTGCACAAGGTGGGTGCAGGAGTCTTAGGAACTTATGGCACGAAAGGGCGGTTCAATCTCCTTCGGAAATTCTTGGTTTTCACATTTGATGTTAAAGCTAACGAAGTGCTGGAAAGGTATGGATCGTCTCCTCAAGAGGTGACGAGGTGACACATGTGGTATAATGTTGGGATATTTCGAGTGTAAACTAAAGGCTGCAAGCGTATAGCTTTCGCTGTAGTACTTGAGGGTCGTGTCCTCGGGGACGAGGATAAGATTAAGGTCACTGAGTTCAAAAGTAAACTAATCTGGCATCATTATGAACTAATTTAAAACCATAAGCAATTTAAATCATTAATCCTAAATGGTCATGAAGCAAAATTGAACTAGTAATTTTATGCTAATCGAAGAGTTCACTAAATGCACAAAACATAGTAGCTATTAAACCTGCATTGGATTTATAGCAACCTAATTACTGCCCTTTTAAATAGCACTTAAACTAAGATTGAAGATTAATTAAGCAAATGAAATTAAATAGGAGGAAACCTACAGGGGAAAACAGACACTAAGCTGATAAAAATGAAATCCATAACAATAGCTCAACCCAAAATAAAAACCCAGCAAAGCTAACAACCCAAGCTAAGCCTCCACTCATTCCCAGGAAAACAAATGCGTATTCTAGACCGAGGAGCTAGAAATCATGACAGATCAGGGCCTCAAGCAACTCAATCCACTTCCAATAACAATCCAACATCAATCAATGTTCCAAACTCATTCTCTCAATTCTGATAACGTCGCATCAAGGTAACCAAACAGTTGAGCAAATAACGAAACCCAAATCAATCCGAATAAATAAGAAAAACGAACCCACAGGGGAGGGGGAAAGAATCATTCAACTACCATATTTGAATTGAGCTTGTAAACAGGGGAGGGGGAGCAACAGAATCGAAACAGAGCTACACGAAGAACAAAAGAATAGGACACAAATAGTAATGAACAAAAGATGGGAGAGGATTTGAATTTACCATGGGACAACCAAAACATAGCTCCAAAACTTTTTAACCATGGGGATTTTGCCATTACTAATGCATTGAGAGATCGAAACAAGGGAGGAAGAGGATCCAAACTAATCAAACTTATGCCCAAAATATTACAATTACAAGCTGAAAATCTTGAATGTTGACTCCAAATTAACCAAATTAAGCCTAATTAGATGAAATTGAAGGCCGAAACAGATCGAAATATCGAAGCCCTAACCAGTAACAAACCATAAATTCTGAGAATTGAAAGCAAATTAAAACTAAATCTAAAACTTTAACTAAACCTAACCTAAAACCCTAGATTGTTACCTAATTAGTCCTTCATCCCCTCACTGCAATCGCCGCTACTTCCTTTATATATCTTCAAGATTGCCTCCCTTTGATATTAGCCATCAACCTCGCCCAGATGTGGATGGTGGAGATGGATCGAGGTAGTGGAGATGCGCTGGTAGTTTGTTGGAGAGGCTGGTGATGTGGGATTCGGATGAGAGAGAGGGAGTTAGAGAGAGATAGATAGGGTTGAGATGATGGAGATGAAGGACGGTGAAGCAAGGGAGGGGGAATTTCGGGTTTACAGGGTTGGGAGGCCGAAATAGAGGAGAGAGAACATCAGAGTTAAGATGGGGGGATTAATGAGGTCACATGAGCTGCACGCGTGGGGGGGGGAAGGTTAGGTTTTATTATATTTTTTCTTTTTCTTTGGGCTGAACAAACGGGCTGTTGGGATTGGGTCAGGTCAACTTGGCCCAATTCTTTATTTCCAGCATTTCAGCTTTTCTCCATCATTTTCTTGCATTTTTACATTATTATTCAAAACCTTCAAACAAAATAAAAATAAGATAAAAACCTAAAAATAACAATTATAATGAGCATAAATCAGGCATAAAAGTATCGTAAAAATAACACATTTTTGGCACGAACAAATACGCAAATACCAAGATTTTGCTCATCCTCGAGTAAAAAAAGTAAACTAACTAAAAGAAATGAAAAATAAGAAAAAGAAAATCCTAACTCACTGTTGTAGGAATCACGGTTGCATTTAGCGCATGCAATAAGTCTTTTAAGCCCCTCGGTCTCCCAAGTGTACGACTGAGGTCTCGTGAGGGTTCACAAGTGAACTACCCATAAAAATTATTTCAAAAATTAGAAGAAAATCTTTTTGGTTTTTTCCTCAAAGCTAATATGTATAAAATTAGGGGAAGATATGCACACGTTCTAATTAACTAAATTACCCATGTAACTAAGTTATTGACCTGCATATGCACGGAATGTACTTCAAAGCCCTCTTCCTCATAAATGACATCAGAGCACTAATTTTTCACCCCATTGAACATCAAGATTCTAAATTCCATCCCGGTGCTCGTGTGTAAGTGTACCATCATCCCAGGGCTTAGATTTACTAGAATTAGACTCAACCCCACTTGACTAACACAACTACATTATTAACATAATAACATTGGAAGCAAGCTTTGCTAGTATTAATATTGCGTCAAAGGGTAACACCCAGTAGCACGTGCCTCAAAGGTTAACACCCAGTAGCACGTGCCTCAAAGGGTAACAGCCAGTAGCACGTGCCTCAAAGGGACACTTGTCATTCCAAATTTTATTCCATCTCTTTTTCTTTTTCTCTTCTTTATTCATAATATTCATTCATTATTTTTCTCGAGTAATTGTGTCACAAGTAAGTGGGAGAATCATTCATAGAAGTCTAGGACCTAAAGATAATGATGAAGGAATAAACAAGGATTGGATTACACAATCTATAATGAACAACTGGAGTTAGAATTAGGGCTCAGAATGTCACACTGAGGTTGGAGACTTATTATGCACATCCTACTTATATACAAGCTAATAACCAAAGCACAGAGGATTCAAGTTAATCAGACATAGTACAAACGTCCTTAAAAATAAAACGAAAATCTTTTTGGATTTTTCAAAAATTTTTCAAAAATGGGCACCTTACCCCTGCACCAAAACTTCACAATGTCCTCATTGTGGGAACTAAGGCGCTAAAAAGCAAGCACATCAACTATACAACCACAAAACCACAATAAACTACAAACATATACAAACCAGGACACCACCAAAAATCAAAAACAAAACTAACAACAAGCATAAAATCACCAAAATCAAAATCTGAAAAAAAAGCAAAAAACAAAACTAACTCTAAAATAAACCAAACCACTAAATGGCCAAAATCAAAGTCAAACCAAAACAAAATAAGACCCAAACACAAAAAATCAAAAAGCAAAATAACTAAATAAGGAAAAACAAAAACCCAAACCTAAAAGAAAACAAAACCAATCAAGACCAAACCAACATAATAGCCTAAAATAAAAACACAACCAAACCAAAGACTTACTAAACACTAACCTAAATCAAAAGAAACCTAAAGCAAAACAAAATACAAAAGAAAGAAAAGCTAACTGCAAAACAAAAACAAAAACACTAAAACACCAAAAAGGAAACAAAAAGAAACTATTAAACAAAATAAGACCAAAAAGGAAAACCAAAACTCCCTAAACTAAAGAAACAAGACACCAAACCAAAGGAACAAAACACAAATTCAAGGAAACCAAATAATGAAACTAAAACATACACAAGGACAATTCTAGATTGTAATGCCCCAAATTAAACATGTTCCGCTGTTTGCATTTTCCTTAATAATCCTTTAATTATAATATGATAAACCCAATGATAGGGGCCAAAAGGACAAGGTTTGAAATATGAGTGCTATAAATAAAATAGCTAAGTATAACCTCGAACATATACACTCACATCAAGTGTTAACCAATGAAGGGTTTATAAACCATAGTAAAATAAATCACTATATAATCTACATCTTCATCCACAGAAGAATTCAATATACAGCTTTAAGGTATGCATATACTACATTTCTTCTGATCCATCCGGATTTCCTTGCTTCACTTATTCTCTTCAGCTGATTTGTTAGCATGAGGGCAATTCGCTGAACATTTGCCTAAAACAAAATATGAAAACATTTCAAACTATGAGCCGAAGCTCAGTGCATACATTCCTGAATTGTTAAATGATCATTGAAACACTGGTTGGGCCTAATTTGCAATTTATTTTAAGTTAAAACAGCGAATGAGATGATGTAAAGCTGCATTGCTAGTTATTATCTGATAGTGAACCCTTCGATACTGGTACGATCTATGGATAGGTGTACACATGCCAAGCCGATCGGGGACCTGCCCTGAGGCCGCGCGGGTAACTGAAGGGCGAATGCCCTATAGATGATAACTGACGGGGTCACTAATTAACTGATAAATCACTGTGTAAACTAATTCATTGATGTACTTACCAAAACATGATAACGTCGATAAATACACTATGATTTCTGAAGATACAGGCAATGGATGTACCTGAAGTCTTTAAAATGATATTTCACTTGATAATACTTATGCACAATGGAAACGATAGACTAGGCCCCATTTCTATTTAGGAAATATAATTATAGATAAATGTGGTTAGTGAGCCATGTTTACTGACATTATTTGTAACTTTAATGGAAATTGATTTATTTAAAAAGACTTCTACAATTTTAATAATTCAATATAAGACAAATTAAACCAAAATGAACTGATTTTAATTCAATATAAGATAAGTTAAACCAAAATGATCTAAATAATAAATCAGTTAGGGTTATTGAACTTGAAATATAACAAATTGAAGCAAAATAGACCAAATGGAAATGATTGAGGTAACAAAGAAAAGATTTAATTAATATAGATGAAATATGGGTTTCTGATATTTCTGAAATAGATAATGGAGAGTGTAATGCTTCTGAAATGGACAATAGAAGATTTAATACTCTGAAATGGGTGACAAATGGTTTAATGCCATAAGGGGTGCTGTGAGGTTCATAACACCCTAACTTGGTCCAAAGGGCACTGATTTTGACTGTACTCACTTCCCAAATTTCATTTTCATACTTATTTAACTAAATTTTCAACCCAAGTAAGCTTCTGTGCATAATCAAACTTGTTGAACTCACTACACTTTGTAATTTCCTTGCAATACCTGTAAATATATAGAAACGTCTGGAAATATTTCCAAATGTCACGATTTTTGTATTCACTCATGTTACTGTTTGATGGTTTGCATTATAAAATCCATATCTTTCACTCCTGACATCCAAATAAGATGTAAAGCCCCAATATGAAAAGCTCATAATGTCCACTAAAACTTTCATTTATGACACAAAGCATGATTCACATAGTAACGTCCCTAAAATTAGGGTAGAACACAAATGTGCATAATTTCAGTTCAATCTGCGTGGTCGTAGCAAAACGACCATAACTTTTTCCACAGAACTCGGATTACGGTGATTCAAAAGGCATGTGAAAGCTAACTCATTGATCTATCCACACACTAGAAAGCACAAATTGTCAATGAGCCCATCAATACCAGTTGTTTCGTAAATTCTACTGTTCAAAACTGTTCTCAGTTTCAATGTATTCTGTGTAGTCTTCAGTAAATTGGTCATAACTTTGTCCACACAATTCAAAATTTAGTAATTCCAAAGCCTATTGAAAGCTAACGCTTCAAGCTATCACTACACTAAAAATCTTAAATTTTAGATCTGCCAATTAATACCAGTTTTCTTTCGAAGTGACCCCTGTTTCAGGTCTATTGACAGCTCAGTAACCACCTATTTGCAATCTTTTCTTCACATAACCACCCACTAAAATCACTCTTTAACTTATATAAATCAGCATAAACATCTTGATATCTATTACCAATGCCAAAGATTACAAAATCTCATTTAAAACAATCAAAATCCAACACTTGAACATCAAGCTTGCATGATTAAGACAAAACCCTAACCCTAACTTCAACTCCACCACGATCCATTACCAAGATGATTCTTAATTCAATAAAAACACCATAATCCACCATTAAAACAACGAAAACAAGAAGTAAAAACCAAAAATTCAAAGAACAAGATTGAAGTCACTTACTTTGAGCTTGAAACAAGTGGAGATGGAGATGATATTTGGTGATTTTGAGGGTGGGAGGTGATAGCCAGTGGAGAGAGGTGGTTGGAGGTTGAAATTACTTGCTGGAGGCTGGCTGGAAAGTGGCCGAAAAATACCACAATAGGGGCTGGGGGTTTGCTGGTCGTGGGGTAGAGAGAAGAGGAGAGAAGAGGAGAAAGAAAGTGCCTTGAATAATTGCTTGGTGCAAAATGAACTTAAGTAAAAATACTTGGCTGAAAATTAAGCACAAAAATAAGCTTTTGCCAATGATAATTGAGGCTTAATGATGGTAATTAGACAAATAAATAGGGTCAAGTCTTGGTGGGCCAAAATTGGCCTTAAACGGGATCGGGTTCGAAAACTAGCTCAAACCGAGTGCGCTTGAAATTTTTTTTTTTTTGGTAGCTCAAAATTAATTGTGATATCATAAAAAATAATTTAATCTTTTAAATCATAATCATCGAGGCCTAATATCAATTTCTCCGAAAAATTATTTTCAGTAAATGGAACTCGAATTGCAAAGGAGGGGCCAAAATGAATTTTCCCAACAGGGATAATTAAATGAAATAAATAAATGAGAAAAATGAATAACATGGCTTAATTAAATAAATAAATATGATCTAGGGTCGGGCGATTACAGCCTTCCCCCGTTAAAGAGTTTCGTCTTTGAAACTTATAAACTTTGACTATCATGCAAGGTGTTTTCGAATAAATAAGAATACTTGGCTTTCACTTCTTGCTCAATTTCCCAAGTAGCTTCTGGGGAGGTATGACTTGCCCAAGGTAATTTGATTTAAGGTATCTGCTTAATACTTAACTACTTAATCCTGTGATCCAATATCTGACTTGGATGTTCTTGAAACACAAGACCCTCAATGATTGCAATGGATTTGATTATGACAGCATGGTCAGGATTTGAAATATACTTCCTGAGTTGTAAGGTAAGGAACATGGAACATGTTATGCACACGCTTGAGTTGAGTTATATAGGCAGATCTGGTAGACAAGTTATGAAATTCGATCTTCCAATGAACTGATATGGTCCAAAAGATCTTGGCCTCAATTTAGGTGGCAGTGCAATCTCCTTACATCCTTAGTTGGTGAGACTTTCTGAAAAATTTTATCATATATTGGAAATTCCAGGAATCCCTTTCTTTTATCAACATAGTTTTTCTGTCGGTTCCAATGGTATGCTTTCAAGAGTCTTCTGAGATATACCGCCTTATTGAATGCTGAAGAAGATCTTCATGACCTATAAAATGATTTGTTGTCAATATCTACCGCCATTTTTTTTTTCCTGATGCTTAATGAAGGATTCTCTACTAGTGCTATCACAACGTTGATTGCTGGGAGTTCCATACTTTCTTCAAATGCAAATGTTGGTCGTGAAGCACTACAGGTGCCAACTTAGAAGAGTTGATCCATTGATATTTTTAGATGCTTGCCCATCCGTTTCAGGATGATAAGAACTGCTAAAGTTCAATCTAGTTCCAAAGGCTCCTTGAAGTGCATGTCAAAACAGGCTTGAAATCTCTAATAGTTATCATACACTATATCTGAAGGAATTCCATGATAAAGTCCGTTGAAATTGAATCCCCTTCTCAAGATTTTGCTTTATTCTTTAGAACTTAGGATCACTATCCTGATTCACTCTAAGTTCCTCCATTATGGAGGATTGTAAGGTAAGTGTCGGCATTTGAACATTCGTTTTCTTGTGCGACACTAATTGAATGTCCAAGTCCTCAACTTCTCTCAAGAGATTTGGTTGAATAGTTACTACAGTGTTCAAGGTATGTCATGCCTTCCTATTCAGGCATCTGCCATAATATTTCTCTTTTTCGATTGACATTAGATCTGCCACAACTGATGTTTCATGTAGACTGAGCTTTTTTTGAGAGAAGATATACTTCAGACTCTGATGGCCGGTATAGATTGCATAAGGTACATCTTACAAGTAATGTTTTCAAATTCTCAGTGCACCTGGATTATGGGTAAGGTAGCACTCATAAGACTTGAACTGTTGGGAGGGATAAGGTACCACTATATGACAATTCCTTTCTAAACTCGATAATTCCCTACTAAACTCAAACGGTTTCTAATCTCAATGCATTAGTGGGTCTTGAGCACTTTGTAACTGCTTTGACCTTTTTGCAATTCAATCTTAATCTCTTCCTTTAGAACCATATGTTCCAAAAATACATTTGATTCTAACCAGTACTCATGCTTCTTGTATTTGCCGTGTAATTGATGTTCCCTCAAAGTCTATAACGCTATCCATAAATGAACAGGATACCCATCTCTGTCCTTGGAGTATTTCAAGATATCTTTTATAAACCACAACATGTCTAGATATAGTTTAAAACTCTATCCATAGGATCCGTAAAGGCTGCAGGGTCATTGATTAGGCTAAAAGGCATCACAGTGAATTTATAGTGACCCAAACATGGTCCTTAATGCAGTCTTGGGGTTGTTTTGAGGTTTAAATCTAAGTTGACGGTACCTTGACTGTAAATCAATCTTGGAGAAGACTCATGTTCTTTGCAGTTGATCAAATAAGTCACCTACTTGGGGCGATGGGTATTTGTTTTTGATGGTGATCGTATTCAGCTCTCTAAAAACAATACATAACCATAAGATTCCATTCCTCTTCTTTACAAATAGAACTAGGCATCCCATGGTGGCACACTTGGATGGTTTGATGAATCTTTTCTGTGATAACTCCTTTAACTGAAACTTCAGTTCTTTAAGCTTAATTGGGGCTATACGATATGGGGTTTTTGAGATAGGTTGGGCACCAGGGATTAATTCCATCTCAAAATCATTTTCTCTTGGGGGGAAAATCCCGCTAGCTTTTTAGAAAAACATCTTTAAATTCACAAACTATAGGGATATCTTCTACTTATTCTTTCTTAGGTTGATTGTTACTAGCATAACACCAATACGAAATATATCCACTAACATAAGAGCTCACCTGTTTCTATAACAGAATTTAAAGGACAAGATTTTTCCTCTCTGTGACCATGAAACATATTTCTTTCCCTTGTTCATCTCTTGAAATAACTTTAGAGCCACCACAACCTATTTTGACCCCATAAGGACACAACCAGCTTATTTTCAAAATGATATCAAAGTCTGACGAGTCAAATTAAATTAGAACTTCAGGGAAAACTATCCCACCAATAGCGATTGAAACAAATTTGTGAGAGGTAGAACACTCAATTCTAAAGTCGTTGAATAACTTGATTAAATAATTTGGTTCTGCCTCCTTATTCTCAAAGTTCACTTGCATGGCAGGAATATAAATGAATGAGTAGCAATTGAATCTACCATACCAGATATGACAACTTTTTTCTTGCTCAACATGTGATACCTTCCTACAGCTGTAGGCCTTGAATGTGAGAATCCTTGTCTACAGCCTTCAGTCTTCAGGAACAAGCAACAGTGAGTTGCTCTGGCTACCGCACCACATACATTTGTTAGTTTCCACTCGGCACTCAGGAGTGCTGTGGTTAATTCTTCCACAAATCTACTCCAAGTGAAACCAAACCCTAAGAGCCTATTGTTAACAGTGTTCCATCAAATATTGGTTTCACCAGTTAGATAAAATATTCCAATGTTCACCCTTTTATCCCTTGGAACATCTATTACAGTGAAAATTTTCTCCACTCCTCGAATCCATTCTTAAGATTCCAGTTTGTCATACCTTCCACTCTAGAGTTCTTTAGTTTGAATCAACTAAAGGCATTTTTCTAAAGGGCGGTAACCCATCAAAATTTCTCACTGATGTAATCCAAATGCATGGCAAAAATTTTGATTGTCAAACTTAAGTTTTATGCAAGTGATCTTCCGAAGGAAACTTAGATTGAATCAGCCAAAAAGGTAGACACATTGCGTTCCTCTTAGCAATGGATTCCATAAGTTCGATAACAATCAACCCCTATACAAAGTGTAGTTAAGATCTACCTTCTATTCAGGTGTGCTACAAAATGATCATCTATTGACATGGGTGCAACCCAATCATAATCCAGCTACTAGCAGAAATTGAACTCTTAAAAAATAGGAAAAGGTGACCAGAACTGAAGAAGATGTAACATGAGAGTGAATGATGATGCAACTGGATGGGGAGATGCCATGAAGACAGAAAGACGAAGCCCCTGGTCAAAGTGAGGACTGTCCTATAGTTGATAATCCAACAATGACAATGGTAGATGATATGTTACTAGAAGGTACAGTGAAATATTTTCTAAAGTAATGTCTACTTCACAAATGGAGGTGGAGTCAATGGACTACTTGCAAGATTTGGGCAATTTAAGCAAGTCTTGAATTGCAATGGATTGAAGCAAAATGCCTCTCTAATGTGTCCTTGGTTTCTCTTGCATGGAATCGTCGGTAGTCAATGGTTTCAAACTTATATACCATAGAACAAGCCTCTCCAAAATCCTATAATTTAGGGGATACTACATCACGAACCCCCATATAGCTCACTTAGATGAAATTCTTAAGTTATAGAAGAAAATATCTGCAATCAATGAGGCATATTGAAGTAATTGCCACTTGGATTCGAGAAGCGCACAAAATGGCACCCATATGATGAGGAAATACAAGCTCAAAATTATATGTATCCACTGACTTAAACAGTCTGTACCATCAGACTTCTAGGCTAAATATCATTAACCACTGGTCTCCAAATGTACTGCAATATGGGTCCTTGGAAAGCTTACTTTTTCACTTTGACATAAACTAACTAAAACATCTCTATCTAATGGAATGCATAAGCTGTAAGTGGACTAAACTCAGACCTTGTGCATTAGGATTCTGCCTAATTTGCAGACTTTGACTTGTCCAGTAGTTTTGAATAACCAAGTAACCTCCACTCCACTTGAAGCTTGTTTCATATGAAATATATCTCCCTAACCTTAAATTCAGGATAGGAAACCCTTGCGTAAATTATGTTGATCATGGAGAAAAGTTACTTCGAAGTCGGTCATTGTGCACTGATCAAAACTGTCAAGTTGATCGAACTTGTGTAATCTGCCCATACTTAAATTTCCCCATGCATTTAACCTCAAAATGAGTCAAGGGCCTTTCATAGGACACATTGATAACAACCCCCAACATAAGGCTCGGAGTGTTAGTGATTCTTAAATTTTTGGGGCGAAACGGGCAGAGTTTCGCTTGCAAACTGGTCATTTTCTAGGCTTAAAGCCTTACATCAAATCTCCTGCATTGAAAAAGTATAAAAGGATATCAACTCAAGCTCAACGGCTACACGCCGGAGACCACAACTTTACAGGCTACACGCCCAGAGTACAAGGGCTTACATCCCAAAAATAAACAATTCCAGCTAAAAAGATATCATACCATTAAGATGGGTGGCTCATAGGACCATACTTACTTAAATACATTGGAGCACCTTCAACTTGTTATTCAAAATCTCCGTCAAATCTGCTACTTGAGATCAAACTATATATACTTTATATAAATTCATCTGACAAAGAAGAATATATGAGTGGAATATGTGTAAGATAACCAGGCATTATCAGTGCCACAAATCTCTAAGGATATCACAATAATCCTCAGTTCTCACTAACCAATTTCTCAGTATCTTAACTCCATACTCTATATCCCATAAAGAAAATCTCAACTTGGGCTCTGATACCAAATCTGTAACGCCCCAATTAAACATTCTTCACTGTTTGTATTTTCCTTAATAATCTCTCAATTATAATCGGATAAGCCCAATTATAGGGGCGTTACCGCCGTCCAAAAGGACAAGGATTGAAACATGAGTGCTATAAATAAAATAGCTAAGCATAACCTCAAACATATATATTCACATCAAGTGTTAACCAATGAAGGGTTTATGAACCATAGTAAAATAAATCACTATATAGTCCACATCTTCATCCACAGAAGAATTCAATATACAGCTTTAAGGTATGCGTATACTGCATTTCTTCTGATCCATCCGGATTTCCTTGCTTCACTTATTCTCTTTAGCTGATTTGTTAGCATGAGGGCAATTCTCTGAACATTTGCCTAAAATAAAATATGAAAACATTTCAAACTGTGAGCCGAAGCTCAGTGCATGCATTCCAGAATTGTTAAATGATCATTGGAACACTGGTTGGGCCTAATTTGTAATTTATTTTAAGTTAAAACAGTGAATGAGATAATGTAAAGGTGCATTGCTAGTTGTTATCTGATAGTGAACCCTTTGATATTGGTACGATCTATAGGTAGGTGTACACATGCCAAGCCGATCGGGGATCTAGCCTGAGGCCGCGCGGGTAATTAAAGGGCGAATGCCCTATAGACGATAACTGACGGGGTCACTAATTAACTGATAAATCACTGTGTAAACTGATTCGTTGATGTACTTACCAAAACATGATAACATTGATAAATACACTCTGATTTCTAAAGATACAGGCAATGGACATACCTGAAGTCTTTAAAATGATATTTCACTTGATAATACTTATGCACAATGGAAACGATAGACTAGGCCCCATTTCTGTTTAGGAAATGTAATTATAGATAAATGTAGTTGGTAAGCCATGTTTACTGACATAATTTATAACTTTAATGGAAATTGATTTATTTAAAAAGACTTCTGCAATTCCAATAATTCGATATAAGACAAGTTAAATCAAAATGAACTGATTTTAATTTAATAAGAGACAAATTAAACCGAAATGATCTGAGTAATAAATCAGTTAGGGTTATTGAACTTAAAATGTAACAAATTGAAGTAAATTAGACCAAATGGAAATGATTGAGGTAATACAGAAAAGATTTAATTGATATAAATGAAATATGGGTTTTGGATATTTCTGAAATGGATAATGGAGAGTGTAATGCTTCTGAAATGGATAATAGAAGGTTTAATACTCTGAAATGGGTGACAAATGGTTTAATGCCATAAGGGGTGCTGTGAGGTTCCTAAAAGCTCATATAACACCCTAACTTGGTCTAAAGGGCACTGATTTTGACTCTGCTCACTTCCCAAATTTTATTTTCATAGTAATTAACTCAGTTTTCAGCCCAAGTAAGCTTCTGTACATAATCAAACTTGTTGAACTCACTATACTTTGTAATTTCCTTGCAATACCCATAAATACATAGAAACTTCTGAAAATATTTTCAAATGTCACGATTTTTGTATTCACTCATGTTACCGTTTGGTGGTCTACATTATAAAATCCATACCTTTCACTCCTGATCTCCAAATAAGATGTAAAACCCCAATATGAAAAGCTCATAATGTCCACTAAAATATTCATTTAGGACACAAAGCATGATTCACATAGTAAAGTCCCTAAAATTAGGGTAGAACACAGATGTACACAATTTCCGTTCAATCTATGCAGTCGTAGCAAAATGACCATAACGTTTTCCGCAGAACTCAGATTAAGGTGATTTAAAAGGCATGTGAAAGCTAACTCATTAATGTATCCACACACCAAAAATCGCAAATTTTCAATGAGCCAATCAATGCCGGTTTTTTCGTAAATTCCACTGTTCAAAACTGTTCCTAGTTTCAATGTATTCTGCATAGTCTTCAGTAAATTGGTCATAACTATGTCCACACAACTCAAAATTGAGTAATTCTAAAGCCTATTGAAAGCTAGCTCTTCAAGCTATCATTACACCAAAAATCATAAATTGTGGGTGTGCTACTTAATACCAGTTTTCTCCTGAAATGACCCCTATTTTAGGTCTGTTGACAACTCTGTAACCACCTATTTGCAATCTTTTCCTCACATAACCACCCACTAAAATCACTCATTAACTTGTATAAATTAGCATAAACATCTTGATATTCATTACCAATGCCAAAGATCACAAAATCGCATTTAAAACAATCAAAATCCTACACTCGAACATAAAGCTTACATGATTAAGATAAAACCCTAACCCTAACTTCAACTCCACCATGATCTATCACCAAGATGATTCTTAATCCAATAAAAACAACATAATCCACCATTGAAACAACCAAAACAAGACGGAAAAACCAAAAATTCAAAGGACAAGATTGAAGTCACTTACTTTGAGCTTGAAACAAGTGCAGATGGAGATGATATTTTGTGATTTTGAGGGTGGAAGGTGATAGCCGGTGGAGAGAGGTGGTTGAAGGTTGCAATTCCTTGCCGGAGGCTGGCTGAAAAGTGGCCGAAAATCACCACAATAGGGGCTGGGGGTCTGCTGGCCATGGGGTAGAGAGAAGGAGGAGAGAAGAAGAGAGAGAAAGTGTCTTGAATAATTACTTGGTGCAAAATGAACTTAAGCAAAAATACTTGGCTGAAAATTAAGCACAAAAATTAACTTTTGCTAATGATAATTAATGCTTAATGATGATAATTAGATAAATAAATAGGGTCAAGTCTTGGTGGGCCAGAATTGGCCTTAAACGGGCTCGGGTTCAAAAACAAGCTCAAACTGAGGGCGCTTGAATTTTTTTTTTTAGCTCGAAATTAATTGTGATATCATGAAAAATAATTTAATCTTTTAAATCATAATCATTGAGGCCTAATGTCAATTTCTCCGAAAAATTATTTTCGGTAAATGAAACTCGAATTACAAAGTAGGGCCCAAAATAAATTCTCCCAATCGGGATAATTAAATGAGATAAATAAATGAGAAAAACGAATAACATGACTTAATTAAACAAATAAACATGATTTAGGATCAGGCTATTACATAGATATTCACAACTATCAAGTATTCACAAAATAATCAAGGGTGCTCATAGCCCACATGGCTCAACAAATCCCAAATTGCTCCTCAAGATTGATCATCCATCACAATTCACAGTCCTAATTATCCACAACTAAGCCCAAGAAAGGAAAAAAACGAAATGAAAAGAGAAGAAGGGAGGGTAGAATGATCATACCAGGTTAGATACAGGTTGTACCCAAACTATGCCTCACGAAGATGATGCAACATGAGGCTTATGGAGCATCAGCCACTCCATATTAAGCCGAAAAGTGCAACTCAAATCAAAACTCATTAAAGCACGTAGTAACTTATCAAACAAGGAAGCCCACCTCTCAATTACATAGAAACAGTGAAAAGTCGTGAGTTGGTATCAGAAAGAGTACATCCATCTAGCCAATAAAGCACAAGTAAGGGCCCGCTTCAACTTATCAAACAGTTGAGCCCAATCCGCTTCAGCATGAACGAATCGTCTAGGCAAAATCGGGGGTGTAAATTTCACAAGTCTGTTAAGCCCAATATGTGTATGGATCTGGCCTAAAGCAAAATTCTCAGTGGATTACACTCAACAAATTCAGACTTGTAATATTCAAAAAGGAAGTTAGTTTAGATGAATTCAAAAGAAAAGGACCCATAATCAGTACAAACACCCTCATCCAAACGCGCATTAATATCAAACCTACATGAAAAAGATTCATATTCTGCATAAAGAATGTCATCATCTAATTTAAATAGAAGGTCAAGAATGAAGAGATCAAAACAAAATGATTCATATTCAACATGAAAACCTACATCAAGACCTTCAGTAACATTAAATCCAAATAAAAAAGATTCATATTCTGCATAAAGAATATCATCATCAAAGTTCGAAATAGTGGGTTCAGTTACCTCATCACATAACTCCTGTGAAATATCTTTCGAATCATCTGAATCATGAGGCTCAACTTTAGGTGTGATGCTTATATCTAACTCACTAAAAGTATCAAGTTGTTCACCCACATCAAACTCACAAAAGTCGTTCAAAGTGGTAGGTGGGTCAGCAGAAACTAGGACATCATTAGTGATGCCCTTAGGTAAGTTAGTGCAGGGTGTAAGGTCTGGTGATAGAGACATACGGATGTCACTCTCTTGATGTAGACTAGGCAAATACATGTCTTCATTCAAGTAAGGCCTAGCAGAATAAGAGGCTTCAAAATCATCATCAAGACCAATATCATGTTTAGGAGATCCTAAACTAAAATCAAGCTCACTATAAGTCCCCCTATTTTGGTTAAAACAATTGGAATATGCAGCAATTCTCGCTTTCATGGTTTCTATCATTTGATCAGACAATTCATTAATCTTCATTTCAAAACTTGCACATGTAGCATCAACATAAGCACGATAAGGACAAATATGAGAATCATGATCAGGAGATTCACAATAATCGCAAAAAATAGGAGGCATATAATAGTCATATGAGTCATTTGAATTCATAAAGTGGTCTAAAGGGTAAGAATTAGCATGAAAATCATACTCTCCATGAGTTGGGTATCTAAAAGTCTCGTTAGCTTATTCAAACGCATAGGTTTCCCAAGCTAATTTTTCAAATAAATCTCAAACTTCACCTTGAGCTTTAGATAATAATTCTATTAAACCTCCATGACAAATTGATTCAACAAAGCATCTTGACTCAGCATTTAGACTCACAATAATGACCTCATAAATTTTTCGTTTTTCAAAATTATGATTGAGTTGAGCACGATATTCATAAAGCCTTGAAAGACAACTCCAAAAAGGTTCATGCTCATATTGCCGGAAATGAAAAACTGGCATTTTGTTTTTAAAATTTTTTACTGTTTTTCAATTTTTTAGGGATTTTCAAGTTTTTCTAAATTTTTTGGATTTTTGGATTTTTCAAGAAATGAACACAACTAATAACAATTGATCATGAAATAAACAAAGTAAGATAGAACATATACAACTAAAAAGAAAGTAGCTAAGGAAATGAAAATATGACCTAATCTCATGCGGTCGTCCTCGACAACGGCGCCAAAAACTTGTTGGGATATTTCGAGTGTAAACTAAAGGCCGCAAGCGTACAACTTTTGCTGTAGTACTTGAGGGTCGCGTCCTCGGGGACGAGGATAAGATTAAGGTCACTGAGTTCGAAAGTAAACTAATCTAGCATCATTATGAACTAATTTAAAATCGTAAACAATTTAAATCATCAATTCTAAATGGTCATGAAGCAAAATTGAACTAGTAATTTTATACTAATCAAAGAGTTCACTAAATGCACAAAATATAGTAGCCATTAAACCTTGATTGGATTTGTAGCAACCTAATTACTGCCCTTTTGAATAGCACTTAAACTAAGATTGAAGATTAATTAAGCAAATGGAATTAAGTAGGAGGAAACCTGCAGGGGAAAACAGACACTAAGCTGATAAAAATGAAATCCATAGCAGTAGCTCAACCCAAAATAGAAACCAAGCAAAACCAATACACAATCCAAGCAAAGCTTCCACTCATTTCTAGCAAAACAAATGTGTGTTCTAGACCAGTGAGAGGGAAATCATGACAGATCAGGGGCTCAAGCAACTCAATCCAGCTCCAATAACAATCCAACATCAATCAATGTTCCAAACTCATTCTCTCAATTCTGATAACATGGCATCAAGGTAACCAAACAGTCGAGCAAATAACGAAACCCAAATCAACCTAAATAAATAGGACAAATGAACCTATAGGGGAGGGGGAAAGAATCATTCAACCACCATATTCGAATTGAGCTTGTAAACAGGGCAGGGGGAGCAATAGAATCAAAACAGAGCTACTCGAAGAACAAAAGAACAGGACACAAACAATAAAGAGCAAAAGGGGGGAGAGGATTTGAATTTACCATGGGACAACTAAAACATAGCTCCAAAACTCATTAACAATAACGGATTTTGCCATTACTGATGCATCAACAGATCGAAACACGGGAGGAAGAGGACCAAAACTCATCAAACTTGTGCCCAAAATATGACAATTACAAGTTGCAAAATCTTGAATGTCGACTCCAAATTGACCAAACTAAGCACAATTCCATGAAATTGAAGGCCGAAACAGATCGAAACACCGAAGCCCTAATCGCTAACAAACCTTAAATTCTGAGAATTGAAAACAAAATTAAAACAAAATCTAAAACTTAAACTAAAGCTAACCTAAAACCCTAGATTGTTACTTAATTAGTCCTTGCTCCCCTCATTGCAACCACTGCTACTTCCTTTATATATCTTCAAGCTCGTCTCCCTTCGATCTTGGTCGTCAACCTCACCCAGACGTGGATGGTGGAGATGGATTGAGGTAGTGGTGATGCACTGGCAGTTTGTTGGAGAGGCTGGTGATGTGGGATTGGGATGAGAGAAAAAAAGAGGGAGTTGGAGAGAGAGAGATAAGGTTGAGATGATGGAGATGAAGGGGGGTGAAGATGGATGTGAAGCAGGGGAGGGGGAATTTCGGGTTTACTAGGTTAGGAGGCCAAAATAGAGGAGAGAGAAAGTGAGAGTTAAGAAGGGGGGTTGACGAAGTCACGTAAGCTGCATGCATGGGGGGGCGAGGTTAGGTTTTAGTATATTTTTTCTTTTTCTTTGGGCTGAACAAACGGGCTTTTGGGATTGGGTCGGGTCAACTTGGCTCAATTCTTTATTTCTAGCATTTCATCATTTTTCCATCATTTTCTTGCATTTTTGCATAATTATTCAAAACCTTCGAACAAAGTAAAAATCGAATAAAAACCTAAAAATAACAATTATAACGAGCATAAATTAGGCACAAAAGTATCGTAAAAATAACACATTTTTGGCACGAACAGATAACAATTCCAAAGTCTGTCAGGTTCTCCCTTTTATCTCTGTTCGAGGTGTTTTAGGGTTGATATAGCTAGGGACTATCATTCTTATAAAAAGAATAGTGTTCCATGCCCCGATGACCATAACGCTGAGCCGACTCGTGGGTAATAGTGGTTACGTGATGGGAAATAAGGAAGACTCCTTACGTAAATGACAATTTGGGTTAGGGCCTCATCCAAGCATTAATGGCACATACACGAAGGCCAGGAATAACAATTAGGCAACAATCAACTAGACTCTGTCACAATCACCCATATTGACATACGCATGTACGAGGTTCTCACATAGTTCCTTTAGTAAATAAGAAGTCATGTAAAGAGGGGCATCATTTAAAAAGACTTTTAGTCAAGAAAACAACCTTTAATTACTTACTAACAACTTGTTATGAACACATCAAGCAACGAGCGCATCTTGATATGTAGGTATTTGAAACATCAATGTAAAACAAATGCAAATCTTCAGATGCAACCTTAAGGCCTAACTAGATAATTAGAAAGGTCTTAACTTTTAAAACCTCTATGTTTTTAAAAGGAGGATGGTTTAACCACTTCTAGTTCTTTCCCTACCAACCATTGAGTATGTCTGCTCGCTCTATTATCAGCCCAGAGGAGCAAATCGTACTTAACGGGCAAGAATGAGCTTGGGGTTAAAACATTCTCAGTTGTTTGAGTTCAGATCATGTGCACTTGAAACTTTTGATTCAAATCACCAAGGTGTATAAGCAAAATAACTTTCGATTGGGCTAACACTTAACTTGTTCATGAGAATTCAAGTCACTCGGCATGCACCCTAGCAACCAGTTCATTCTTTCAATTAATGAGCTCACTCAAGTCGCACCTAACTAGCTAAATGCACCAACATTCACATAAAACAGACATTTGCACACCAAAGTAGGCATATATCGTATCATCATGAATGCATTCCTAGCTAATTATATAAAATGCAAGACTCAGGTTGCAACCTGTGGTCGCAGGATCTTGCTCTGTTGCCATCTTGTTACATCCCCAACCCCTATGGCCAAGAGTATTACGTTTGCTTAAATCCTATTTAACTTCTGGGGTGAAACGAATAAACTTTCGCCTAAAAAGTGGCCATTTCATGGGCTAAAAGCATTACATTAAAATCCCTGCAATCAATGGATGCGTAAAGAACTCTAAAATAAGCTCAATGGCTATATGCCGGAGTCCATAGCTCAACGAGCCACTCGCAAGGAGTACCCCAAACAATATAGTTCAATAATAAAGTAAGAAATAAAAAATACAACTCAGCGGATCACACATCTGGAGCATTAGAATTTACATCCCAAAATGTACCCAACTTCAGCTAAAAAAGCAACTGGCTAATAAGATAGTTGGCTGACATGGCCATATATAACGACTTTTAAACTTTATGCATTAAATTAACTAGAGTACTTATTTATATACATTCACAAACTAAGGATACGTTACATTACATCATTTAACAGCAAGGCCACTTCATTATGGGCACACATGTCACCTTTTCAAGCAAAGGTAAACTCCAATGCAGCATAAGTGAATCGACTTCTACCTGTCACAAACAAAACCTAGGAAAAAGGGGAAAGAGTAATGGGATGAGCAACTACACGCTCAGTGAGTATTCCTCGACTCTTTAAAACCAAAACTATTGCAGGCAATAATACCAATAATAGTCATATCAGGCATTTATACATTACTATCATAATAGGCAATCATAGTCCCCAAGGAAAGATTACCACCTATCAACTTCATACTAGCCTCTCAAACTCATTTCTAGGCCCTTAATGACCAGACCTCCCTGCTAACAAGCATTTAGGCACACAATCAAGTAAGCAATAAGGATTGAGTAAGATGCTTTCAAACACACTTTTGAAAACGCAGTGACTCATGATATGTTCCAAAAATAGTTTATAAATCACGCTAACTTCTTTAAGGCTTATAATTCTTTCTAAAAGTTTCTGAAATACTCATATTGGTAAGAAAGACTTGGCAAGAAACTTGCCTTCATATGATATTCACATTTGAAAGCTTAGATGTTTGATGCATTATTAGGATATAACCACACTTCATTTGAAATTTCATTTAAACTATGCTTGGAAACTCATTCATATGATATACGTAGGATATGCACATTTAAAAGTTTCTTTCTTTTCTTGGAAATACTTTACTTCTCCTCTTGAGGCTCATACTCCAAAAAGAAATCACTTGTGTATTGGTCCTTTAATGACCCTTATAAGCTTTTCGAATCTCATTCGAACTGGCCTCTTAATGTCACTTAAAATATTTCTTTTTCTTGAAATACTTAAAATTGCGAAATACCAACTACTTTTCTTATTCATTAAGAAATACCCTTGGTGTAAGATCATCGTTTATTAAAAGAAACATATCATAATAATTTAATCACGAGTGACGAGTCTAGACTCTTAGAGGTACTTTGTTACTGCCATCCCGAGCCGGCCAAACTTGAGCGGCAACATATGCCTATCCGGACACACATCATACTATGCTGAGACATAACTTACATACTTAGACTTTAGGAGGGAATCAACCCACCATCCCTGAATCATCTTAACGTAGCTTACGATATACCAGGCGGGATACTCAGCCACCGTCCCTCGGTCTCAAACTTAAGCTTAAAGTTTTTAGAATAGCCCCTCCACGTACACATAAGCATGAATGTAATTATTCATACACATACATGTTTATACTTATTCATGCATATGCTTTCTGAGTTCATAATACAAAAATATAATTTTCTTCCAACATCGCTCCTTTTCAAAATACTTTATACCTTAAAAACTGTATTTGTATTATTAAAAACAGGCAATCATTCGCTAATAGACAAGGTTATTTTTATTTTCAACCATGAAAACCTTCTTTTTTAAACTCAGCCTCACGCACATGATAATGCTTAACGACATAAAAGGGGATGGGTTCACACGTTGCACATTTGAATACTTCATAATTCAACCTGGAGGCCTCTTAACATCGTAATGGAGTTGCTAACTCACAATTCAAAACACTTTCGAAACTCAAAGTACTTAGCTAGCATACAGCTCAAACTAAGTTTCGTAATAAACTCCTCCAATTGCCCATTTTTAGTTCGTTTAGAGTCCATTTTAAACTCAAAGAAGGAGACATAAACAAACTAAAGCCTGAAGATATTTTCGAACTCACTACTAGTTTGCTTTTTAACTTCCTAAACCTATCGACTATTCAGTTGAGTCATTTAATGAGTAGCTCGATGATTTAGGACCTTTTTATGCTTCAAACATCTTAATAAACTAATAGGCAACTGGTAAATGCTCAAAATGTTCCTAATTATGAAAACTACCCTTTAATGACCCTTTTTAAAGATGTGCAGGTTCAAAATCAATCACATAGCATCATTTAACATTTTTAAGGGGGAAGGGGGGTCACATATAGCACATTTATAACACTTTATAACTTAACTTGGTAGAGTCTGCCCAATGACCCACACGTGGCCTCGCAATCCACACGATTGTGGCAATTCACAACTCAGGCTCCCTCCTCACACAACGCCGACTATGAGGACCTCAAATTTCTCAATAGCTTCACCTCAAGCCATCCAACTACATACTCGGTTCATTAGTGTCATAACCGAATAAATAATTCACAAAACCCTCATATATAAGCGTAGCATTCTTAATAATAGCCTTAAAAAAATTTAAGCATAATCGTACTGATTTAGCGATAACATTCGAATAGAATTCAGCATGCTTTACCAATACTTTAATTTGCTTGATAAGCATCCTTAAGCTTCAAACATAATTCAAACTAATAAACTGATGAAATAACAGCGTTATGACAACGTTATATTCATTAAGCATTTCTCCAAACTGTATGGTTATTAAAATCCATCCTCAATTCAACATGCAAATAACCCAAAATCAGTACCATGTTCATAATTTCTCAATCTCGATCCCAAGTTCACCCAAACTGATTTCTAAACTCAAAATCAGCATGCACTAACTAATTCAGTTAAATTCGTTGAAAAATAGTAGTAATTTAGGAGTAAAGGAATCCCCACCTTGACTCCAAGCTAGATGTTCGTTCGAAGGCTGCTGGGCTCGGCTTTAGGTGCTCGAACAACTCCTAATTCCTGACCTTGCTCACTGGCACACGGGCAGACCCAATCCATGCCTCAACCTCACCCAATTCGAACCCTAATTTCACCCAAACTTTACTTACTGACTTGAACTTAAGATGGATGCTTGAGGTTATGAATTTGTCCCCAATTTATAGAGCTTTTGAAGCATCTAACAACTAGATTGCATGGCTAAGCTTTTACAAGTGTTGGGACCTCGAATTCGCGCTCAAACCCACCGGAAAAATGGTGGGTTCTTCTGGATTTTGCCTAGATTTCACACCAGATGGTGGCTAGTTCACGGGCGAGGTCGAATGGGTTGGTTTTGCAGGTTGGGTATGGCGAAAATTCTTTAGAAATTGGGAGCTTAATGCTGCGTGTATGGCGGAGAGGAGGAGGAAGAAGATAAAGCAGAGAGTAGAGAGGGGAGAGAGAGAGATGTTGGGGGTGGGGGGTCCCGAAGGAGGAAGGAGAAAAAGGGGTTCGACGAAATTACAAAACTAGCCCTCGTCTCCTTTTCTCTTCTTTTATCTCAAGCTGTTCAATATTTGGCACCGCTAGTCTAATTCGTATCTCGAATTCTAAATCCAAAATCGATAATACGAACTTTTATCGCTTACTCGTTCCCAAATATATCTAGATTTGATTTACTAAACATCGAATTACTCCTAAGGTTGACAACCTAATCGTATTCGGGTTCCTATTCGAATTAGTACCCGCTAATAACCCTTCCTAATGCTCATTTAAAATCATTGAAGAACTTTCAGAACTAATGATAGTAATATTAATAGCGATAAAAATATTTTTTTTAATAAAATTACCATTCACATAAGCACATCGGTAATACTTTAACTTATATAGTTAATAAATATACGGCTTTATAATGTCAAAAAGGCAAGACAATTAGCTTAACAAAAATAAAGAATGCGGGTGTTACATTCTTCCCCGCGCTAAAAGAATTTCATCCTCGAAATTCTAAGGTTCACAGCTCAGTCGTACTTGAGACGTGCACATACTTAACTCAGTTTACACAAATTGCACTAAAATCCAAAATCTCGTTTACAATCAATTGGAACCGAAAAATGGCACGTGATATCCAGTTTCCTCCTTGCCAATCCTCTTTGAGCATCTACTCACTCTATTTAGGCGTTGAGGGCAAATCACATAGTAGAGGGGCAAATGAGTCGGTGTGGAAGACCATAGTAAGCCTGTTTGAAGAAGGAACATAGGCTTTTAATTATCTAAACGCTATCCACATTGTGACCAATAACCCTATGTATATGCATCGCAATGGATCGGCATCTAAAGGTAGGACAATTGGGTAGTGACATCTCAAGGTCATATACAAGTAGTCTCATTCTAAGGTAATTTATTCAATTCACTGTTATGATCACAATGATTAATATGGAGATTCTTATAACACATTAGAGTAACAAGAACATCACACAGCACCATGTAGCATCACTTAAGCACCATGGTATCGCATAAAATTAGCAATTCAGCATTTTCAAGCCTAGGAATCATAAGTAACATGAAACCATCTAATACGCATATCGCAAGCAAATTATAAAGCAAAAGCTTATGCCACTGACATTCTGGGGCCTGTGGGTTACGGGCCTATACGCTTCCGCTGCGCCACTCTAATTAATGTAGAATACAAGGGCAAGAATAAGCGCATGCAAGTTTCTATGGCCACCTCATCATGCACTTAGATACATGAGTATGCACTTATTCAGCTATAACATGGAATCATAGAATTTAAGGGATTCAAATAACGAGTCAGAGGTCTCGCCAAGCTATGAATTAGAAAGGTTAAATCATTTGACTAGTCCAATCAAATGCTTAACCCAGCTCAAGTCAAGCAAACACCAAGAAGTGCAATAACTCATTCACAAAACACATAACTGGTCATCAATAAAGAACTTAGATAACCATATAAGCTTCTAGGGCTTTAGACTATGCACAATGCTGTGACTACGCTTTAAAGCATTCGGTTCCTAGTAGCATCCCACGAAATGACATCCAGGCAAGTATACATGAATGCAACCCTTATTTAAAACTTAAAGTTGAGGTTATGCCTCAAGGTTTGCCCAAACTATTTGGAGTTAGTCATCAATCAACTAACAGGGGGGGAGAACAATGGCATTGTTGGTCTTACGGACATACATTGAGGTTTAGGGATGCTTGTTTGTTGTAGGGTGGGGGTAGGAGTCCTAGGAACTCGTGGTATAAAATGACGGTTCAATCTCCTTCGAAAATTCTTGGTTTCCACATTTGGTGTTAAAGCGTACGAAGTGTCGGACAGGTATGGATCGTCTCCTCAAGAGGTGACGAGGTGACACATGTGGTATAACAATTACAAAGTCTATCACGTTCTCTCTTTTATCTCCGTTATAGGTGTGTTGGGGTTGATATAGCCAGGACACTATCATTCTTATGAAAAGAATAGCGTTCCATGCCCCTATGAGCATAAAGCTGAGCCGACTCATAAGTAATAGTGGTTATGCGATTGGAAATAAGGAAGATTCCTTCCGTAAACGACAATTCGGGTTAGGACCTTATCCAAGCATTACTAGCATATATGCGAAGGCTAGGAATAACATTAGGCAACAATCAACTAGACTCTGTCACAATCACCCATATTGACATGCGCATGTAGGAAGTTCTCACATAGCTCCTTTAGTAAATGAGAAATCATGCAAAAAGGGGCATCATTTAAAAGGAGTTTTAGTCAAGAAAACAATCTTTAATTACTTACTAACAACTTGTAATGAACACATCAAGCAACGAATGCATATTGATGTGTAGGCATTCGAAACATCAATGTAAAACAAATGCAAGTCTTAAGACGCAACCTTAAGGCCTAACTAGATAATTAGAAAGGTCTTAACTTTTAAAGCCTCTATGTTTTTAAAAGGAGTATGGTTTAATCGCTTCTAGTTCTTTCCTACTAACCATTGAGTGCGTCTGCTCACTCTATTATCAGCCCCGAGGAGCAAATCGTACTTACGGGCCAAGAATGAGCTTGGGGTTAAAACATTCTCAGTTGTTTAAGTTCAGATGACGTGGACTTAAAACTTTTGATTTAAATCGCCAAGGTGTATAAGCAAAACAACTTTTGATTGAGCTAACACTTAACTTGTTCACGAGAATACAAGTCACTCGGCCTGCACCGTAGCAACCGGTTCATTCTTTTGATTAATGAGCTCACTCAAGTCGCATCTAACTAGCTAAACGCACCAACATTCACATGAAACACACATTTGCACACCAAAGCAGGCATATATCGCATCATCTTGAACGCGTTCCTAGCTAACTATATGAAATGCAAGAATCAGGTCGCGACCTGTGGTTGTAGGACCTTGCTCTACTACCATCTTGCTATGCCCCCAACCCCTGGGGCCAGGTGTATTACGTTTGCTTAAATCCTACTTAACTTCTGAGGCGAAACGGACAAAATTTTGCATGAAAAGTGGCCATTTCATGGGCTAAAAGCCTTACATTAAAATCCCTGTAATCAACGGAAGTGTAAAGAACTCTAAAAGAAGCTCAACGGCTACACACCGGAGTCCATAACTCAACGAGTCACTCGCTCATAGTACACGAAACAATATAGTTTAGTAATAAAGTAAGAAATAAAAGATACAACTAAACGGACCACACATCCAGAGTACTAGGGTTTACATCCCAAAATGTACCCAACTTTAGCTAAAAAAGCAACTGGCTAATAAGATGGTTGGCTCACATGACCATACAAAGTGACTTTCAAACTTTATGCATTACATTAACTAGAGTACTTATTTACATACATTCACAAACTAAAGATACATTACATTACATCATTAACAGCAATGCCGCTTCATTATGGGCACGCATGGCACCTTTTCTCAAGCAAAGGTAAACTCTAACTCGGTATAAGTGAATCGACTTCTACCTGTCACAAAGAAAACTTGGGAAAAAGGGGGAAGAGTGATGGGATGAGCAACCACACGCTCAGTGAGTATTCCCCGACTCCTTAGAACTAAAACCGTTGCAGGCAATAATACCAACAATAGTCACATATCAGACATTTACACGTTACTATCATAATAGGCCATCATAGTCCCCAAGGAAAGATTACCACCTATAAACTCCATACTAGCCTCTCAAACTCATTTCTAGGCCCTTAATAACCAAACTTCTGTGCTAACAAGCATTTAGGAACATAATCATGTAAGCAATAAGGATTGAGTAAGATGCTTTCAAACACACTTTTGAAAACACAGTGACTCATGATATGTTCCAAAAATAGTTTATAAATCACGCTAACTTCTTCAAGGCTTATAATTCTTTCTAAAAGTTTCTGAGATACTCATATTGGTAAGAAAGACTTGGCAAGAAACTTGCTTTCACATGATATTCACATTTGAAAGCTTAGATGTTTGATGCATTACTAGGATATAACCACACTTCATTTGAAATTTCATTTAAACTATGCTTGAAAACTGATTCATAAGATATGCGTAGGATATGCACATTTAAAAGCTTCCTTTCTTTTCTTGAATATACTTAGCCTCTTGAGGCTCATATTCTTTAAAAAGAAATCTCTTTCGTATTGGTCCTTTAATGACCCTTATAAGCTTTTCGAATGTCATTTGAACTGGCCTCTTAAAGGCCCTTAAAATATTTCTTTTTCCTGAAATACTAAAAATTGCGAAACACCAACTGTTTTTCTCATTCATTATGAAATGCCCTTGGCGTAAGATCATTGTTTATTGAAAGAAACATACATAATAGTTGAATCACATGAGTGAGGACTCTAGACTCTTAGAGGTAATTTGTTAGTGCCATTCCAAGCCGGCTAAACTCGAGTGGCAACATACGCCTATTCGGACAGATATCATACTATGCTGAGACATAAGTTACATACTTAGACTTCAGGTGGGAATCAAACCATCATCCCTGAATCATCTTAATGTACCTTATGATATACTAGGTAGGATACTAAGCCACCGTCCTTGGGTCTCAAACTTAAGCTTAAAGTTTCTAGAGTAGCTCCTCCACGTGCACATAAGCATGAACATAATTATTCATAACATACATACTTATACTTATTCATACACATGCTTTCTGAGTTCATAATACGAAAGCATAATTTTCTTCCAACATCGCTCCTTTTCAAAATCCTTTATACCTTAAAAACTGTATTCATATTGTCAAAGAGAGGCTATCATTCGCTAATAGACAAGGTTACTTTTATTTTCAACCACGAAAACCTTCTTTTTTGAACTCAACCTCACACACATGATAGTGCTTAACGACATGAAAGGGGAGGGATTCACACGTTGCACATTCGAATACTTCATAATTCAACTTGGAAGCCTCTTGAAATCGTAATGGAGTTGCTAACACGCAATTTGAAACACTTTTAAAACTCAAAGTACTTAGCTAGCATACAACTCAAACCAAGTTTCGTAATAAACTCCTCTAGTTACCCATTTTTAGTTCATTTAGAGCCCTTTTTAAACACAAAGAAGGAGGCATAAGCAAACCAAAGCCTGAAAATATTTTCGAACTCACTACTAGTTTGCTTTTTAACTTCCTAAACCTATCGACTATTCAGTTGAGTCACTTACTGAGTAGTTTGATTATTTAGGACCTTTTTATGCTTCAAACAATTAAACAAACTAATAGACAACTGCTAAATGCTTAAACTATTCCTAATTATGAAAACTACCCTTTACCGACCCTTTTTAAAGATGTCTCGGTTCAAAATCAATCACATAGCATCATTTTACATTTTGAAGGGGGAGAGGGGTCACACATAGCACATTCATAACACTTCATAACTTAACTTGGTAGAATCTACCCCCAATGAGCCACATATGGCCTCACAATCTGCATGATTGCGGCAATTCACAACCTGGGCTCCCTCATCACATAACGCCGACCACAAGGACCTCAAAATTCTCAATAGTTTCACCTCAAGCCGTGCAACTACATACCCGGTTCATTATTGTCATAACTGAATAAATAACTCATAAAACCCTCCTATATAAGTGTAGCATTCTTAATGATAGCCTTAAACAGAACTTAAGCACAATCGTACTGATTTAGCGATAACATTTGAATACAGATCAGCATGCTTTACCAATACTTTAATTTGCCCGATAAGCATCCTTAAGCTTCAAACACAATTCAAACTAATAAACTAATGAAGTAACAGCGCCATAACAACATTATGTTTATTAAGGATTTCTCCAAACTGTCCGATTATTAAAATACAGCCTCAATTCGACATGCAAATAAACCAAAATTAGCACCATGTTCCTAATTTCTCAATCTCGATTCCAAGTTCTCCTAAACTAATTTCTAAACCCAAAATCAACATCCACAAACTAATTTAGTTAAATTCGTTAAAAAATAATAGTAATTTAGGAGTAAAGAAATCCCCACCTCGATTCCAAGCTAGATGTTCATTCAAAGGCTGCTAGGCTCGACTTTAGGTGCTCGAACAACTTCAAATTCCTAACCTTGCTTCCTGTCGCACAGATAGACCCAATCAACACCCTAACCTCATGCAATTCGAACCCCAATTTCGCCCAAACTTTACTTACTGACTAGAACTTGAGATGGATGCTTGAGGTTATAATTGTCCCCAATTTATAGAGGTTTTAAAGCGTCTAACAACTAGATTGCATGGCCGAGCTTTTACAAGTGTTGGGACCTCGAATTCGTGCTCAAACCCACTGGAAACATGGTGGGTTCTTCTGGATTTTGCCTAGATTTCACACCAGATGGTAGCTACCTCGTGGGGGAGGTCGAATGGGTAGGTTTTGCAGGTTGGCTGTGGCGAAAATTCTCTGAAAATTAGGAGCTTAATGCCGCGTGTATGGTGGAGAGAAGGAGGAAGAAGATAAAGCAGAGAGCAGAGGAGAGAGAGAGATGTCGGGGGTGGGGGGTCGCGAAGGAGGAAGGAGGAAAAGGGGTCCAACGAAATTACAAAACTAGCCCTCGCCCCCTTTTCTCTTCTTTTATCTCAAGTTGTTTAATACTTGGCACCGCTAATCTAATTCGTATCCCAAATTCTAAACCCAAAATCGATAATACGAACTTTCATCAATTACTCGTTCCCAAATATATCTAGGTTCGATTTACTAAACATCGAACTACTCCTGAGGTTAATAACCTAATCGTGTTCGAGTTCCTATTTGAATTAATAACCCTTCATAATGCTTATTTAAAATCATCGAAGAACTTTCAGAACTAATAATAATAATGTCAATAGCGACAAAAATATTCTTTTTAATTAAATTACCGTTCACGTAAGCACATCAGTAATACTTTAACTTATAGAGTTAATAAAAATACGATTTTATAACGTCAAAAAGGCAAGACAATTAGCTTAACGAAAGTAAAGAATGTGGGTGTTACAGTTTCCGTCGCCAATTGATACTTATTAGGTGCCATCGCTATTTTCCATCGTTATTAGCACTTTTTTAGTAGTGAACTAACCTTGTTCATGAATTTTTAATCCCCCTTAATTTATCAACATATAAGAATGGTGATCAATATTTTGGCTATATAAATATAGATAAATACTTTTAAAAATAGCTTAGAATATAAACTTGTCTGCTAGACAGTGTAAGAGCATATCAAGTATCATATGGGGAGAAAGATGAGCATTATAACTACTTTAATATAGCTAATTAAAGATAATCATGCCAGGTAGGTATAGATGATATAGGCAATTTTACAATATATAAGCATGAAGATTTCAATGTCCATACGAGGGACATTAAATTGCAAAATATGCTTCAAGTTATAACCTTGACTTAAGCACTATTTTTTATTACACGATTCCAAGGCCAGCTTATCCTAGATTTTACTAGCTACTTCCTCTTTAAAAGATCCAAAATTTTTTTCCCTATTTGATTTTCATCCGAAGGTGGTATGGCATCAGGATAATGAATGCAGGGCATTGTTCTAAAACTTATAACCACAAAATAAACCTCCTAATATCAAAACCAACCAAATGAATCTTGTCACATAATTAGTGATCCCATCAGTTATCAGTTACAGGGTATTATCCTTTAGTTACCGGCGCGGCTTCAGGCCAGGTCCCTGATCAGCTTGGCAGGTGTACGCCTAACACAGATCGTAATAGTTACAAGGGGTTCACTTCCAGATAATAATCAACAATGTAATTTTAAATTTATCTCAGTCACTGTTTTAACTTAAACTGAATTGTAAAGCGGGCCCAACAAATGTTGCAAGGTAATTTTACAATACAGTAATGTATGTACTGAGCTTCGGCTCACTATTCGAAATCTTTTCCTATTCTGTTTTAGGCATACACAGGAGTTGCTTTATTCCACCAAGCCAGTTGAAGAAATCAAGAGTCCAAGGACATCTGGACGGGTTCATAGTGGTGGCTGTACATATTATATAGAGACCATTGGATAAGCACTTCAGTAGATAGTGATGTAAGTTAGCAGTGATTACTTGTATATGATTTGATGAAGTTTGAAGATGTATTTAAGTGACCCATGTTATATCTAGTCAGGGTGTATGGAGCCTAGTCTTTTGAGATGGCGGTAATGCCCTAGTCATTGGGTTTATCTGTTGTAATAGAGATTATGGAGGTGAAGAGTGACACAGCTACAGTGGAGGCATTACAGTTTTGATATCAGAGCAGGGTTATGAGTTTATTTTAATAGGATTATCAAGTATGAAGAGTTGGGATGGAAGGTTGATAAGATGGGTTAGTGAGAGCTATTATGGCATGGTTAGAGATTTGAGACCACAAAAATGGATATTTACCCCTTTCATATTCATCTTTTATGTTTGTATAGTCGATAGATCCTTCTACAGTGCACAGGATGTTGCGTATTACTATGACCGCCCATGTTTCTTTACTACATCGTGAAATGGTAGTCCACTTTTACGACCACTATTATGAGTTTCACAGGCACAGTTGTGGTCCATACCTCTATAGACAGTTATGGTCAGTACCTAAAGCTACCCCTTGGGGTTCGTTATTATCGTTATAGAGTTCATAGCCCTAATGGGCACATTTCAATAAATTTGTCTGGATCGTGATAATCTATGGGGAATCCTCCTAAGATATATGACCATACTTAACATTGGGGTATCTCATGGTGCAAGAGACGAACCCTTGTGTACCATCGTAGCTCGACTGTTCCAGTGTTGGATAATGTACACCTTCCCCAAACAAAGAAAAGGGTTTAATGAGGGCCACATCAGGATAGGAAATTATGTGAACTAGACTTTATCACAGTGAATGTGTATGAGCACTTGAGCATGGGTTACCAAGCTAATGGGAGTGGAACACTCCATGTTATTACGTCTTAGCAAGCATATCAATGATTACACAGAACCAACGTAGAGAGCTTAACAATATTACAAGGAAACAAGGTGGGCAATAAGTGAGATACTAAGGTGGTGGAACTATTCTAGTAATAAGAGAAATGGAAGTAACTTCTAGAGTATTCATTTTAACAAGAGTTTTTATGGGGGGATGTAGGATGTAAGGGAAAGAACCTGAAGAAGTGATATGTATGTACACCTATTATGTGCACTTTGCTAGTATACATATCATACTCTTAAGGGATTTTTAGAGATGTAGTACATACTTTAATTGTGAGTCATTCAATCACCCAGTATTGGGTGATGTAGAGAATCGGAGACGTATGGCAGGCCATATCTTTTATTACTTGAATCTTGTATTCTTAACCATGTTTACTTGCCAGCTTCCGCTATAGCATTCTCCATAAGAGATAGTGATATCGAGACCATTTGGAGAGAATATGGGATTAGATTGCTCAGTTCAGAAGGTATCAGTTTAGCTCAACTCATGATGTGGCAGCAGAGTTACGGAGCGAATGGATCATATGAGGTTCCAGTTTAGCCCAACACTTGGGTAACTTTTCTTGTAAGCAACTCAAACCCAAACAATCATGATCATTTACCTCATTGGTTATATAATGGAGCTTATAATGGCCCCCAGTGTGCGTGCCTATGTAACTTACAAGAATATTTGATCCTCTCTGCTTACAATTTAGTCATTACTGTGTTCATATTTCACCATTGCATACTCTAACTCCTTGTTCCTATTCACTTATTATTTGTGAAGACTTCTGTCTTATGACCTCAGCAGAGTTGAATAGAGCTAAAGATTTAAGGGTCATTGTGAGCTATAAGGTGTTTGTGAGCTTTGCTAGACCAGTTGAATAAGTGATTAGCTATAAGTTAATATGTGCAGATGCATGTTTTCATTTATTTAAGAGTTGTATTATATGTTCATTTCTCTCATCTATTCAAATCTTACAATTGTGTGCTCCGAGTGTGTAAACCATTGAGTTATGAACTTCAGCATGTGGCCGTTGAGCTATTGACATGTTTCTTTTCATTTAAAGTGTCCATTGTAAGGCTTGAAACCTAGATTTGGTCAGTTGTAGGTGAAACTCTGTCTGTTTTGTACCAAGATTTAAGGGTTTTACTTAGGCACATTAGCATATTTAATGTCGAATATAGTGATGTCTAAAACCTAATGTGGGGTTGCCTTTGGCACTTTCCTAAGAGAATTATTACATTATCAAGGTACATATACCCCTCTAGATAAGGAAAATGCCTTGTGGGGCTATATTTTTGGGTTGAATCAATATGTGGTGGACATTACGATGAGTACTTATGTCTGTTGATGATAGTTTAGTGGCTTATGGTATGTTACTAGTTATTATATGGGTTGTATGTGGTGTGACCAAGTTGTCATGCAAAGGGAACGTCTGTTTTTGTCACTAAAACCTTACATTAGCAATGCTCCTATTACACCTAGTCATTGACCTACCTTTGCCCTAGCCCTTGGATTGTTAAGGGTATCATTTTGTTGCTCGTAGCACTTGCTGTGTAGTAGTTCTTTGTCTAGACCATTGCTTTAAGGGCTGCATCTAACATCTAAACCATGCCAAGTATCACTTATCTTCTGTAAGAATTGTTTTAATATAGTATTTCTTGTAACGGTTGTCAATATTCCTTTACTATTGACTGTTATCATCCTTTATTCGTTCTCCTGGGAGCTTACTCACGCATGTATCGCATATCCCTTTTATTCATTGTTAAATACCTGTATCTCATTCATTTATTGTTGAGAGCGGGTTCACGCATATGCCTTATACCCCATTTATGCGTAATGATAGGCTCACATCACTTGCTCTGAATTCATAAGGTGATTCATCTCTCATTGGTGTGGGTGATTGTTATAATCCTCTTACTCCCTTATTTTCAACTTCAAGTTCCACACATACATCTTACATGCTCATAAGTAAACTCCAATTTTTCTATTCAATCTTATTGCTGGACTTGGACTGATTTTATATGAGCAAACGTATGTTTCTAATGTAACTTGTTCAATCTATTTACTTATCCATTGCACTTAACCGATCTAATCTATTTATCTATTTAATCCACTTGCAACTCTGACACTTATATTTTATATCCTCATAAGTAAACTTTAGTAATCCTTATTTAATCTTATTACCGTACTTGACTTAGCTCTATATAAGCAAAGACATGTTCCCATTGCAGCCTATTCAATCCATATTGTTACAAGAAAAACAGAGTTTTAATATTTATAAACCCCAAGTGCAAGGTGTATCGTTGAGTACTTGGGGTGTCGTCCGCAGGGAATTGTGTTTTCAACTACCAGAGTTTACTAGAGCGTCTCAATCTAGGCGTGATCAACGGTGAAGGAGGGGAACTAAACTACGCTACAAATACAGAAACAAGCGACTTGGAATTGTGATTTTACCAATAGTGAACCAACTAACCAAGATGAGTCCTAACCTACCCAAACCACACTATGAATAAGAGATGGTCGGTTACACCATCAAAGACCACCCAAGCCCTCTCTCAAGGGTCATGAGCTAGTCTAATTCGTGTAACCACCTACTTTCGTGGGGTTAGTCGAATTAGACCACAAAACTAGCAACCCCGGACCTAGCTCGATTCGGATACTACTTTCGTGTCCCGAACTCGGCCATTCCCTCTCCCACACTAGCAAATTGACCTCACCTCTCAGCATAAGTCAATCGCCCAAAAATATGGATGAAAACCCTTTCAGGCATTTCATCGAACACTTGGCGGGCGTGAAGGAAAACTCTAAGTTCTAGGCATAGATTGGGTATGGTTAGGCCTAGTACAAGATCAATTAGCCATCAAAAGGCTAATCACAACCCAAGCCAACACAATCTACCCACAAAACATCACAAACACAAGGAAACCTAAACTAACAAATAAGAACATAAACTTGAAGAACAAAAAACAAAGACAATGAGGTAAAACGAATCTAAATTACTAAATAACATGAATTAGCAACAGAAACTAAACATATAAACTAAACAAAGCAAAAATAAGAATTAAAATGGCAAAACATGAATAAGAACAATAATGAAATAAATAGAGAAAAGGAAGAGGGAAACTTATGCTTGAATTGATCGAAGAACTTGAAATCCACAAGCTTGAATCCCAAAATACAAACTATAATCCTAATCTAATCCTCCTATTGAGGTTTTTATTGACTAAAACATAAACTAAAACTACTCTAAGAAATCGCCTGGAAGAACCCCCGAGCGACCCCCCTCACAAACAGACGCCCGAACGGACTTAAATAGAAAACCGAAGCCGCGACGAATCTGGGGAGGTGGCACGGGCGTGCCATGTGGCACGGCCTGCCCGTGCCAAGTGGCACGGCCGTGCCACATTGCCGTGGCACGGTGCCGCCTCCCCCCGGTTTGTCCGGTTTTGCTGGTTTTCGCCGGTTTTCGCTGTTTTTCTTCGTTTTGTCCCATCTTCGTCCCTTTTCGCGACGTTTGCTTGATTTGGAGTTATTTCCTACAAAACATAAATAAAACAAGGAAAAATCCTATAAAATAAAGTTATTATACGAGTAAAAGGTGGGTGAAAGAAGCACGTAAAATGGGTAAATTTACCGTTCAACACACCCCCACACCTATCTTTTGCTCGTCCTCGAGCAAAATAAAAGAAAAACTAAAGTAAACAACTAACTCACTTTCGTAGGAATCACGGTTGCATTTAGCGTATGCAACAAGCCCTTTAAACCCCTTGGTTACCCCAAGTGGACGAGTAAGGTCTCGTGAGGGTTTGCAGAAGATATACCCACAAAATCTCAAAAAGGAAAAAAACAAAGAAAAGAGAAACAAAAAATCGAAAAATAAAAGTAGCAAAACACAATATATACATGGGGATAAACTGTACACAATCGAATCAACCAAAACCACCTAATAGCTCAAATATCAGTCTGTACACAGGCATTATATGCATTTCAGGACACATCATCCCAAAGAGTGGCATCCAGACATCAGCTTTTCACCCCACGACGTATGAGGACATTGAATCCATCCTGGTGCCTAGTGTGCAAGTGTATCATCACCCTGAAACTAAGCCTGCCAAAACCAAACTCAATCCCACGCAATTGACACAAGCTACCTTTTTGATTGGCTAGCATAGAAAGCAGGCTTCCCCAGTAGCAGTATTGCCTCAAAGGGTAACACCCAGTAGCGCATGCCTCAAAGGGGTACTTGTCATTTCCAACTCTTTTCTTCCCCACTTTCTTTTCTTTCCATTATTATTTTTTTCAATACAAACTCATGTCACGCCTCAAAGGGATACACCCAGTAGCGCTTGAATTTGTTTGTTTTTGCTTTTGTTTTGGAAAAAGAAAGGGGGGGCCAGCACATGTAAAGGAAACTGTGCAGTAGACAGTGGGAGAGTCGATCGTGGAAGACTAAGAATTCAGGATGATGACAATACATGAATTCAGGACTGGATTGCAAAATTACGATGGACTGTTGGGGTTAGAACTGAGGTTTAAAACGACAGATTGGGGATGAATATCTATCATACACATTATACTTATATACGAGCTGACAGTCAAGGTATCAGGGATCAAGGCTGATCAAAATAGTACAAGACTCCCCTAAATGCAAAAAGAAAAGAAAAATTTGTACAAAAAGGAGAAAAAAATGAAAAAGTTATACAAAAATGAAAAATTTTCGCAAAAATAAGAAGAAAAATGAGAGATGACCCCACCCCCACACCTAAATCTCACAATGTCCTCATTGGAAGCCGTGAGTCATCACCGACACACAAAAATAAAGAAAACAAAATCAAATACAAGAAAAACAAAAGACGACAAAAATATACACAAGCTAACACACTCTCCCAAAAACACAAGCTCACCCAAAACAACAACACGATCACACATAAATACAAACTAACACCACCAAAAACAAATATGGACCAATCCAACAACACCACCCATCACAACACAATAAAAATCCACAAAAACACAAAATTGGTGATCATAGCTAACAACGGCTCAACAACAACCAAATTTCACCACTAGATAATCACCAACAAAAACACAATCCTAATATTTACCACTAAACAAGAACAAAAAGAAAGAAAAGAAAAATAAAAATAAAAAGAAGGGGGGAGAAGAGTGAGAATGAATATACCAGGTCGGGTACTGAATGTACCCGAACTACACCTCGCTAGGACGAGGTTGGGGAAGCGCGAGGATCATCAGCCACTCCTCGGCGGCGTTCAGGACGCGCATCGCCAATTCAGATGCCGTCAACGCTCGCAGAAGTTTATCAAACACCTGAGCCTGCAACTCAGATGAGTGTAAGTAAGGGCACTTAAACAGGAATGCAGAAATAATAATAAGTGCTCTTCTAAATTTATCAAATGCTTTAGAAAAATCAGTAGAATAATTAAATGCAATAGGCAAGATGATTTTTCCAGGCATGTCCTCTAGGTATAGACTATAAGGGTCAAGAGAGGGATCATACCCTCTAAAGGCACCTAGGGACTCATGGAGTGCATACAAGTGGGAGTGCGTGGTGGAAAGTAGAGGAGATGAAGTGGGGGTCAAGTTAAGTGGGTTGGTGCAAATTGGGTGGGTATAGTCAATACTAGGTGCGGCACCAACCACCGGACTGTCATCACACAACTCCTCAGAAGGAGCCTCCTCAAGATATGGCTCAACCAATGTAGGTTCTCCTGACCAAGGAAGTAAAACATCCTCTACAAAGCTAGCATCACCATGAAAAGTCTCGCCGATCTCTAACCCCGTGCACTGAGTTAAAGGGAAGGGAGAAGCATGTAGGGTCAGAGCATTAACACTAGTGCCCATAGGTGTACTAGAAAAGGATGGAGCGTCGAACGCCAATGGAGTCAAGGGAAGGTCAAACACTTCTCCTGGGTCGTTCAAAGGCGCATCATCAATAACATTCGACCCTAGGGGAAGGGAGGACTCACAATCATCATAGAGATGAGCCTCAAGTCTAGGGTAAGGTAGACTAGAGTTGGTCTCATGTGATAAACGCCACTCCCTCATCCTACTAGCAAAGCGTTCGTTTTGCTCATTCATTGCCCCTATCATGGCATCAATTCTAGCATAGCATTCATTGGAAACATCACGATGGGGACAAGAATTCACATCATGGTCAAGAGATTGGCAAAAAGAGCACAACACTTGAGGGTAAGCAGAATAGTGATGACATTGGTCCCTAACATCATTAGATTGCCATTGATGCCAAGCTAGAGACTCAAACAAATCCCACATGTCATCAACATTTAAGGAATACAGACCACCATAACACATAGACTCAAGGATCGCTCGAGTCTCATGCGTTACCCCCTCAAGCACAGCATCGCATAATTCCCATTTCTCATACATGAAATGCACGTATTGAGCACGATAATCATTAAACCGAGATAAATATTGCCAAAAAGGTTCGTGCTCAAATTGAGGGAAATGGAAAATGGCCATCCAAATTATTTTTTTTAATTTTTTTTTCCCCAAAAGGCCTAGCCTCGAATGCTAAAGTAAACCCCAATATTGAAAAACGCCAATTCCCCGGCAACGGCGCCAAAAACTTGTTACAAGAAAAACAGAGTTTTAATATTTATAAACCCCAAGTGCAAGGTGTATCGTTGAGTACTTGGGGTGTCGTCCGTAGGGAATTGTGTTTTCAACTACCAGAGTTTACTAGAGCGTCTCAATCTAGGTGTGATCAACGGTGAAGGAGGGGAACTAAACTACGCTACAAATACAGAAACAAGCGACTTGGAATTGTGATTTTACCAATTAGTGAACCAACTAATCAATACGAGTCCTAACCCACCCAAACTACGCTATGAACAAGAGATGGTCGGTTACACCATCAAAGACCACCCAAGCCCTCTCTCAAGGGTCATGAGCTAGTCTAATTCGTGTAACCACCTACTTTCGTGGGGTTAGTCGAATTAGACCACAAAACTAGCAACCCGGACCTAGCTCGATTCGGATACTACTTTCGTGTCCCGAACTCGGCCATTCCCTCTCCCACACTAGCAAATTAACCTCACCTCTCAGCATAAGTCAATCGCCCAAAAATATGGATGAAAGCCCTCTCAGGCATTTCATCGAACACTTGGCGGGCGTGAAGGAAAACTCTAAGGTCTAGGCATAGATTGAGTATGGTTAGGCCAAATACAAGATTAGTTAGCCATCAAGAGGCTAATCACAATCCAAACCAACACAATCTACCAACAAAACATCACAAACACATGAAAACCTAAACTAACAAACAAAAACGTAAACTTGAAGAACAAAACAAAGACAATGAAACAAAACGAATCTAAACAACTAAATAACATGAATTAACAACAAAAACTAAACATATAAACTAAACAAAACAAATATAAGAATTAAAGGAACAAAACATAAATAAGAACAACAATGAAATAAATAGAGAAAAGGAAGAGGGAAACTTATGCTTGAATTGATCGAAGAACTTGAAATTCACAAGCTTGAATCCCAAAATACAAACTATAATCCTAATCTAATCCTCCTATTGAGGTTTTTATTGACTAAAACGTAAACTAAAACTACTCTAAGAAATCGCCTGGAAGAACCCCCGAGCGACCCCCAACAAACAGACGCCCGAACGGACTTAAATAGAAAACCGAAGCCGCGACGAATCTGTGGAGGTGGCACGGGCGTGCCATGTGGCACGGCCTGCCCGTGCCAAGTGGCACGGCCGTGCCACATGGCACGGCCACACTGTGCCACATTGCTGTGGCACGGTGCCGCCTCCCCCCGGTTTGTCCGGTTTTGCTGGTTTTCGCCGGTTTTCGCTGTTTTTCTTCGTTTTGCCCCATCTTCGTCCCTTTTCGCGATGTTTGCTTGATTTGGAGTTATTTCCTACAAAACATAAATAAAACAAGGTAAAATCCTATGAAATAAAGTTATTATACGAGTAAAAGGTGGGTGAAAGAAGCACGTAAAATGGGTAAATTTACCGTTCAACACATATATCTACTCATTAGACGTTGCTCGTTCAAGCTATTTATTTATCCATTGTACCTTATTTATCTAATCTATTTCTCTATTTATTGTATTTTGCTTAGCCACTCTCTCGATTGCATTTATCTTATCAATGGTATCTAGAAAGTCACCCTGTTAGAGCTCAATCACTGGCCATCTTGTTTTTAAATCATCAGCTAAACTCGAAGGTAACCAGGCCATCTTTCTTCTTGGATAACTATGTATTAGATCCTTTACAATCAATATTCATAAACCATGATTCTTGTGGTCTTATGTTTCAGAATTCTGGATACACTCATGGTTATCTTTGTTCGAACCACCCCATGATAATCTCTCCTTTATTAGCCTTTTCAGTCTCATTGTTCATTTCTTTTGTATGCAATGATTCGCTTGGCTAATAATTCCATCACTCGCTTGGCTAATAATTTCATCACTCTCATCCCTAACTAGGGTCATTTCTTTGTCCATTATCGACCAGGAGCAGATCTTTGAGTAGTCCTATGAGGGGAGATCATGTGAAGCATTAGGAATATCAGAAGAGGACATTTTGATCAGGGTATATTCTTAAGCACTGTCTAATTATATTGGAGTGAGCCAGAAGGAACATTGAGTACAAAGTCAAAGCTAACCCAGACAAGCATTAAGAGGGAAAATTCAAGTACATGTTGAAGGGATACAAGGTCGACAAAAGAGTTGTGCTGGCAAAATAAGGAAATGACCAAAGTCTTGGATAGGTTAAGAAGTATTTCAAAAGTTTTTTCTAGTCAAGGTACTAAGAGACTGACTATCCAAGGACAATTAGGGACTAGATATATTGGGCCTTATGATTCATTGAAAGGTTAAATCCTATAGCTTGCTTATTGCACCTACCTGTTGAACCCGGACACGTACCTAATGTGTTTTATAGCTCGTAATAGTATCAGAAAACTTATCAGGGTATACAATAGTTTCCATTAGTAGACAAAGTGATGAGCCAGTAGTGAGCACCTCCTCACTCGTAACAAGAATCTTTTCTTTCGAAGGGAATTTCAATTTTGAACCAAAATAGTTGAGTTCATTGAAGCGTCTAAAAATATCAATGGATCTAACTCCTTTGAGTTTGAGACTACAGTACTTTACAACCTAGGACAACATTTGCATTTACAAGGAACTCCCAGCGGTCGATATGGTGAAAACACTAGTAGAAAAATTTGCATGAAATATCAAGGCAAAATGACGCAGACATTGACGGCAAAATCATAGTTTGGGTCATGAAGATCTTCTTCAGCATTCAGCAAGGTGACATACATCAGAAGACTCTTAAAAATAGACTATTAGAACCGATAGAAACACTATGCTGGTAAAAGAAGGAGATTCCTGAAGTTTTAGGTAGATGATAAGGCTTTTCAGAAAGTTCTGCCAACTAAGGGTATAAGAAGGTTAAACTACGAGCTAAATTGAGGCCAAGATCTATTAGACCATACAAGTTTATTGAAAGATTGAATTGTATAGCTTGTTGACTAGATCTGCTTATATGACTCAAACATGTGTGCAACATGCTGCTTACCTCACAACACAGGCAGTACATTTCAGATCCTGACCACGCTCTCTTAACCAAACCCATTGCGGTCAGTGAGGGTCTATTGTTTGAAGAGCACCCAGTCTAGACACTAGATCGCATGATTAAGCAATTACACATCAAGAAGATACCTTTAGTCAAAGTACATTAGGTAAATCATACCTCCTCAGAAGCAACTCAGGAAAACGGGGGATGAGATACAAGCTAAGTACACACATATATTTGAGATGAACTTGCATATTTTGTCATAACTCATACGTTTCAAGGACGAAACTCTTTGAGAGGGGACGGCTGTAATAGCCTGACCTTAAGTTATGTTTATTTATTTAATTAAGCCATATTATTAATTTTTCACATTTATTTATCTCATTTAATTATTCCGATTGGGAGAATTCATTTTAGGCCCCACTTTGCAATTCGAGTTTCATTCACCGCAACAATTTCGGGTGAATCAATATTTGACCCTAGTAAATATGATTAGGTGATTAATTATTTTTATAATGTCGCAAAAATTTAATTTTTAACCACGTAAAAAATTAGGCTCAAATTCATCAAGTTTGGCCCAACTTATTTGGGCCCAATTTGCAGCACGATTCATTTCATACTCAATTTTGGCCCAAACATTTTGGTGTGCTTAAATTAAGTTAATTACCATCATTTGTACTAAATTATAATTAGGAAAAAGCTACTTTTGGTGCTTAAATATCAGCCAAGCTATTTAGATTAGTGCAAAAGAAAAAAAATATACTAGTCTAACCATACATTCTTTCTCCTTCCTCTTCTCCTTTCTTCCCCCACCTCATGTTACTGCTGCTGTGTGGCTGAGTTCTGGTGGCTACCACCACATTTTGCCACCAACCAGGGCCACCTTCGGCCACCAACCCCCACCCCTAACACCACTAACCACCACCCCCAACTTGTACCACCACTAGACACTGCCTCCATCTTCTTATATTCAAGCTTGAAGTGATGTAAACTCTAACTCCATTTGATTCATTTTGTGGTTTTTGTGATTATTTTAGTTATGATTTATGTTCTTATAATCAATATAAATGCTAGCATGCAAATTTTATTTTCGTTGGAGATGTTTGATATTGTGGTGTTGCATTTGAACTTGATCAAGGGGCTTGCATGAAGAGGGTGTGAGCTCTAGTTGTTTATCTAATCGTTGTGATCTTGGAATGAAAAATGAATTTAAAGGTTGTGAGTGATCTTATTAAATTTACTATGGTGGTTAGATGCAAGTATGTGTTGGACATAATCTACGGTTTCAAAATCATGGATGATTAAGGTGAATTTTTGAATCAAGCGTATTATTTGTGTATAATTGGATAAAGAAATGAATCTTGGATGTGTTGTTTGGCTTGGGAAATCACTTGAGGTGATCTGGTATAAAGGGGTGGATTATAAAAATTTCCCCAATTGATTATAAAAGGTCATTTTGCCCATTTCTGCAAATAGTAAGCTTATGGATATGTTTTGAGTGATTTTGAAAAAGATAAGAAATGAAAATTTGATGTAGATGATTATGGAGTCAATTTGAGTAATTTGGCTTTGTAAGGTGATGATAAGGAAAAAGGCTTTGTTAAATGATTTTAAGGAGTGATTTTAGATGGGGAATTATGTGAAAAGAAGGGGGAAAACAAGAACAGTAGCGCTGTGAACATATCTGAAACGGGGGTCACTTTGCAATTAAATTGATACTATTTGTCCCATTGCAAAATAATATTTTTGGTGGGTAGATAGATCCGTGAAGTGTCTTTCAAATTCCTTTTGAATCACTTTATTCCGAATTGTGTGGAAACAGTTATGGCCATTTTCCTAAGACTGCATAAGACAAATTTGAGCTGTGCATAGTTGTGTTTCAACTCAATTTTAGGGGCCGTGTTGTGGTAATTGGGTCTGGCACTATGAATAAAAGTGTTGCTAGACTTCCTAAGCTTTTCATATTGGAGTTTTATAGCTCAATAGGAGTTCGGGGGTGAAAGATATGGATTTTCTAAAGAAAACCTTCGAATGGTAATATGAGGTAAGAAAGAAATCATGGAGTTTGGAAATATTATCCGGAGTCTCTACATGATTATGCCCATTGCAAAGAAATTACAAATTTTAGTGAGTGCAAAAAATTTCCTTTTGTATAGAAGCTTATTTGGGTTGGAAAAACCAAGTTAAATGGGCATGGAAATGAAATTGGAGAAGTGAAGAGATTAATGACACAAGCTAAGTTATATGAGCAATCCTGAACCTCACAAAAACCCTCTTGGTATTAAACGCTCCATTATTCATTTTAGAAACATCAAAAACCCATATTTCATTTATATCCATTAAAGTCTTTTCATTATCACCTCAATTATTTTATTTTGTTCTATTTTTCTCTAACTTGTTTCACTTCGAGTTCAATGACCCTAACTTATTTGGTTTTCAAATCATTTTAGTGTAACTTATCTTATATTGAATTATTTGAATCATGGATGCCCTTTTTATTAATCAATTTCCACAAAGTTATAAATTATGGAAGTAAAACTTTTTTATTGACTGCATTTGCCTATAACTACATTTCTTTAGTAGAAATGGGGTATAATCTATCATTTCCCATTGTGCATAAGAATTATCAAGTGACATTGCATTTTAAAGACTTCAAGTACATTCATTACCTATATCTTTAGAAATTAGCACATATTTATCAAAATATAATGTTTTGGTAAGTACATCAACGAATCAATTTAATCAGTGATTTGTCACATAATTATTGACCCCATCAGTTATCAGTTACAGGGTATTGCCCTTTAGTTACTGGCGCGGCTTCAAGCTAGGTCCCTGACTGATTTGGCAGGTGTACACCTAACACAGATTGTAACAGTTACAAGGGGCTCACTTCTAGATAATAATCAGCAATACAATTTTACATTTATCTCAGTCACTGTTTTAACATAAAATGAATTGTAAAGTGGGCCCAACAAATGTTACAAGGTAATTTTGCAATATAGTAATGTATGTACTGAGCTTTAGCTCACCATTTGAAATGTTTTTCTGTTTTGTTTTAGGCATGTATGAGAGTTGCTTTATTCTACCAAGCCAGTTGAAGAACTCGATGGTCCAAGGACAGGATGGGTTCATAGTGGTGGCTGTTCATATTATATAGAGACCATTGGATAAACACTTCAGTAGATAGTGATGTAAGTGAGTAGTCATTACTTATATATGATTTGATGAAGTTTGAGGTGTATATAAGTGATCCATGTTATATCCAATCATGATGTATAGAGCCTACTCCTTTAGGACGGCGGTAACGCCCTGTTCATTGGGTTTATCAGTTGTAACAGAGATTGTAGAGATGAACAGTGAGACAGGGATAGTAGGGGCGTTACAGTTTTAGTATCAGAGCAGGGTTATGAGTTTATTTTAATGGGATTATGAAGTATGAAGATTTGGGATGAAAGGTTGACCAGATGGGTTAGTGAGAGCTATTACAGCATCATTAGAGATTTGAGACCATAAAAATGGATATTTACCCCTTTCATATTTATCTTTTATGCTTGTATAGACGATAGATCATTCTGTAGTGAATAGGATGTTGCGTATTACTGTGACCACCCATGTTTCTTTACTACATGTTGGCATGGTAGTCCACTTGCATGACCTCTATTATAAGTTTTATAGGCACAGTTGTGGTCTATACTCTATAGACAGTTGTGGTCAGTACCTAAAGCTGCCCCTTGGGGTTTGTTATTATCGTCATAGAGTTCATAGCCATAATGGGCACATTTCAATAAATTTATCAGGATCGTGATAATCTATGAGGAATCCTCCCAAGATATATGAGCATACTTAACGTTGGGGTATCTTGTGGTGTAAGAGACGAACCCTTGTGTACTATATCAGTTTGACTGTTCCAGCATTGGATTATGTGTACCTTCCCCGGATAAAGAAAAGGGTTTGATGAGGGCTACATCAGGACAGGGAGTTATGTGAACTAGACTATATCATAGTGAATATGTATGAGAACTTGAGCGTGGGTTACCAAGCTAACAGGAGTAGAACACTCTATGTTATTACGTTATGGCAAGCATATCGATGATTACATGGAATCAATGTAGAGAGCTTAACAACATTGCAAGGAAACAAGGTGGGAAGTAAGTGACAGACTAAGGTTCTGGAACTATTCCAGTATTAAGAGAAATTGAAGTAACTTCTGGAGTATTCATTTTAATAAGAGTTTCCATGGGGGCATGCACGATGTAAGGGAAAGAACCTGAAGAAGTGATATGCATGTACACCTATTATGTGTACTTTGCTAGTATACACATCATACTCTTAAGGAATTTTTGCAGATGTAGTACATACTTTAATTATGAGTTATTCAATGACCCAGCATTGGGTGATGTAGAGAATCGGAGAAGTATGGTAGGCTATATCGTTTATTACTTGAATCTCGTATTCTTAACCATGCTCACTTACCAGCTTCTGCTAGAGCATTCTCTAAAAGAGACAGTGATACGGACACCATTTAGAAAGAATGTGGGATTAGATTGCTCAATTCAGAAAGGTACCAGTTTAGCTCAACTCATGATTTGGCAGCAGAGTTACAGAGCGAATGGATCAGATGACGTTGGTAACTTTTCTTGTAAGCAACTCAAACCCAAACAATCATGATCGTTTACCTCATTGGTTATATAATAGAGCCTATAATGATCCCCAGTGTGTGTGCTTATGTAACTTACAAGAATATTTGATCCTCTCTGCTTGCAGTTCAGTCATTACTGTGTTTATATTTCACTGTCGCACACTCTAACTCCTTGTTCCTATTCACTAATTGTTTGTGAAGCCTTCTGTCGTACGACTTTAGTAGAGTTGAATAGAGCTAAAGATTTAAGGGTCATTGTGAGCTCTAAGTTGTTTGTGAGCTATGTTAGACCAGTTGAATTAGTGGTTGGCTATAGGTTAACATGTTTGGATGCATGTTTTCATTCATTTCTGAGTAGTATTATATGTTCATTTCTCTCATCTGTTCAAATCTTATAATTGTGTACTCTGGCTGTGTAAACCATTGTGTTATGAACTCCAGCGTGTGGCCGTTGAGCTATTGAAATATTTCTTTTCATTTCAAGTGTCTATTATAAGGCTTGAAGTTTGGATTTGGTCAGTTGTAGTCGAAACTCTACTCGTTTTGTTCCAAGATTTTCGGGTTTCACTGAGGCACATTAGCATATTTGATGTCGAATATAGTGATGTCTAAAACCCAATGTGGGGAAGCATTTTGCACCTTCCTAAGAGAATTATTACATTATTAAGGTACATATACCCTCTAGATAAGGAAAATGCCTTGTGGGGCTATATTTTTTGCGTTGAATCAATATGTGGTGGACAATACAATGAGTACTTATGTCTGTTGATGACAGTTTAGTAGCTTATGGTATGTTACTCGATATCATATGGGTTGCCTGTAGTGTGACCAAGTTGTCATGCAAAGGGAACATCTGTTTTTGTCACTAAGACCTTACATTGGCAATGCTCCTATTACACATAGTCGTTGACCTACCTTTGCCCTAGCCCTTGGATTGTTTAGGGTGTCATTTCATTACTCATAACACTCACCTGCTCTATAGTAGTTCTTTGTCTAGACCATTACTTTAAGGGCTGCATCTGACATCTAAACCATGCCAAGTGTCACTGATCTTTTGTAAGAATGCTTTTAATATAGTATTTCTTGTAATGGCTGTCAATATTCCGATACCATTGACTGTTATCATCTTTTATTCGTTCTCTTGGGACCTTACTCACACAGGTATCATATATCTCTTTCATTCAGTGTTGAATACCTGTATCTCGTTCATTTATGGTTGAGAGCATGTTCACACATATGCCTTATACTCTATTTATTCGCAATGATATGCTTGTATGACTTGCTCTGAATTCATAAGATGATTCATCTCTCATTGGTGTGGGTCATTCTTATAATCCTCTTATTCCCTTATTTTGAACTTCAACTCCCACACGTATATCTTACATGCTCATAAGTGAACTCCAACTTTTGTATTTAATCTTATTGCTAGACTTGAACTGATTTTATATGAGCGAATGCATGTTTCTAATGTAACTTGTTCAATCTATTTACTTATCCATTGCACTTAACCGATCTAATCTATTGATCAATTTATTGCACTTGCAACTTTGACACCTATATGTTACATTCTCATAAGTAAACTTTAGTAATCCTTATTTAATCTTATTACCGTACTTGACTTGGCTCTATATGAGTAAAGGCATGTTCCCATTGTAGCCTATTCAATCCATATATCTATTTATTAGACCTTGCTTGTTCAAGCTATTTATTTATCCGTTGTACCTTATTTATCTAATCTATTTCTCCATTTATTGTATGTTGTTTGACCACTCTCTCGACTGCATTTATCCTGTCAATGGTATCTAGAAAGTCACCATGTTGGAACTAAGTCATTGGCCATCTTGTTTTTAAATCGTCAGCTAAACGCGAAGGTAACCAGGCCATCTTTCTTCATGGATAACTATGTATTGGATCCTTTATAATTAATATTTATAAACTATGATTCTTATGGTCTTGTGTTTCAGAATTCTCGATGCACTCATGGTTATCTTTATTCTAACCACCCCGTGATAATCTCTCCTTTATTAGCCTTTTCTAGTGTCATTGTTCATTTCTTTTGTATTCAATGATTCACTTGGTGAATAATTCCATCACTCTCATCCCACACTATGGTCATTTCTTTGTCCATTATCGACTAGGAGCAGATCCTTGAGTAGCTCGATGAGGGGTGATCATGTAAAGCATTAGGAATATCAGATGAGGATATTTTGATAAGGGCATATGCTCAAGCACTGTCTAATTATACTGGAGTAAGCCAGAAGAAACATTGAGTACAAGGTCAGAGCTAACCCAAACAAGCATTAAGAAGGGCAATTCAAGTACATGTTGTGGGGATACAAGGTTGACAAAAGAGTTGTGCTGGCAAAACAAGGAAATAACCAATGTCTCAAATAGGTTATGAAGTATTTCAAAAGGCTTTTCTAGTGAAGGTACTAAGAGAACGACTATCCAAGGACAATTAGGGGCTAGTTACATTGGGCCTCATGATTCATTGAAAGGTTAAATCCTGTGGCTTGTTGATTACACCTACCTGTTGAACCTGGACACATACCTAAGGTGTTTTATAGCTCTTAATAGTATCAGAGTACTTGTCAAGGTATACAATAGTTTCCATTAGTGGACAAGGTGATGAACCTGTAGTAAGCACCTCCTCACTAGTAACAAGATTTTTTTCTTTCGAAGAGAAGTTTAATTTTGAACCAAAGTAGTTGAGTTCATTGAAGCATCTAAAGATATCAATGGATCCAACTCCTTTGAGTTTGAGACTGTAGTACTTCACAACCTAGGACAACATTTGCATTTGCATGAAACTCCCAGCGGTCGATGTGGTGAAAATACTAGTAGAGAAATTTGCATGAAATATCAAGGTAAAATAACGCAGACATTGACGACAAAATCATCGTTTGGGTCATAAAGATCTTCTTCAGCATTTAACAAGGTGACATCCATCAGAAGACTCTTAAAAATAGACTATTGGAACCGACAGAAAAGTTATGCTGATAAAAGAGGGAGATTCTTGAAGTTTCAGGTAGATGATGAGGTTTTTCAGAAAGTTCCGCCAACTAAGGGTATAAAAAGGTTAAACTACGAGCTAAATTGAGGCTAAGATCCATTAGACCATACAAGTTTATTGAAAGATTGAATTTTATAGCTTGTTGACTAGATCTGATTATATAACTCAAACATGTGTGCAACATGCTCCTTACCTCACAACATGAGCACTGCATTTTAGATCCTGACCACGTTCTCTTAACCAAACCCATTACGGTCAATGAGGGCCTATTGTTTGAAAAGCACCCAGTCCAGACACTAGATCGCATGATTAAGCAACTACCCATCAAGCAGATACCTTTAGTCAAAGTACATTAGGGAAATCATATCTCCTCAGAAGCCACATAGGAAAACCGAGCATTAGATGCAAGTTAAGTACACACATATATTTGAGATGAACTTGTATATTTTGTCGAAACTCATAAGTTTCGAGGATGAAACTCTTTGAGGGGGGACAGCTGTAATAGCCTGACCTTAAATCATGTTTATTTATTTAATTAATCCATATTATTAATTTTTAACATTTATTTATCTCATTTAATAATCTCGGTTGGGAGAATTCATTTTAGGCCCCACTTTGCAATTTGAGTTTCATTTACCATAATAATTTTGGGTGAATCGATATTAGATCCCAGTAAATATGATTAGATGATTAATTATTTTTATAATAGCGTAAAAATTTAGTTTTTAACCATGCAAAAATTTAGGCTCAAATTCATCAAGTTTGGCCCAATTCATTTAGGCCCGATTCATTTTAGGTTAAATTTCAGCCCAAAAATTTTGGTGTGCTTAAATTGCGTTAATCACCATCGTTTGTACTAAGGTATAATTAGCAAAAAGCTACTGTTGGTGCTCAAATATCAGCGAAGCTATTGAGATAAGTTCAAAAGAAAAAAAAAAAAATCATGCTAGTCTAGCCACACATTCTTTCTCCTTCCTCTTCTCCTTTCTTCCCCCACCTCATGTTGCTACTGTTGTGTGGCTGAGTTCTGGTGGCTTCTGCCGCATTCTTTCACCAGCCAGGGCCACCTCCTGCCACCATCCCCCTCCTGTAACACCACTAACCACCAACCCCAACTTGTACCACCTCCAGACACTACCTCCATCTTCTTATATTCAAGTTTGAAGTAAGGTAAACTCTAACTCCACCTTGATTCATTTTTTGGTTTTTGTCATTATCTTAGTTATGATTTATGTTCTTATGATCAAAATAAATGCTAGCATGCAAATTTTATTGTTGTTGGAGATTTTGGATATTGTGGTGTTGCGTTTGAACTTGATCGAGGGGTTTGCATCAAGAAGGTGTGAGCTCCAGTTGTTTATCTAATTGTTGTGATCTTGGAATGAAAAATAAATTTAAAGGTTGTGAGTGATCTTATTAAATTTACTATGGTGGTTAGATGTAAGTTTGTGTTGGACATAATCTAGGGTTTCAAAGTCATGCATGATTAAGGTGAATTTTTGAATCAAGCATATTATCTTTGCATAATTGGATAAAGAAATGAATCTTAAATGTGTTGTTTGGCTTGGGAAATCACTTGAGGTGATCTTGTATAAAGGGGTGGATTATGGAAATTTCCCCAATTGATTATAAAAAGTCATTTTGCCCATTTCTACAAATAGTAAGCTTACGGATGTGTTTTCAGTGATTTTGAAAAAGAGAAAAAATAAAACTTTGATGTGGATGATTATGGAGTAAATTTGAGTAATTTGGCTTTGTAAGTGATGAAAAGGAGCAAGGCTTTGTTATATGATTTTAAGGAGTGATTTTAGATGGGAAATTATGTGAAAAGAATGGGGAAAACAAGAACAGTAGGGCTGTGAACATATCTGAAACCGGGGTCACTTTGCGATTAAACTGATACTGTTTGGCCCATTAAAAAATTATGATTTTTGGTGGGTAGATAGATCCATGAGTTGTCTTTCAACTTCCTTTTAAATCACTTCATTCTAAGTTGTGTGGAGAAGGCTATGGCCATTCCGCTGAGACTGCGCAGGATAGATTCGACCTATGCACAGTTGTGTTTATGCTCAACTTTAGGGGTCGTGTTGTGGTAATTGGTCTGGCACTATGAATGAAAGTATTGTAAGACTTCTGAAGCTTTTCATGTCGGAGTTTTATAGCTCAATTGGAGTTCAGAGGTGAAAGATATAGATTTTCTAAAGTAGACCTTTGAATGATAATATGAGGGAAGAAAGAAATCATGGCATTTGGAAATATTATTCGGAGTCCCAACATAATTATGAATATTGTAAAGAAATTACAAAGTTTTAGTGAGTTCAAAAACTTTCATTTTGCATAGAAGCTTGCTTGGGTTGGAAAAACCAAGTTAAATGGGCAAGGAAATGAAATTGGAGAAGTGAAGAGGTTAATGACCCAAGCTGAGTTATATGAGCAATCCTAAACCTCACAATAACCCTCTTTGCATTGAACCTACCATTATTCATTTTAGAAACATCAAAAACTCATATTTCATTTATATCCATTAGAGTCTTTTCATTATTACCTCAATTACTTTATTTTGTTTTATTTTGTTCCAACTTGTTTCACTTTGAGTTCAATGACCCTAACTTATTTGGTTTTCAAATCATTTTAGTGTAACTCGTCTTATATTGAATTGTTTGAATCATGGATGCCCTTTTCATTAATCAATTTCTATAAAGTCACAAATTATGGGAGTAAAAGTTGTTTACTAACTGCATTTTCCTATAACTACATTTCTTAAGTAGAAATGGGGCATAGTCTATCATTTCCCATTGTGCATAAGTATTACCAAGTGACATTGCATTTTGAAGACTTCAAGTACATTCATTACCTGTATCTTTAGAAATCAGCACGTATTTATCAAAATATAATGTTTTGGTAAGTACATCAATGAATCAGTTTAACCAGTGCTTTATCACATAATTAGTGATCTCATCAGTTATCAGTTACAGGATAATGCCCTTTAGTTACCCGTGCGGCTTCAGGCCAGGTCCCCGATCGGCTTGGCAGGGGTACACCTAACATAGATCGTAACAGTTACAAGGGGCTCACTTCCAGATAATAATCAGTAATGCAATTTTACATTTATCTCAGTCACTATTTTAACTTAAAATGAATTGTAAAGCAGGCCTAACAAACGTTGCAAGGTAATTTTACAATACAGTAATGTATGTACTGAGCTTTGATTCACCATTCGAAATGTTTATCTGTTTTGTTTTAGGCATGCACAAGAGTTGCTTTATTCTATCAAGCCAGTTGAAAAAATTAAGACTCTAAGGACATCTGGATGGGTTCATAGTGGTGGCTGTTCATATTTCATCGAGACCATTGGATAAGCACTTCCGTAGATAGTGATGTAAGTCAGTAGTCATTACTTATATATGATTTGATAAAGTTTGAAGATGAATATAAGTGACCCATGTTACATCCAGTCATGGCGTATAGAGGCTAGTCCTTAAGGATGGCGGTACCGCCTTGTTCATTAGGTCTATCATTTGTAACAGAGATTATGGAGATGAATAGTGACACGGGCATCGTGGGGGCGTTACAATTTTGCTATCAGAGCAGCGTTAAGAGTTTATTTTAATGGGATTATGAAGTATAAATGGTTGGGATGGAAGGTTGATAAGATAGGTTAGTGAGAGCTATTATAGCATGGTTAGAGATTTAAGACCACAAAAATGGATATTTGCCCCTTTCATATTCATCTTTTATGTTTGCATAGTCGATAGATCCTTCTGTAGTGCACACGCTGTTGCATATTACTGTGACCACCCATGTTTCTTTACGACATAGCAGCACAGTAGCCCGCTTGTATGACCTCTATTATGAGTTTTATAGGCACAGTTGTGGTTCATACCTCTATAGACAGTTGTGGTTAGTACCTAAAGCTACCCCTTGGGGTTTGTTATTATCGTTATAGAGTTCATGGCCCTAATGGGCATATTTCAATAAATTTATCCTCGTCGTGATAATCTATGGGGAATCCTCCTAAGATATATGAGCATACTTAACATTGGGGTATATTATAGTGCAAGAGACGAACCCTTGTGTACCATCTTAGTTTGACTGTTCTTGTATTGGATTATGTGTACCTTCCCCAGACAAAGAAAAGGGTTTAATGAGGGCTACATCAGGACAGGAAGTTATGTGAACTAAACTTTATCATAGTGAATATGTATGAGCACTTAAGCATGGGTTGCCAGGCTAACAGGATTGAAAGACTCCATGTTATTACATTTTAGCAAGCATATTAATGATTACATGGAACCAATGTATAGAGCTTAACAACATTACAAGGAAACAAGGTGGGAAGTAAGTGAGATACTAAGGTGGTGGAACTTTTCAAGTATTAAGAGAAATGGAGTAACTTCTCTATGAGGCCATGTAGGATGTAAGGGAAAGAACCTAAAGAAGTGATATGTATATACACCTATTATATGCACTATACTAGTATACACATCATACTCTTAAGGGATTTTTGGAGATGCAGTACATACTTTAATTGTGAGTTTTTCAATGACCCAGTGCAGGGTGATGTAAAGAATCGGAGAAGTATAGTGGGCCATATCTTTTATTGCTTGAGTCTTGTATTCTTAACCATGTTTACTTACCAGCTTTCGCTACAACATTCTCCATAAGAGACAATGATACAGAGACCATTTGGAGAGAATATAGGATTAGATTGCTCAGTTCAGAAAGGTACCAGTTTAGCTCAACTCATGATGTGGCAGCAGAGTTATAGAGCAAATAGATCACATGAGGTTCCAGTTTACCCTAACACTTGGGTAAGTTTTCTTATAAGCAACTCAAGCCAAAAACAATCATGATCATTTACCTTGCTGGTTATATAATGGAGCCTATAATGATCCCCAGTGTGCGCGCCTATCAAACTTAGAAGAATATTTTATTCTCTCTGCTTAGAGTTCAGTCATTGCTGGATTTGGTCAGTTGTAGGCAAAACTCTATCCGTTTTGTCCCAGGATTTAAGGGTTTCACTGAGGCACATTAGCGTATTTGATGTCGAATATAGTGATGTCTAAAACACAATGTGGGGATGCCTTTTGCACCTTCATAAGAGAATTATTACATTATCAAGGTACATATACCCCTTTAGATAGGGAAAATGCCATGTGGGCCTATAGTTTTGGGATGAATCAATATCTGGTGAACATTATAATGAGTACTTATGTCTATGGATGATGGTTTAGTAGCTTATGGTATGTTACTCGATATTATATGGGTTGTATGTAGTGTGACACGTTGTCATGCAAAGGGAACATCTGTTTTTATCACTAAGACCTTACATTGGCAATGCTCCTATTACACCTAGTCATTGGCCTATCTTTGCGCTAGCCCTTGGATTGTTCAGGGTATCATTTCATTGCTCATAGCACTCACTTGCTCTATGGTAGCTCTTTGTCTAGACCATTGCTTTGAGGGCTGCATCTGACATCTAAACCATGCCAAGTATTTATCTTTCACAAGAATGCTTTTAATATAGTATTTCTTGTAATGGTTGTCAATATTCCGATACCATTGATTGTTATCACCTTTTATTCACTCTCCTAGGAGCTTACTCATGCATGTATCGTATATCTCTTTTATTCATTGTTGAATACCTGTGTCTTGTTCATTTATTATTGAGTGCATGTTCACGCATATGCCTTATACTCTATTTATGCATAATGATATGCTCGTATGACTTGCTCTGAATTCATAAGGTGATTCATCTCTCATTGGTGTGGGTGATTGTTATAATCCTCTTGCTCTTCTTATTTTCAGCCTTAACTCCCACACATATATCTTACATACTCATAAGTAAACTCCAACTTTTCTATTCAATCTTATTGCTAAACTTGAACCGATTTTATATGAGCAAATGCATGGTTCTAATGTAACTTGTTCAATCTAGTTACTTATCCATTGCACTTAACTGATCTAATCGATTGATCTATTTATTGCACTTGTAACTCTGGCACCTATATTTAATGTTCTCATAAGTAAATTTCAATAATCCTTATTTTAATCTTACTGTCGTACTTAACTTGGCTCTATATGAGCAAAGGCGTGTTCCCATTGCAGCCCATTCAATCCATATATCTATTCATTAGACCTTTCTTATTCAAGCTATTTATTTATCCATTGTACCTTATTTATCTAATCTATTTCTCTATTTATTGTATTTTGTTTGGCCACTCTCTCGATTGCATTTATCCTGTCAATGGTATCTAGAAAGTCACCCTGTTGGAACTCAATCGCTGGCCATCTTGTTTTTAAATCATCAGCTAAACTCAAAGGTAACCAAGCCATCTTTCTTCCTGGGTAAATATGTATTGGATCCTTTATAATCAATATTTATAAGCCATGATTCTTATGGTATTGTGTTTCAGAATTCTGGACACACTCATGGTTATCTTTATTCTAACCATTCCAAGATAATCTCTCCTTTGTTAGCCTTTTCTAGTATCATTGTTCATTTCCTTTGTTTGCAGTGATTCGCTTGGCTAATAATTCCATCACTCTCGTCCCTCACTATGGTCATTTCTTTGTCCATTATCAACTAGGAGCATATCCTTGAGTAGTTTGATGAGGGGAGATCATATAAAGCATTAGGAATATCAGATGAGGACATTTTGATAAGGGCATATTCTCAAGCACTGTCTAATTATATTGAAGTGAGCCAGAAGAAACATTGAGTGCAAGGTCAGAGCTAACCCAAGCAAGCATTAAGAGGGGCAATTCAAGTACATGTTGAGGGGATACAAGGTCGACAAAAAAGTTGTGCTGGCAAAACAAGAAAATAACCAAAGTCTCAGATAGGTTATGAAGCATTTCAAAAATCATTTCTAGCGAAGGTACTAAGAGACCGACTATCCAAGGACAATTAGGGACTAGTTACATTGAGCCTTATGATTCATTGAAAGGTTAAATCCTGTAGCTTGTTGATTGCACCTACCTATTGAACCTGGACATGTACCTAATGTGTTTTATAGCTCGTAATAGTATCAGAGTACTTATCAGGGTATACAATAGTTTCCATTAGTGGACAAGGTGATGAACCAGTGGTGAGCACCTCCTCACTGGTAACAAGATTCTTTTCTTTCGAAGAGAATTTCAATTTTGTGCTAAAGTAGTTGAGTTCATTGAAGCATCTAAAAATATCAATGGCTCTAACTCCTCTGAGTTTGGGACTATAGTACTTTACAACCTAGGACAACATTTGCATTTGCATGGAACTTCTAGCGGTCGATGTGGTGAAAATACTAGTAAAGAAATTTGCATAAAATATCAAGGTAAAATGACACAGACATTGACGACAAAATCATCGTTTGGGTCATGAAGATCTTCTTCAGCATTCAACGAGGTGACATACATCAGAAGACTCTTAAAAATAGACTACTAGAATCGACAAGCAAGCTACGCTGATAAAAGAAGGAGATTTTTGAAGTTTCAGGTAGATGATAAGGTTTTTCAGAAAGTTTTGCCAACTAAGGGTATAAGAAGGTTAAACTACAAGCTAAATTGAGGCCAAGATCTGTTAGACCATACAAGTTTATTGAAAGATTAAATTGTATAGCTTGTCGACTAGATCTTCTTATATAACTCAAACATGTGTGCAACGTGCTCCTTACCTCACAACATCGGTAGTACATTTCAGATCCTGAACACGTTCTCTTAACCAAACCCATTGCGGTTAATAAGGGTTTATTGTTTGAAGGGCACCCAGTCTAGACACTAGATCGCATGATTAAGCAACTATGCATCAAGCAGGTACCTTTAGCTAAGTACATTAGGGAAATCATACCTCCCCAGAAGCCACTTAGGAAAACCGAGGATTAGATGTGAGCAAAGCACACACATATATTTGAGATGAACTTGTAGATTTTGTCAAAACACATAAGTTTCGAGGATGAAACTCTTTCAAGGGGGACGGATGTAATATCCCCACCTTAAATCATGTTTATTTATTTAATTAAGCCATATTATTAATTTTTCATATTTATTTATCTCATTTAATTATCCCGTTTGGGAGAATTTATTTTGGGCTCCACTTTGCAAATCGAGTTTCATTTACCGTAACAATTTTTGGTGGATCGATGTTGGACCCTAGTAAATGTGATTAGATGATTAATTATTTTTTATAATTGCATAAAAATATAATTTTTAACCATGCAAAAATTTAGGCTCAAATTCATCAAGTTTGGCCCAATTCATTTGGGTCCGATTTGCGGCCCGATTAATTTTGGCTTCAGTTTTAGCCCGAAAATTTTGGTGTGCTTAAATTTAGTTAATCATCATCATTTGTACTAAGTTATAATTAGCATAAAGCTACTGTTGGTGCTTAAATATTAGCCAAACTATTAAGATAAGTTCAAAAGAAGAAAAAATTTGTGCCAGTCTAGCCACACATTCTTTCTCCTTCCTCTTCTCCTTTCTTCCCCCACCTCATGTTACTGATGCTGTGTGGCTAAGTTCGAGTGGCTTCCACCACATTCTGCCGCCAGCCAGGGCCACCTCCTACCACTAGCCCCCACCCCTAACACCACTAACCACCAACCCCAACTTATAATACCACCAGACACTACCTCCATCTTCTTATATTCAAGCTTGAAGTGAGGTAAACTCTAACTCCACCTTGATTCATTTTTTGGTTTTTATCGTTATCTTAGTTATGACTTATGTTCTTATGATCAAAATAAATGCTATCATGCAAATTTTATTGTTGTTGGAGATGTTTGATATTGTGGTGTTGCGTTTGAACTTGGTCGAGGGGTTTGCATCAAGAAGGTGTGAGCTCTAGTTGTTTATCTAATTGCTGTGATCTTGGAATGAAAAATAAATTTAAATGTTATGAGTGATCTTATTAAATTTACTATGGTGGTCAGATGTAAGTTTGTGTTGGACATAATCTAGGGTTTCAAAATCATGCATGATTAAGGTGAATTTTCGAATCAAGCATATTATTTGTGTATAATTGGATAAAGAAATGAATCTTAAATGTGTTGTTTGGCTTGGGAAATCGCTTGAGGTGATCTTGTATAGAGGGGTGGATTATGGAAATTTCCCCAATTGATTATAAAAGGTCATTTTACCCATTTCTGCAAATAGTAAGCTTATGGATGTGTTTTCAGTGATTTTGAAATAGAGAAGAAATGAAAATTTGATGTAGATGGTTATAGAGTAAATTTTAGTAATTTGGTTTTGTAAGGTGATGATAAGGAACATAGATTTGTTAAATGATTTAAAGAGTGATTTTAGATGGGGAATTATGTGAAAAGAAGGGGGAAAACAAGAACAGTAGGGTTGTGAACATATTTGAAACCGGGGTCACTTTGCGATTAAACTGATGCTATTTAGCTCATTGAAAAATTATGATTTTTGGTGGGTAGATAGATCCATGAGTTGTCTATCAACGTCCTTTTAAATCATTTCATTCCAAGTTGTGTGGAAAAGATTATGAAAGATTATGGCCATATTGCTAAGACTGCGCAGGATAGATTCGAGCTGTGCACAGTTGTGTTTCAGCTGAATTTTAGGGGTTGTGTTGTGGTAATTGGGTCTGGCACTACGAATGAAAGTGTTGCAAGACTTCCTAAGCTTTTCATATTGGAGTTTTATAGCTCAATTTGAGTTCAGGGGTGAAAGATATGGATTTTCTGAAGTAGACCTTCGAATAATAATATAAGGGAAGAAAGAAATCATGGCACTTGGAAATATTATTCGGAGTCTCTATATAATTATGCATATTGTAAAGAAATTACAAAGTTTAGTGAGTTCAAAAACTTTCATTTTGTACAAAAGCTTGCTTGCGTAGGAAAAACCGAGTTAAATGGACATGGAAATGAAATTGGAGAAGTGAAGAGGTTAATGACACAAGCTAAGTTATATAAGCAATCTTGAACCTCGCAACAATTCTCTTGGCATTAAACCTACCATTATTCATTTTAGAAACATCAAAAACCCATGTTACACTTATATCCATTGAAGTCTTTTGATTATCACCTCAATTATTTTATTTTGTTCTATTTTGCTCCAACTTGTTTCACTTCGAGTACAATGACCCTAAGTTATTTGGTTTTCAAATCATTTTAGTGTAGCTTATCTCATATTGAATTGTCTGAATCATGGATGCCCTTTTTATTAATCAATTTCTATAAAGTTACAAATTATGGGAGTGAAAATTGTTTACCAACTAGATTTGCCTATAACTACATCTCTTAAGCAGAAATGGGGCATAGTCTATCATTTCCCATTGTGCATAAGTATTATCAAGTGACATAGCATTTTAAAGACTTCAAGTACATTCATTACCTGTATCTTTAAAAATCAGCACGTATTTATCAAAGTATAATGTTTTGGTAAGTACATCAATAAATCAGTTAAATCAGTGATTTGTCACATAATTAGTGATCCCATCAGTTATTAGTTACAGGATATTACCCTTTAGTTACCCATGCGACTTCAGGCCAGGTCCTTGATCGGCTTGGCAGGTGTACACCTAACATAGATCGTAATAGTTACAAAGGGCTCACTTCCAGATAATCAGTAGAGCAATTTTACATTTATCTCAGCCACTGTTTTAACTTAAAATGAATTGTAAAGCGGGCGCAACAAATTTTGCAAGGAAATTTTACAATACGGTAAGGTATGTACTAACCTTCAGCTCACCATTTGAAATGTTTTTCTGTTTTGTTTTAGGCATGCGCAGGAGTTGCTTTATTCTACCAAGCAAGTTGAGGAAATCGAGAGTTCAAGGACATCTAGATGGGTTCACAGTGGTGGCTATTCATATTATATAGAGACCATTGGATAAGCATTTCAGTAGATAGTGATGTAAGTTTGTAGTCATTAGTTATATATGATTTGATAAAGTTTCAAGATGTATATAAGTGACCTATGTCACATCTAGTCATGGTGTATAGAAGCTAGTCTTTCGGGACGGCTGTAACGCCCGGTTCATTGGGTTTATCATTTGTAACAGAGATTATGGAGATGAATAGTGACACGGATATAGTGGGGGCATTATAGTTTTGGTATCAGAGCAGGGTTATGAGTTTATTTTAATAGGATTATGAAGTGTGAAGAGTTGGGATGGAAGGTTGATAAGATGTGTTAGTGAGAGCTATTATAGCATGGTTAGAGATTTGATACCACGAAAATGGATATTTACCCCTTTCATATTCATCTTTTACGTTTGTATAGTCGATAGATCCTTCTGCAGTGTATAGGCTGTTGCGTATTACTGTGACCACCCATGTTTCTTTACGACATGGTAGCATGGTAGTCTTATCAGTTTCATAGGCACAGTTGTGGTCCATACCTCTATAGATAGTTACGGTCAGTACCTAAAGCTACCCCTTGGGGTTCGTTATTATCGTTATTGAGTTCATGGCCCTAATGGGCATATTTTAATAAATTATTCCTGATCGTGATAATCTATAGGGAATCCTTCTAAGATATATGAGCATACTTAACATTAGGGTATCTTATGATGCAAGAGACGAACCCTTGTGGACCATTATAGTTTGACTATTCTAGTATTGGATTATGTGCACCTTCCCCGGACAAAGAAAAGGGTTTGATGAGGGCTACATCAGGACAGGGAGTTATGTGAACTAGACTTTATCATAGTGAATATGTATGAGCACGTTAGCATGGGTTACCAAGCTAACAGGAGTAGAAGACTCCATGTTATTACGTTTTAGCAAGCATATCAATGATTACATGGAACCAATGTAGAGAGCTTAACAACATTATAAGGAAACAAGGTGGGAAGTAAGTGAGATACTAAGGTGGTGGAACTTTTCAAGTATTAAGAGAAATAGAGTAACCTCTAGAACATTCATTTTAACAAGAGTTTCCATAGGGCCATGTGGGATGTAAAGGAAAGAACCTGAAGAAGTGATATGTATGTAAGTTATTCATTGACCCAATGTCGGGTGATGTAGAGAATCAAAGAAGTATGGCAGGCCATATCTTTTATTGCTTGAATCTTATATTCTCAACCATGTTTACTTACCAGCTTCTGCTACAACATTCTCCATAAGAGATAATGATACAGAGACCATTTGGAGAGAGTATAGGATTACATTGCTCAGTTCAGAAAGGTACCAGTTTAGCTTAACTCATGATGTGGCAGCAAAGTTATAGTGTAAATGGATCACATGAGGTTCCAGTTTACCCCAACACTTAGGTAAGTTTTCTTGTAAGCAACTCAAGCCAAAAGCAATCATGATCATTTACCTCACTGGTTATATAATAGAGCCTATAATGATCCCCGGTGTACGTGCCTATCTAACTTACAAGAATATTTGATCCTCTCTGCTTACAGTTCAGTCATTGCTGTGTTCATATTTCACTGTCACATACTCTAACTCCTTGTTCCTATTCACTTATTGTTTGTGAAGCCTTATGTCTTATGACTTCAGCAGAGTGGAATAGAGCTAAAGATTTAAGGGTTATTGTGAGCGATAAGGTGTTTGTGAGCTATGCTGGACCAGTTAAATAAGTGGTCGGCTGTAAGTTAACATGTTTGGATGCATGTTTTCATTTATTTAGGAGTTGTATTATATGTTCATTTCTCTTATCTATTCAAATCTTGTATTTGTGTACCCCGAGTGTGTAAAATATTGTGTTATGAACTCCAATGTGTGGCCGTTGAGTTATTTAAATGTTTCTTTCCATTTCAAGTGTCTATTGTAAGGCTTGAAGCCTGGATTTGGTCAATTGTAGGCAAAACTCTATCAGTTTTGCCACACGATTTAAGGGTTTCACCAAGGCACATTAGTATATTTGATGTCGAATATAGCGATGTCTAAAACCCAATGTGGGGATGCCTTTTACACTTCTAAGAGAATTATTACATTATCAAGGTACATATACCCCTCTAGATAGGGAAAATGCCTTGTGGGGCTATATTTTTGGGATGAATCAATATCTAATGGACATTATAATGAGTACTTATGTCTGTTGATGACAGTTTAGCAGCCTATAGTCTGTTACTCAATATTATATGAGTTGTATGTAGTGTGACAAGTTATCATGCAAAGGGAACATCTGTTTTTATCACTAAGACCTTACATTGGCAATGCTCCTATTACACCTAGTCATTGACCTACCTTTGCCCTAGCCCTTGGATCATTCAGGGTACCATTTAGTTGCTCGTAGCACTCACTTGCTCTATAGTAGTTCTTTGTCCAGACTATTGCTTTAAGGGCCGCATCTGACATCTAAACCATGCTAAGTATAACTTATCTTTCACAAGAATGATTTTAATGTAGTATTTCTTGTAAGAGTTGTCAATATTCCGATACCATTGACTGTTATCACCTTTTATTCGTTCTCCGGGGAGCTTCCTCACCCATGTATCGTATATCTCTTTTATTCATTGTTGAATACCTGTATCTCGTTCATTTATTATTGAGAACGTGTTCACGCATATGCCTTATACTCCATTTATGCATCATGTTACGCTCGTATGACTTGCTCTGAATTCATAAGGTGATTCATCTCTCACTGGTGTGGGTGATTGCTATAATCCTCTTACTCTCTTTATTTTGAACCTCAACTCCCATACATATATCTTACATACTCATAAGTAAACTCCAACTTTTCTATTTAATCTTTCTGCTAGACTTGAGCCGATTTTATATGAGCAAATGCATGTTTCTAATGTAACTTGTTCAATCTATTTACTAATCTATTACACTTAACCGATCTAATCTATTAATCTATTTATTGCACTTGCAACTCTGACACCTATATTTTATATTCTCATAAGTAACCTTCAGTAATCCTTATTTAATCTTATTGCCGTACTTGACTTGGCTCTACGTGAGCAAAGACATGTTTCCATTGCAGCCTATTCAATTCATATCTCTATTCATTAAACCTTGCTTGTTCAAGCTATTTATTTATCCATTGTACCTTGTTTATCTAATCTATTTCTCTATTTATTGTATTTTGTTTGGCTACTCTCTTGATTGCATCTATCCTATCAATGGTATCTAGAAAGTCACCTTGTTGGAGCTCAGTCGCTGGCCGTCTTGTTTTTAAATCATCAGCTAAACTCAAAGGTAACCAGACCATCTTTCTTCCTTGATAACTATGCATTGGATCCTTTATAATCAATATTTATGAACCATGATTCTTGTGGTATTATGTTTTAGAATTCTGGATACACTCATGGTTATCTTTATTCTAACTACCCCATGATAATCTATCCTTTATTAGCCTTTTCCAGTCTCATTATTCATTTCTTTTATATGTAATGATTCGCTTGGCTAATAATTCCATCACTCCCCTCCCTAATTATGGCCATTTCTTTGTCCATTATCGACCGGGAGCAGATCCTTGACTAGTCCGATGAGGGGAGATCATGTGAAGCATTTGGAATATCAGAGGAGGACATTTTGATAAGGGCATATTCTTAAGCACTGTCTGATTATATTGGGGTGACTAGAAGAAACATTGAGTGCAAGGTTAGAGCTAGCCCAAGCAAGCATTAAGAGGGAAAATTCAAGTACATGTTGAGGGGATACAAGTTCGACAAAAGAATTGTGTTGGCAAAACAATGAAATAACCAAGTCATAGATAGTTTATAAAGTATTTCAAAAGGCTTTTCTAATTAAGGTACTAAGAGACCGACCGTCCAAAGATGATTAGGGACTAGTTATATTAGGCCTTATGATTCATTGAAAGGTTAAATCCTATAGATTGTTGATTGCACCTACCTGTTGAACCCGGACACGTACGTAATGTGTTTTATAGCTCATAATAGTATTAGAGTACTTCTTAGGGTATACAACAGTTTCCATTAGTGGACAAGGTGATGAAACAGCTGTGAGCACTTCCTCACTAGTAACAAGATTCTTCTCTTTCGAAGAGAATATTAATTTTAAACTAAAGTAGTTGAGTTCATTGAAGCATGTAAAAATAACAATGGATCTAACTCCTTTGTGTTTGAGACTGTAGTACTTCATAGCCTATGACAACATTTGCATTTGCATAGAACTCCTAGCGGTCGATGTGGTGAAAATACTAGTAGAGAAATTTACATGAAATATCAAGGTAAAGTCACGCAGACATTGACAATAAAATCATCGTTTGGGTCATGAAGATCTTCTTCAGCATTTAATGAGGTGACATACATCAGAAAACTCTTGAAAATAGACTATTAGAACTGACAGAAAAGCTATACTGATAAAAGAAAAAGATTCCTGAAGTTTTAAGTAGATGATAAGGTTTTTCAGACAGTTCCGCCAACTAAGGGTATAAGAAGGTTAAACTACGAGCTAAATTGAGGCCAAGATCTATTAGATCATACCAGTTTATTGAAAGATTGAATTGTATAACTTGTCGACTAGATCTTCTTATATAAGTCAAACATGTGTGTGACGTGCTCCTTACCTCACAACACAGGCAGTACATTTCATATCCTAACCACGCTCTCTTAACCAAACCCATTGTGGTCAATGAGGGTCTATTGTTTGATGAGCACCCAGTCCAAACACTACATTGCATGATTAAGCAACTACGCATCAAGCAGATACCTTTAGTCAAAGTATATTGGGTAAATCATACCTCCTCAGAAGCCACTTAGGAAAACCGAGGATGAGATGCAAGCCAAGTACACACATATATTTGAGATGAACTTGCGTATTTTGTCAAAACTCATAAGTTTCGAGGACGAAACTCTTTGAGGGGGAACGGCTGTAATAGCCCGACATTAAATCATGCTTATTTATTTAATTAAGCCATATTATTAATTTTTCACATTTATTTATCTCATTTAATTATCCCGGTTGGGAGAATTCATTTTGGTCGCCACTTTGCAATTCGAGTTTTATTTATCGTAATAATTTCGGGTGAATCGATATTAGACCCCAGTAAATATGAATAGGTGATTAATTATTTTTTTATAATGTCGCAACAATTTAATTTTTAACTATGCAAAAATGTAGGCACAAATTCGTCAGGTTTGGCCCAATCCATTTGGGCCCGATTTGCGACCCGATTCATTTTGGGCTCAATTTTGGCCCGAAAATTTTGGTGTGCTTAAATTAAGTTAATCACCATCATTTGTACTAACTTATAATTAGCAAAAAGCCACTTTTGGTGCTTAAATAGCAGCCAAGCTATTGAGATATGTTCAAAAGAAAAAAAAAAAAATCATGCTAATCTAGCCACATATTCTTTCTCCTTCATCTTCTCCTTTCTTCCCCCATCTCATGTTATTGCTACTGTGTGGCTGAGTTTTGGTAGCTACTGCCACATTTTGCCACCAGCCAGGGCCACCTCCGGCCACCAGCCCCCAGCCGTAACACCACTAACCACCAACCCCAACTTGTACCACAACCGGACACTACCTCCATCTTCTTATATTCAAGCTTGAAGTGAGGTAAATTCTAACTCCACCTTGATTCATTTTTTGCTTTTTGTGATTATTTTATTTATGATTTATGTTCTTATGATCAAAATAAATGCTACCATGCAAATTTTATTGTTGTTGGAGATGTTAGATATTGTGGTGTTGTGTTTGAACTTGATCAAGGGGTTCGTATCAAGAAGGTGTGAGCTCCAGTTGTTTATCTAATTGTTGTGATCTTGGAATAAAAAATGAATTTAAAGGTTGTGAGTGACCTTATTAAATTTACTATGGTGGTTAGATGTAAGTTTGTGTTGGACATAATCTAGGGCTTCAAAATCAGGCATGATTAAGGTGAATTTTTGAATCAAGCATATTTTTTGTATATAGTTGGATAAAGAAATGAATCTTGGATGTGTTGTATCACTTGAAGTGATCTTGTATAAAGGGGTGGATTATGGAAATTTCCCCAATTGATTATAAAAGGTCATTTTGCCCAGTTATGCAAATAGTAAGCTTATGGATGTGTTTTGAGTGATTTTGAAAAAGAGAAGAAATAAAATTTGATGCAGATAATTATGGAGTAAATTTTCGTACTTTGGCTTTGTAAGGTGATGCTAAGGAACAAGGCTTTGTTAAATGATTTTAAGGAGTGATTTTAGATGGGGAATTATGTGAAAAGGAAGGGGAAAACAAGAACAGTAGGGCTGTGAACATATCTTAAATTGGGGCCAATTTACGATGAAACTGATACTATTTGGCCCATTAAAAAATTATGATTTTTGGTGGGTAGATAGATCCGTGAGTTTTCTTGCAAATTCCTTTTGAATCACTTCATTCCGAGTTGTGTGGAAAAAGTTATGGCCATTTTGTTAGGACTGCGCAGGACAGATTTGAGCTATGCACAGTTATGTTTCAACTCAATTTTAGGGGCCATGTTGTGGTAATTTGGTCTAGCAATATGAATGAAAGTGTTGCAGGACTTCCTAAACTTTTCATATTGGAGTTTTATAGCTCAATTGGAGTTCGGCGATGAAAGAGATGGATTTTCTAAAGTAGACCTTCGAATGGTAATATGAGGGAAGAAAGAAATCATGGCGTTTTGAAATATTATCCGAAGTCTCTAGATAATTATGGATATTGCAAAGAAATTACAAATTTTAGTGAGTGCAAAAAATTTCCTTTTGTATAGAAGCTTATTTGGGTTGGAAAAACCAAGTTAAATGGGCATGGAAATGAAATTGGAGAAGTGAAGAGGTGAATGACACAAGCTAAGTTATATGAGCAATCCTAAGCCTCACGATAACCCTCTTGGCATTAAACCTTCCATTATTCATTTCAGAAACATCAAAAACCCGTATTTCATTTATATCCATTAAGGTCTTTTCATTATCACCACAATTATTTCATTTTGTCCTATTTTGCTCCAACTTGTTTCACTTCGAGTTCAATGACCCTAACTTATTTGGTTTTCAAATCATTTTAGTGTAACTTATCTTATATTGAATTGTTTGAATCATGGATGCCCTTTTTATTAATCAATTTCCATAAAGTTACAAATTATAGGAGTGAAGGTTGTTTACTAACTGCATTTGCCTATAACTACATTGCTTAAGCAGAAACGGGGCATAGTCTATCGTTTTCCATTGTGCATAAGTATTATCAAGTGACATTGCATTTTAAAGACTTCAAGTACATTCATTACCTGTATCTTTAGAAATTAGCATGTATTTATCAAAATATAATTTTTTGGTAAGTACATCAATGAATCAGTTTAATAAGTGATTTGTCACATAATTAGTAACCTCATTAGTTATCAGGTACAGGGTATTACCCTTTGGTTACCCGCGCGGCTTCAGGCCAGGTCCCTAATCGGCTTGGTAGGTGTACACCTAACATAGATCATAACAGTTACAAGGGGCTCACTTTTATATAACAATCTGCAATGCAATTTTACATTTATCTCAACCACTGTTTTAACATAAAATGAATTATAAAGCGGGCACAACTAATGTTGCAAGGTAATTTTACAATACGGTAGTATATGTACTGACTTTCGGCTCACCATTCGAAACACTTTCCTGTTTTTCTTCAGACATGCATAGGAGTTGCTTTATTCTACCCAACCAGTTGAAGAAATTGAGGGTCCAAGGACATCTGGATGGGTTCGTAGTGATGGCTGTTCATATTATATAGAGACCATTGGATAAGCACTTTAGTGGATAGTGATGTAAGTTAGTAGTCATTACTTGTGTATGATTTGATGAAGTTTGAAGATACATATAAGTGATGCATGTTATGTCCAGTCATGGTGTATAGAGCCCAGTCCTTTGGGACGACGGTAACGCCCTATTCATTGGGTTTAACAGTTGTAACAGAGATTATGGAGATGAACAGTGACACAGGTACAGTGGGGGCATTACAGATGAGGTGCTAGTGAATCCTACTCAAATGAGATTGGTTTAATAGGCTATCTAGTTACATGTGCATAAGCCACCCATTGAACTTACCCAACCAAGTAATTGTTAAATTGAATTTTCGGGTTTATTTTCCTAGAAAGTTGACAATTTTTAGTTAAACTATTCACACTTTAGCTTGGAGATAAGGTTTGACATTAGCAACGGCAAGCATCATTGGGAGATTCGTAAGGACTGAAACATAGCTATAGCTTTCCAAGCCATGCATAGGCAAAAAGAATTTATTTGACAAGGTAAGGAAAACTTGAAGTGAAGACACCTCATACAAGCTAAGTGGGAAGAAGTGACACTGCATGTGGACAGAAGGATCTCATCAAAGCCTCAAGCAAGGCTGATAACTAGGCTTAGCACATAGTTTCACCCTACAGTTAGACCAAGGGAAAAATCATGCATGAAATGCATCCAGCAAATGAAGTATCTATAAAAAAGAATCTTCTCCTTGCCCTCCACTTCACTCTCCACTTGCTTATTCCCTCCTTATGACTTTCAACCAGTAAAGAAAAGTAAGAGCAGTGAGGGGAACCAAGTTGTACCTTGGTTGGGAAGAGCAAAAGAAGACCAATCAATGATAAAAGGAGAAGCTATGGTGTTGTTAGGGTTGGTGGCTAAGAAACCAAACTAAATATAAACCTAAAAGTGAAGAGTGCATGCACATGCAAGCCTAATTGAAAGCTCTTCAAAAACCTTCTCCCCCTATTCATCAAACACTAATAAGGTATGGTTAGCTCTCTTTTCTCTTCTTGAAAGTTTAAGTTAGTATAATCCATGAGTTTAAGGTAAATGGGTAAAGGGATTAAGGCCAAATCATAAAGGTTGCAACTATACGAAAGCCATTCAAACCATTCTTCTACTTACGCTCAAATCTTTTATGGTATAGACTCTATATCAAAAGTTTCTTCATGATTAATCTCCCTGTAATTAGGGAGTAGGTTCATTTATAAAACTAAATAAACATAAGTTAAAATAGTTAAAAAGATGACAATCTAAGATTAAATTACTAAGTGTGTGTCTATGCGTACAGACCTAGCACCTAATTCAAAGAAAATTAATCAAGGTCTGTGATTGCTAGTACCTTTTACACAGATTATGAATATACGTACATGGATAAAAAAATTTGTTTAATTTCAGTAATTTATTGGCTAGCCATGACATGATTTAATATGCTATGTTTAATGGTGCACTTGTCAGGCATTATACACATTAGATTTGTGTATGAGCTCAATTATATACAAATGTGTATGCCATTATTTAAGTTGAATTGGCTACTCAAATTTGGTAATTTGATTTGTGAAAAACAAATTGTTTGTGTGTTTATCGTGACTATTCAAAATCATGTTATTTTCTCAGTTTTTACATATACGAGGACAAGATAAGAGCTAATGCTACTTTTATTGTTCTTTTCTTGGTGTTTCCTTAATGATTTATATGAAATCAGGAAAAAGGGAAAGGAAAGGAATGTAGATGAAACTAAAGTTTTCCACTTGCAATTTATGACATAGTGCATAATATGATGTTGTAAACCAACTATGGTTTAATTAAATTTAGTGAATAAAGTAGTTGTAAAATCTATGTCTTGATCACAATTTTACATGAAAGAAATGAAAATTAGCCTTACTTGTTCATTTAAGCAAGTGGTGGTAATACCCCTTAATTTTGTTAAGTCTTCCACTACCATTATTTCCCCAGCTAATGTAATTAAGGTAATAATTAGGGGTGTTATGAACTTAGTTCTATAATCACCTCTCATAGTTTGGATGGACAGTCCTTGAGTCTTTTGCACCTATGTACAATATATAACAGACACTTTAAAGGTTATTTGTTTTCTCTTTTAGAAAGAACACCGTAGTAGGTTTTGAATAATCATCAACGATAGCAAATACATATTTACTACCTCCAAGAGTTCTCAATCTGATAGGGCCACACAAATCTATATGTTGCAATTCAAGGGGCTTTGACGTTAAAATAGTTTTTATGGCCTTGAGCAAAGCTTTAACTTGTTTACCTTTTACACATGCATTGCAAGCTTAATCTTTATTATAGTTGTGCTTAGTGAGACCTTTTACTAAGATAATGCTTGGGTAGCTTTTCAATAATATGCTTACTAACATGATCCATCCTTTATTCCACAACTATGCATTGTCATTAGCAACCTGAAAGCATAAGAGATTTCTAGAATCAACATGATAAATGTTAATAGCACATACATTTCTCCTAGCCTCAATCTACATAAAATAATTTTCGAAGATTCTAGGATGAAGACATCACATTGGCCAAAGTTGAAAGTAACTTTGTTTTGTTTCATCACACAATTTGGAAATGCTAAGAAAATTAAATTTAAGACATCGACTAAATACACATTCTTAATTGACATAAAAGGATCTTTACAACATTTTCGATGTCCAATTATTCTCTATTCTTTTAATCTCCAAAATGCACCTTCCTATGATTGGATTCTTTAAGTTCTAAAAACACTATAGCATCACTATTCATGTACCTTGAACATCCGTTATCAAGCTACCATAGGTAGGTGTTTACTTAAAGCATAATTGTAAAATAGAAATCAAACATTTCTACTTCCCTAGACTTATGTAGAAGTAGTTACCATGTTTAGGAGCCTTGTACCCTTACACACCTAAACCTAATGGACTTTGGGGCTGCTACTAGTGTAATTCCTAGGATGCAAAAATGTTTCTCCACCACCATCTCTTGTTAGACTTACTTTGGTATTCCTTCCTTATTCTTGAATGATCATAAGGTTTTTTAAAAGTCTTTCCAGGAGTTCCTTGACTAATGTGACCTTTATGAGGGCATGTCTCTCTAGCAAAGAAGTTCTATTAGTTGCTCCTATTATAAGGATTGTATTTAACACTTCTCTATTGAAGGCCACACAATAAAATCCAAGTAACTTATTTAAGTTTTTTTGTTCCTTTGTGAGTTTTCTCATTCTCTTGTTTTCTCATTCTCTTGTTTACTCATGTGAAGATTAGCATCTAACATAAAAATGAGTTTTGAAACATGCTCATTTTTATTTTTTCCAACTTTATAACTTTCCCCTGAGAGTTTCAAGCTTTTTCCTAGCGTTAGTCCAATTCTCATAATCACCTGGTTCTGAAAATTGCTTATTATCATCTTTCAATGATGTACATTTTCTATAATAATGAGCGCACTCATCTTGCAAACTTTCTTTTTCATATTTTGAACAAGCACTTTTTTCATTAACAGACATGATCATAGAAAGGTACTCTTCTTTAACATTCACTACATGCCTAACAATTTCAATTAAATTATGTCTAGACCACAAAAAGAAATGTTATTTTGCTCTAAGTGGAGGTTCCTTCAGTGGCCTTGAGTACTAATTTGCAGCACCCTAAGACTCCTTTAATTCTTTATCATTGGCTGTAGAGCACAAGTTTTACAAAGACAAACCTGATGGCTTTGATGATGTAGATCATTGTAGCCTTAGCTAGATAGGTGATTTTTCTTACAATCGATTAGAGTTTGAGCATCTGGATGAGTTTGTAATTGAGTATGAATCCTTTTATATAGATGATGTGCCTTAGCATGATGTTTGTGACTTTGATGATGTCTGTTGTTGGACTTTTTATCGCTGATTCTATTTCTACCTACGATGATCTTACTATTCCACTTGACTTGAAACCTCTTTCTGACTCCCTTAAGTATGCTTTTCTGATCTCGACCAGTCTTTACCTATGATCATTGCATCTTATTTTGACCATGACTAGGAGAAAAAATTGCTTAATTTTCTTAAGGGGAATATGGAAGCATTATGATGAACCTTAAGAAATATCAAGGTCCTATACTTATGCAGTGCATAATCCATTTAGAATATGGGCTCGTTCATGTCGTTCCTAATAAGATAAGCATTACTGTGATTAGGAAGGATAAGAATGAGCTAATCCCACCCCAAGTCCAGCCTAGTGGAGAGTTTGTATTGATTATATAAAATTGAATGTTACCCCTTAAAAACACCATTTTACCCTCAATAGACGGTTAAAAATAGCGTATTTAAGTATAAAATGCCTCATGATGAAAATTATACCCCAATGTATGCATTTCAGGGCCCAACAAAGTAAATCACAAATTTAGAGTCCCAAAAAAAAGAGAGAGAGAGAAGGAAAAGGAACACAGGAGCATAGGCCTAATGGGCTTAACTTAGCGAACAACTCAGTCGAGTTCCTTGCGAAGAACACAATCGGTTCCTCTACTTAGGAAGCCCTTGAAACCATTTGCCCTTATTCAAATCAAGCTACTTTGGTAAAGTTTGATATGAATTAACTGCCTATTCAGATTAAGTCTATTAGGAGTTAAAATTAAAATCCTTTTCCTCGGCTAGTTTCGCATATTTTGGGTGCTATAAAAAGGTGGTTGCTCTGTACTATTAAACACAATGAAAAATCTAAGTGAAGGGTTAGGAAAATTAGAGAGAAACACTAGTGATAGGTTGAGAAATTTTAGAGAGAATTTTAGTGAGAAGATTCCAACAATCGAGAGATAAAGATTAGTTAGTCCCTAATGTGTGTTCTTTTGGTAGAATGCCAGGTGAATCAGGTGTGTCATCATGAGGGGAAAAAATTGAATCTTTCCCTCACCCTTTCTCCCTGCTTTCCTTCTTTTTGTTTATTAAATTTCGAGTTTGATAAAGATGTAATTTTTAATGGTTTTATCCTCACCTGCTGTAATATTCTAAAATATTTCGTTTAATTTCTTTAGAGTAGCATTGTATTTTTATTTCTATTATTTGAATTAGTTAGTTCTAATATGTGCATGTTTGGTTTACTAGGGGTGATTATGTTTTAGTTTCTTGTATTAGTTAGTAGAGGTCATCTGTGATGATGTGCAATCTTCTGATGCATTCCATCACACCATCGACCTTCGCTCTCGAATTTGGATCCTCGGTTTGCCTCAATGGAATTAGATGGTCCCTACACCAAGGATTCTTCAGGGGGCCTTTCAAAAACCTTTCTAAAGTGAGCCTATTATCCTTTTCGGTGTCCCTTTGATTTATAGCTCACATAAGCCTATTGTCCCTTTACCATAGCTTCGACATTGCTCGTGTCAAAAAGTGCAGTTGGATTGTATGCTTTTCTTAAAACTCATTGGCGACTATATTAATTAATTTTACTATTTTCTTACTTTTATTTTGATTTATTTTTTAACTAGAATGGGAACTGGATCTAACATAGAGTCACTGTCTAGACCACGATCTAGGCCTAGCTCTGGCCTAGAAAACTGACTGGGTTCCTGGATCAAGCAACTGTCTAGTCTCTTGGATCAAGTAGCCACATTGCTAGGAACCAAATAAGGACACTGGACCTATTTCTGACCTAGGAATCCAACTAGTTCCTGCATCAGAATTCTATTCCAGTTTTCTAATGTAGCCTCCTTGTCTTGTCATAGTGATCTCTTTTATAAAAATTTTATAAAAAAATTAGTTTTAAATCTGAATACCTAGCAAGCGAGTTCAACCATTTGTGGAGAACCGCACCTGGGGGCAAACCCTAAGATGTAGTCGTTATAGTGGTGAATCCACTGGGGATTTCTTTTTTCTAAAAAGGAAAAGAGTTAGATTTGAAATTCATATGGAAAACTTTTCTAGTTACATTTGCTTTAGGCATTCTTACACTGAAAGCTACATCGGGTTAATGATGCCTTTAGGTTGAACTCTACTATTATTCCTTAGGGGATTAACTAGTGAACTCAATGGCTCCATTCCATTTTTAAGTGGACATGTACTTGTTTCACCCCTTGGGACACACTTTCGTGATCCATAAGATATAAGGAAGCAATCAAAATGTTCCAGTCTTGTCGTGCACCCCATAGGTGGAATACAGAACATTTAGATCATGAGATGACTGTTCTAAACACCCTTATAACATAGAACTCTAGATCAGGACGGAACTCATTTATATGCATGGATGTGTTTTGTGGGACCCAATTACCATCTGCCCTAAAGGCTATGCATTGATGCTTTTGGTCATAAGAGGACCTAAGTTACAAGGGGGTCAAGCTTAGTAACAAGGGGTAAAGGATTAGAAACAATGTTTTGGTCAATTGAGCTTTAATGGCTCTTGACTAAAACTAAAATACGTTCTAGCCCATTTTAGTCTGGTCTTGGGTTAAAAAAGGAAAAAAAGGGAAAATTGACTGGGTTTTGCCAAAAAAATAAGCGGTTTACACATTTCCTTGCATTTTAGAGAATGGGTAGACTTAAGGTTTGGAGGAGCACGCCCAGTATGCAGTAAGTCTATGCATGAGTTAGTGTCTAGGGAACACCAAATATTCATCGTAAGGCCCAGCAAGGAGTCCACGTACCAGACAGGGATCCTGTAGAGTTTGTTCACCTTAGTCCAAGTCTGGTCGGCATTCATGGCACATAGTCAGTTTCTTATGCCCTTAAGCATTTGGTTTTAATTCACTAGTGATCATAGTTTATTCGAAGGTCTTAAACTTCTTTTAAAAAGTACTAAGATAAGCTAGTCCTCGGCACTCCTTGTTAATGAAGCAAGATATGGAAGACTAGGAAGGTATACTAATGGAGCCCACGAGCCAACATACTTCTATCTCGAGAAAAGTCTGAGGAAACTCCACCGGTCAGGTTAAAGTCGAAGTTGAAATCTAACTGAAGGTATAACCCCTCACCAATTCTAATGGCTAGAAAGAATGAGATAGCTCAACTTATGAAGATGATTGAGATGATGGCCATCGCACTTTAATACCTCACTGAAAAATCCCAAGGGGAGAAAAGTGAGCATCCCCATGATGAAGCTGGTTTAGGTGATAGAAAGGGAGAGCGGGATAATAAGGAGGAAAAGGGACCCTCATACTGATCATCGAGTATATTGTATAGAAAAACTGCTTATGGAATCCTCCATGTTTAACAACTATTTTAACAACTGTACCGGATCCACTTCAATCCCAAAAGGGAAATTGCCTCAAAAATTCACCGCGTTGATCATCAAGTTCCATGCACGGAATAATCCTTACCCCCATGTGAGGAACATTGTCAGTGCAATGATCCAAAAGACGATTTTACAAGGACATATTCCACCTTATATTTCATTGGACCTTTGACAAGAACATGATATGTACATATACATAAACATACACATATACGTACATACATACATATGTACATACATATATATACATACATATATATATATATATGTATATATATATATATATATA
>JAKOGI010001019.1:120000-334469 GCA_029747015.1 Carnegiea gigantea | reverse complement strand
TATATATATATATATATATATATATATATATATATATATCTATCTGTGTGTGTGTATATATCACGCATTTCATTAGCTTTAAAAACTTGTTTGAAAATTTATACATAATAATCATCCTACTTTATATGAGTTCGAAGAGAACCAAGAAGCTGAACTTCGCTTGGAGGACATTGGTGATGAGGAAGATGGCCAAGATGATTCAAGTGTCGGAAGTGATACTAATAATGTGGAAGGGGAAAAGGGAGGGGAAGGGGATCTCAAAAATTTTTTGTTTTATGATGATGACATTGATCAGGATAATTGTTGATAACAATGATGAAGTATGATTTTTGTATATATTTTGAAGTGATTATTGTAATGTACTGACAATGATCCATTATGAATTGCAAGTATTTATTTGTTTGGGTTGTTATATTTTTCTATGTATCCATTTCTTTTGTACTTTGATTTCATTGTACTTAAGAAAATTATTTATTATTGTAGGTTTTCTAATTCAACTTTTCCATGGGCTATATCTGCCTTTACCATGAGTTTTTATAATGGTTAGTATGCATGCATTTCAGATCTTTCTAGGGAGGAGCTGCAGTTGTAGTGGAGGACTTTTGAGGTAAAAATTCTAATAATTACGCACTGTGAATGTCTCTGTCAATATACTTTTTCTGATATGCTTGTTATTTTTTTATAAAATGGTCAATATACTTGGCCCCAGGCTTCTGAAGAGGTTTATGAAGGGTGGTATAGGATAGTTGGTAAAAATCTAAGGAACTTAGCCAACAAAGCTGTAAAAACACATGATGAAGAAGAAATTTCTTGGTTATCTAATAATGGGCGAGCATGATCGCAAGCGCAGAGAAGCACCCTAGTAATTCAAAAAAATCAGTGCAATGTTTAAAGAACATAACCGAAGTACTAAAAGCAGGAATCGTACATGGCCAAGGGTCCATCTCAATAGCAGATCTTACAAGAAAAATTGTATAAAGTTCAAATAGTAGCTTGTTTTCATTATATGCTATACATAATGTAGTTTTTCGATGAATTAGTTGCATTTTTTCTTTAAATAAAGGAAGGGAAGACTCCTACCCCCACTTTATTATTTGCACAGAGTCATAGCAAGGAGGATGCTTAATCTGTGGAGGTCTTCGTAGATGATAGGTCTAAAGCTTTATTGGTAGGAACACAATTTCATAATTTCTTATTTGGTTCTATGTGAATTTAAAGTTTAGTGTTTATTTTATATTATTTGGTGTATTTCTCTTATGAAGTCTTTGAATATATATGAACTATTTGTGAAAGGAAAAACATTAGGGCCATATAGTTCAACGACATATTAAAGAAGGGGCACCGGAGGTAGAGCAACTATATTATGAAGTATCGGGTGGATGGAGCAAGAAATCTACCATCTATGGGTTGGGTAAGGCTGCAACAATGTTTTATGAGAAGCCAACTGCCTCCACTGCTTCCACTAGTTCGACGTACACTCCCTCGGAATACTCAAAGCTGCAATATGAGCTAAATCAATCCAGTAAAACCTCGATGTGCTGAGGAAACTCGTAGAGAATTAGCAAAACACCATAGAGAATTAGCAAAAGATTATGGAGGATTAGCAACGCCAATTTGAAAAGGCAATGAGACATATCCACAGCGTCCAGTCGTGAGACGACTTGTTGTCTCGTTCTAGTTCTAACCAGATGACAAAGTCTTAGCAACTTGTAAACTATGGTTTGCATTGGGAGACGATGTTTGTTGGCACTTATTAGATTACTTAGTACCCATCATTGTGAACGGATCTTGTTCCCTGATTAGTATATTGATGTGAAACCAAATCCTCAATCTCTCAAGATCAAAGCTAACAAGGAAGATAATTACATTAATGATGCTTCTTTTGCATTCAATCTCAAACAATCAATAAGATTATGAGTTTTGACCCAAAGTATGATCTAAAAGATAGATAAAACGCTTCCCACGAAGCTCATCTCTTGCAGGCTCATAGCCACCAAAGAACTCTAAAGGAAACATTCAAAATTTTCGACCATATTCCGCCTCTAAATGGTTAATCCACCAAAGAAGAATTATTAAGGAAAGACTCTACTCATCACCCTTAATTAAAGAGATAAAGATGTGGAGATTTCAGTAGGAGAAAATTTTCATATACGTTTCCATTCATCATTCAACTTCAAGCTCAGTTTACGAGAAGGTATTTAGGTCTATGAATACCCAAAATTAGGTGGATTAGCTGTTACAATAGTGGGGCAAGTGTACCAATACAAGGATTACATTATCTTAGGATAATAAGTCACATTACTAAGATAATTATAACCAAGATGAGCTATATTTTTCAGGATTGATCATCCATCTTCTTGAGAGCTTTTATAAGGCTCCACTCCACCAATGGAGTTGCCGCCATTGAAGTCTTCGTTGGTGAGTGTATAATCACCCCATAATAATTAGTGTCAAAAATAACAGATGTACCCTCCTCGATGAAGGCCAAATTCCACATTTGTCCAAAATTGAAATTTTGTACACACTCCATATAATTGAGTCATTTCTCCTTATATTGAAATTCAATGAGTAATTTTAGCTTACGGGGTTAAAATAGACATTATAAGGAATCACTAAAACTTTGATTTGCTTCGTTTGGACTTCGTTTGGTAGGATTTAAACTTGACCCAAATTCAGCAAGTTTACTAGGTAAAAACCAGTACTGCTATAATGTAACTTTCACCACTTTAGCGAATTCAAATGCATACATATATGGAAAATATTTGCATATCCCAGTAGTAGATTCTATAAACTTTCGAACAAACTATAGATCATTAATGTTTGAGCCCTTTTGATAGGTGAAACACCATGAGAAAGTGGGCTTATGTGCTAGAATTTGGTAACAAGTGTTTTTTGGAGTAGATGAGACCATTTTCATGCCTCAGTCCAAGGTCTAGTGGATTTGATATATGTCATGTATTCAAGGAACTTTGTTAGATAATGGTTTTTTTTTTTTTTTTTAAGAAATGAGTGGTTGCTTACGTATTTGTAGATGAGTTTGATGTATTGTTAATGGTTATCCTTGTGGATGAGTTTTAAGTGTTGTGAGCGTGTAAGATGTGTATTAAAGGGAGAAATATTTAGGTACTGGAAGAAAAAGAACAAAAAAGTTTCTCAAATTTTAAAAATTCGTGAATGATTGTAAACAATTAGTGTCGGATTAGTCAATAACAATTTTTTGGAAAATTTGATATTTAGCGACGGATACTGTTTCCGTTTTTACCTTATATATGTCCGATGCTAATACGGAATTGCAACCATAATTCCTGCTATGAATTTAGCAATGGATAAGGAATTAGTCTCTATTAGCGTCAGATGTATTTGACACTAAATCAGACTGTTCGTCTCTAACAGCGTCCACAGAAGTCCGACGCTAATTCACGTCTGACCATTATCCGACGCTAAATGCAACGCGAATAAAGACGGAATTTTAGTTCGACACTAAAATGTTTTAACGACGAAGTTGTTTGGGATGAATTTTTTCCAACGCCAAATTAGTTTCGCATTGGAGTATTGCTTTTGGTGACCGATTTAATCCGATGCTAACAGTGAGATTTTCTGCACTCTATGTTTATTACAACATGAAATGTTTGTCAAAACTATGCCTTATTCTTAGTTTCATTTGACTTTTACTTGAGACTGCTATCCTACAAGCGTAAAAAGTGTCCTCTAATGACCACGAATTCTACAAAGTGATGCATCTTGAAACTAAAAAAACCAACTAGCTTAACTTGAATACGACAGATTTAGTAAGCTTCTCCATACTCCATGATGTGTTCTCCAATCCACATCTCCATTAAATTATAAGTTTTTTTCCTTTACATTATAGTAGATGTGTTCACTTATACACTACTTCATCACATTACGTGGTTTTAGTCATTTTTATTAATTACTATTGTTTATAATAACTACACTACAGGTGTTCTTCCAAATTCTGAGAAGCGAACCCTTCTTCCTCATTGTATTCCAATTTTCTAATAAGATGGTAAACATCATAGACAATCTTACGTTGTCAGAAAAATCTAGTACGAGATATGGTGATTGTGATGCCAATAGGTACGTCTTCCTAAACCCACACTTAATATACATCTATATGAAATTACACACTAACAGAAATCACTTTTACCACGCTTCTTCTCAAAGTATCTAATCTAATGTGGTTGTCTAAGAGTAGAAGAATTTAAAGAATTTTGAACAGTCAATGTCAAAACTGACTATCAGGTTAATATAAATCTTCATGATTATGGAATCTATACCATGCTCCACATGGAGACATATGATGGTGATTTACAATCATGGGATCATGGGTTTCAAAAAGAGAAAGTGTTTATCTTTTAAAATTTATCCAACAAAAATTCTAGTAATATTTTAAACGATATTTTAACTTATTTTAATATATAATTAATTTTCAAAAAGCATTGTTAAAGACACTGGGGCGAAGTATGCTGCCCTAAATGCTAAACCCTAAACTTTTACTCAAAAAACCTAAACTCTAAATCCTAATGCTAGCCCTAAACCCTAAACCTTAACTTAAAACCCCTAAACCCTTAACCCTTAATCCTTAACCTTTAACCCTAAACCCTAAATCTTAAACCTAAAATTACATTCCATAAACCCTAAACACCATACCCTAATCCCCAAACTATAAACCCTATAAACCCTAACTCGAAAACCCTAAACCTTAACCCTTAACTCGAAATCCTAAATCCTAAACACTAAATGCTTAATGATATATGTTTAGAATAAGAAATGCTACTTTGTTTATTTGCCACTTTATTATTTTTTACTCTATCATAAGGTGTCTTTCATTAAAGTAACCCTGAGAAATGAATATTTGTTACAATAAGAAATATAACTTGTTTATTTACCATTTTATTATTGTTCATTTTCTAATGAGACATGGTTCATAGACAAAGTTAGTATTGTTTACTAAAATTATATTACCAAAGCTCATAAACCCTTTCATTATAAATCAAGTCATATATGACGACATATATTTTTAGAGATATACTAATATATCTAACAATAGAATTCACAAAAAAAAGTCGATACACGTCAACTACATGTGTAAACCATAAACTATTTACCAAACATATTAGACGTGATCTAGTATAGGAAAAACTTTATTACATCCAAAGTATGACTAATATTTACAACCAATTGTGTACCATTATTACAAGACATGCTCCGTTTATTGGCATTTGACTAATAAATGATTGAAGCATCAACGGTGCCAAACCTCCTACTGTTGTTGGATAAAAATGAAATAGGGGACAATATCTGCAGCTATTATACTCTACAACATAAAAGAAGTTTTAAAAGGTAAATGTATTAGATATAGAAGAATAACAAGTGAATCTAAATATTAACATACAACAAACTCAACTCACTTGACAAAAATTTCGATGATTGGTACTTGAATTGAACAACAAGTTCAACGTAGGCATGACATTGCCTTGAGGACGTAGTCCAGCGTAAGGTACATTCATGCATGAAGGAGCACCACTCTAGAATAACGTTGAAAAAGCCACAACGACATATCAATGTGTAACATTGTTCATAAGTAAGGTAGTTATTATTCAAAATCAATGATAGAATCGTTCACTACGAACCTGAGGCAAAAGAACACTACAATGGATCCTGAGCTAGGGTTTCTCTTGATCTGTAATAAGGTATATTCATAGGACATAAAGTGAAATTCTACAACAAACTCCAAAGCTCGAACAATATAAACAACTTCACAACATGGATCAAATCAAAAAACTATATGTAAAAATACTACAATTCTTTAATCAACCTGTACCAAAATAGCATCTGCATTTTTTAGTGCAACTTTTGCGGATCTCTGACCCTCCAAATTAGGCAGCTATGAAAACTAAGAATAACAGAAAAAGATAAATCACTCATTGTAAAATGTTAGAACATAACAATTAACTGTACAAAGTTTGTATTAAGAAATGTTGGCTAAGAAACATAGTTCTTTATTGTCATGATCAAATTTATTATGACTTGCATAATTCCTAAGGATTTATGACATTTTCTGGTGTAACCTTTGCGACTTTCTTCCTTTCCAAATCAGTTGCCTACAAACACAAATAGTACAAAAAAAATCACTCATTACAAAATCCACAACATAATAATTAATTATTCAAATTTTATATTATCAAATGTTCATTAAAAAATAGAAGTCTTTGTTATAGTTAATTAAAGGTGCCATACCTTAGGTAATCCTATAAAACTTATGATATTATGTGCCAACAGCTTGTTCTTCTTTCTTATCTTTCCTTAATTACACTTCTTCTCATTGGTACTCTTCAATCTCTTGTTCTGTTGAGCTTTTTCCCAAGATCTAGGAGGATTCAAAATACTCTTTGCTGAACTCAAACCATCTTATTGAACATTATCCTCCACATAAACAGATCTCGCTTTTGCCTCAACTAACTCCTTCAATTTCCTAAAGTACTCCTCATAGAAGAGTCTTGCCTCTCTATTCATCTGGCTAGCAGTAACCAATACATTAATTTTTCTACCTATTTACATTCTCCAAACAAAACAACAAACTATAGTTTCTTTCGTACCATCTTCAACAATAAGCTTATTGTATTGACTTCCTTCAATGCCGTTACTCCATCTCTTCATAATGTACCTATCAAGCACTTTTTGAACACAACAAGCATGCATCACTCGTAAACAACATGAACATAAAAACCCAACCTCAGTGAAGCTTTGGATAGTGCAATCAACGAAGCCCCTCTTTGTGTTCAAAACAAAAATATGCTCAAAAGCATATTCATCTAATCCTTGACCCCAAGATTCTTACATATAGCTTATGTCCGACACACGAAGCACCCCATTAGATGTATTGGTATGCAATTCATCTTGATTATGCGAAGCCCCTTTAGCGAACCCTTTCTCAAATAATTGATAAGCTTCAATAGTAATAGACCTAGCATGTTTCAAAAAATTACCTACAATAAGCTATCTCCACACTATCCTAGGAACATCTATTATGTTCGTCATTTTCCTTGTCCCTCCACTCTGACACAATACCACAGAATATATTATAGAAGACACACAAGGTAGCAATTGCGCAACTACCTTATTATTCAGTTGTTTGTGCTCTTGCTCCTTTGTAAAGATAGTAGCCCTCCTGAAAAGTTCTTTGAAAAAATAGGGCACCACTTTTCCCTTAATGAATAGAGATTGTTCAACTAGTGATTGCCTCCACAATCATACCTTACACTCATCCTAAAAATTTGATAGGTAAATAATTATTTAAAACATAAATAAAAATGCAAACACAAATGAATACTAATATAGGAACCAATGTATATGTGTAATCTACTCAAAAAATCACCTAAAAAATTGGAGCACCATATGTTCTGATGGATAATACATTACAACAACACCACCACCATTCCTAACCTTGTTCGACCCAGAATACCAGACCTTATACCTATCAATTTCTCTAGCTTTAGCCCCCACCCACTTAATCTCTTGAACATAGGCTATATTAATACATTATGAAACCAAATGAATAATATAAATGATACAAATGAACATCATCAGATGAACTAATGAATTACAATAAGACGTTAAATAATAATAAAGTAGTAAGTGATTAATAAAGTATCTAATAAACAACAACATAAGTTTTAGTGAACAAAACATATTTAAACCTAACAAACAAAGGTCAAAATAATAGAATATCCAAAATGAACATGCCAAAAATATTCAAACAAACACAACTGATAAAGCAATAATAAAAAAAGACATAACTTTCTTAAAAATGATCAAATTCGGGGTCCGTATCATACTTCATCCAAACACTTTGTAAAACCTTCCTTTGCCCTTAGTGCTTCAATATGTTTTGCTGAATTTTCAATGATATTAAAACAACAAAGCTTGTGCTAAACACCAAGAAAAACTGAATCTATCGTGGCAGCTATAGAAACAGTCTGATCAGTCATAATAATACTTGAGAATTTACCACCAATAGATTTTAAAAAAGTTTGAAATATCCATCCAAATGACTCAATTATCTCATTCATAATAAGACCACAATCGAACATGACATTATTGGAATGATGGTTCATACCAACAAATGGAGCACAAACCATATCATACTTATTTGTATGATAAGTTGTGTCCAAAACAACCAAGTCACCAAATTGCTTGAAGTCCTCTAGCATCTACTTGTCACGCCTAAAAAACTAACCAAACAACCATTTAAAGGATTAACCTAGAGGATGCATTATCACTAAGCATGTAACTAAGCACAACCATCCTTTGTGTAGTACTAATGAGCGACATCCTTAGAAAAGTATCAACTGAAGACCTTTTGTTTGTTAAAAATTTAGTGACATAGGAGTACGAGTAGCTGATGCATTCTGTGTCTTAATAAAATAGGCTGGTGGAGCTCCCTTTATGGCTTTTCACTTAAAGGATTTGTATGATAGGCTTGGGGAGTACGGTAAGATGTTATTTGATGGTAGTAATGCAAACTCACTAATTGAGATGTTCAAGAAATGATTCAAGAATGAGAATGAGAATCATAATAAAAATCACTCTCCTTTTTGAACCATTTCTTGAACATCTCAATCAGTGAATTTGCATAGCTATCATCAAATAACTTCTTATTATGCTCTCCAAGCCTATTATACAAGTCCTTTAATTAAAAACCCACAACAAGAGCCCCACCAGCTTGTTTTATGAAGACATGGAATGCATTAGCCACTCGGACTCCTGCGTCACTAGGCTTTTGGACAAACAAAATCTTCAGTTGGCACTTTTTGCTGAGAAGGCAAAAGATATTGCTCATTAGTACTCTATAAAGGATGGTTATGCTCAGTTACATGCTTAGTGATGACGCATTTTTCATCTAGGCCAATATTAAACTGGATCATTGCTTTGCATCAAGTCTGAATATCAACATTTGGATAGTCCTTATACTGTTGGCCTTTAGTTTCTTTCTAACCTTCCTTCCAACAACAGAATTGATGCATTGACAAATCCTGAGTTTGAGATCTCCAACGAATCTTATGATAACGAACACTAAACTCGAACTTAAATGCATAATCATTGTAAATCTCATATGCTTCATCTTGAGAGTGTGCAATCGATCCAACTAAATCAATTGTCAAAGGATTTAAATGGACAACTATCTGCAAAATGAACAACATGAATGAACAAACAAACAAACTCACAAGCATAAATGGACAGAATCATAAGAATAAATGGACAACTATAAACCAATTTACAAAAAACTCAGCCAACAATGAACAACAACACAATATACAATGAACAACGCATTAACTGCAAAATGAACAACATAAATGAGCAAATGATCAAGATTATAAGAATAAATGAACAAATGATGAACCAATGACCCACTATAATCCAATTAGCAAGCACAAAATAGCAAAATAATAATTAAATGTAACCTGGTCATAATTAAAATAATGAATTAAGAAATAAATATTAACAAAATCTAAATACTCTATCAACCTAAAACCAAACACAGAGAGATAGATGATGAAAAGAATCCAGCCGCTTACAAATGCAAAGTATTGGGGGGGGGGACTTTAAACAAGTGAAAAAAAGTTAAAAAAAAAAACCAATAGCCATAACGTTCTTTTAAAAAAATCATAATGGTTGAATGACAACAACAATGTGACAAACAAGATAACTAATAATGATTATAAAAAATGAAACATGATTACCTACAAATAAAAAGACAAGTGATAAAGATTTTTTTTAAATGAAAAGATAATTACCCGTAAATAAAGAAAAGAAGTTGCTAATAGTGATAATGGGCTCCTAATCGCTTGCTGTCACGTTAAAATATGAATCCGCACCAATTTGTTTTCTTTTTTTTTAATGATATATTTGGCTTTTAAAAAAGACAACTTGGCCGATGATGCAACAAGGCATGGACTCGTAGGTGCAAACAAGAAATTGCAACCCACAGTATGAATATTATAGGCCTGGGAGCAAATGCTCCTAGAATGACATGAATATTATATTAACACGCTTGCATTGTAATTTTTAAAAACAAAAATAAAACACAAAACCAACACTGCCACCATTCGATACCTCTTCTAATCCTATTCAAACATTGAGTTCCATCCATGGCTGAGCTTCCCCCTTCGATCTTTATCTATTGTATGAGAACAATCACCATTTCCACACCACAACTTCTCGGTCTAGCCAATTACCACAATTACAGCGTTTGAGTGCGGGCTAATTAAGTTCGATTACGATTTTGGGTTGGACAATTTTCGGCAAGTATTCCCAGTATCAATTTTTTCGGCCGGTCCAAGCAGAATTCCAATGAGCTTGTTCAATTCGAGCCAATAGATGAACAAACCAAGAAAAAACTACTAACGTAAAAGAGGAAAAACAAGTATAATATCCAAACGTTTAGGAGATGCTTGTTGATTTTAATTGCTTTGATACTGCACAAACCCAAAGAATCACTTATTCACAGATGTAAAAATCTAAACAGCACAATTGATAAACTCACTCAAGTTGAAAAGCACATTCATTTTGAATTGGCTCATAATCAACCTCCATTTAAGCTACAAATTAGAACTTCAAATGAATAATCTTAGTTATGGAAGGGTGCAAATAAGCATTCTTAGAAGCCTAACAAACAAAACATTGTTTGAGATGTTAATCAAAACCATAGTATGGCCTGACAATAGAATGTTGGAGATAATTAAAGAAGATGTTCGCGCAATATTAGCATTGCCTATGGATCTGTTAGAAGTTTAAGTAGCCTCGACATACGAGCAAAAAAATAAATGCACCAAACTCCTAGAACAATAGAGGAGAAGGTGGAGTCTTGGAAGAACAGGGACACCAAAAGTAGGGATGATGGTTGAACGAATTCTACATAGAGCAGACTATGGACAAGAATTCAAAAGAGACTTTGTGTTATTTGTAAATTATCAGAAGTATAATGATGACTGTTTCTTCATAATATTGAAGTCGATGGTGGATGTTAACTAAATAGCTAACTATAATTGGTGTGCATATCTCTTGCAATGTTTGAATGACACAGTAGTGGAATGGAAACATGATCACACAAGATATTTCAGAGGGCCACCCTATTTCTAATGGCTAGTGAAATCACTCCTTTGTACATTTCTCTATGTGAAACGTTGATGCTCTTCATTGAAGTAGTGGCTTATCTAAACAATATCGTTCATTAATGTAGATGTATTTGTTCATTACCTAACATTTACTTGTTTGCTAGTGTCTGCTATGTCATTCATTCTAAGATGTATAAACTAACATTTATCCTTGCCATGAATTAGGCCTCCTTTTTCTGGATAGAGTTGAGTTTAGAGGAAACAGAAGCAAAGACCGATGGTTTCCCATAGTAGACATCGGACAACTAATACAATTGAAAAAAAGAATAAAGATAAAAAGAAGCTCCCTTGGGAGAATGGAAGGGGTAAGACAGTTGATAGAATACACCAGCATACAATCATTCGTGAAGTCGAAACTGACTTAGAAAAGGAATTGGCAAGCATTGTATGAGAAAACCATGTGCACACCGAGCCTTCTGCATTAACTGATGGCTCTCTGCTAGCCTTTCAGCCACCATGGCCAGAATGTGGAAGTGAAAGAGAACCTCTAATAGTAGGGCCCAATGATCCAATTTCTTTTCTTTTTTTCTTGACATATATATGGCTTTTAAAAAAGATGACACGGCTGATGATGCTATAAGGGAGTATGGGCTTGTAGGTGCGTATGGGAAATTGGAATCAGTGGTAAGAATATTGCAGACCTAGAGCATATGCTCCTGGGATGATATGTATATTATATTAGGATGCTGGCATTGTAATTTTTTAAAGTGAAAATAAAACACAAAACCAACACTGCCTCCATTCGATACCTTTTGTAATCCTATTCAAACACTAAGTTCCATCCGTAGCTGAACTTCCTCCTTCGATCTTTATCTATTTTATGGGAACAATTACGAATTCCAACACTACATCTTCTCGCTCCAGCCAATTACAACAATTACGCCATGTGGGTGTAGGCTAAATAAGTTCGATTGTGATTTTCGGATGGATAATTTCCGGAAAGTGTTCCCTGTATCAATTTTTTCGATGGGTCCAAGCTGAATTCCGATGAGCTTGTTCAATTCGTGCTAACAGATGAACAAACCAAGAAAAAACTACTCACTTACAACAAGAAACACAAGTATAATGTCCAAACTTTTGAGAGATGCTTTTAGCTTTCAATTGCTTTAATACTGAACAAACCCAAAGAATCACTTATTAATAAAAGTAAAAATCTAAACCCCACAGTTGATAAACTCACTTGACTTGAAAAGCATGTTTATTTTGAATTGGCTCATAATCAGCCTCCATCTAAGTGGCAAATTAGAATTTCAAATGAAAAATCTTAGTTACGGAAGGGTATAAATAAGCATTTTAAGAAGCCTGACAAACAAAACAATGCTCGGGATGATAATCAAAAGCATAGCATGCCCTGACCGTAGAGCGTTGGAGATAATTGAGGAAGATGTTCGAGCAACATTAGCATTGCCTATGGGTCCGTTAGAAATTTACATAGAGTTGGCATAGGAACCAAAAAATAATACACCAAACTCGTTGAATTATGGAGGAGAAGGTGCAATTTTCGAAGAATAGTGACACTAAAAGTAGGGATGATGGTTAAACAAATTCTACAAAGATGAGACTACGGAGAAGAATTCAAAAGAGACCTTGTGCTATATGTATATTATTAGAAGTATGAATGACAACTGTTTCTTTATAATATTGAAGTCGTTAGTGGATGTTAACTAAATAGCTAACTACAATTGGTGTGCATATCTCTTGCAATATCTTAATAACACAGTAATGGAATAGAAACAAAATCACACGAGATATTCCAAAGGCTACTCCTATTTTCCATGGTTGGTGAAATCATGCCAACGTTCATTTCTCTAAGTGAAATGTTGATGATCTTCACACAATTAGTGGCTTATCTAAACAATATCGTTCATTGATTTAGATGTATTTGTTTATTACCCAACATTTACTTCTTTGCTAATGCCTGCCATGCCATTCTTTCTAAAATGTACAAACTTACATTTATCCTTGCTATGAATTATAACTTCTTTACTTGGATAGAGCTGAGTTCAGAGAAAATAGAAGCAAAGACTGATTGTTTCTCACAGCAAACATCGGACAACTGATGCAGTTGAACAAAAGAATAATGATAAAAGGAAGTTCCATTGGGAGCATGGAAGGGGCAAGACAATTGACAGAATAGATGATCATTATGAACCAAGCCTCCTGCATCAACTGATGGCCCTCTACTAGCCCCTCAACCACCATGGGCTTGTAGGTGCATATAAGAAATTACAACTAGCAGTCTAAATATTATAGACCTGGGAGTGTATGCTCCCGGGATGACATGTATATTATATTAACATGCTGGCATTACAATTTTTAAAAATAAAAATAAAACACAAAACCAACATTGCCTTCAGTCGATACCTCTTCTAATCCTATTCAAACACTGAGTTCCATCTATAGCTGAACTTCCTCCTTCGATCTTTATCTATTTTATAGGATGAATCGCGAATTCTAGCACCACATCTTCTAAGTCCAGCTAATCACAGCAATTATGGCATTTGGGTGTGGGCTAATTACGTTCGATTGCAATTTTGGGCTGGATAATTTGCACCAAGTGTTCCCAATATCAATTTTTCAGGTGGGCCCAAGTAGAATTACGACGAGCTTGCTCAATTCGGGCCAATAGATGAACAAACTAAGAAAAGACTACTCACTTACACGAGGAAACACAAGTATAATATCCAAACTTTTGAGAGATGCTTGTTGCTTTTAATTGCTTTAATATTGAACAAACCTAAGGAATCACTTATTTTGAAAAGCAGAAATCTAAACATCACAATCGATAAACTCACTCGAGTTGAAAATCATGTTCATTTTGAATTACCTCATAAGCAACCTCCACCTATGTTGCAAATTAGAATTTCAAATGAACAATCTTAGTTACGGAAGGTTGCAAATAAGCATTCTAAGAAGCCCAACAAACAAAACAATGGGATGTTAATCTAAGCCATAGCATGGCTTGACAATGGAATGCTGGAGACAATTGAGGAAGAGATTTGTGTAACATCAGCATTGCCTTTGGGTCCGTTAGAAGTTCACATATCCTCGACATATAGACTAAAAAATAAATACACTAAACTCCTTCAATGATGGAGGAGAAGGTGGAATCTTAAAAGAATAGGGACACGAAAAGTGGGGATGATGGTTAAACAAATTCCACAAAGAGGAGACCATGGAGAAGAATTTAAAAGAGACTTTGTGTTATATGTATATTGTCAAAAGTATGAATGACGACTATTTCTTCATAATATTAAAGTCGTTGTCAGATGTTAACTAAATAGCTAATTACAATTGGTGTGCATATCTATTGCAATGTCTCAATGACACAATAGTGGAATGGAAACAAAATCACACGAGATATTTCAGAGGGCCACTTCTATTTTTCATGGTTAGTGAAATCACTCCTTCGTTCATTTCTTTACGTGAAGTGCTGATGTTCTTTGTTGAATTAGTGGCTTATGTAGCCAATATCGTTGATTGATTTGGATGTATCTGTTCATTACCCAACATTTACTTGTTCACTAATGCTTGCTATGTCATTCATCCTAGGATGTACAAACTAACATTTATCCTTGCTATGGATTATAGCTCCTTTACTAGCAAAGACCGATGGTTTCCCACAGCAAACACCAGACAACTGATGCAATTGAACAAAAGAATAAAGATAAAAAGAAGTTCCTAGGGGAGCATGGAATTGGCAAGCATGGCATGAGAAAATCATGTGCACAGCAAGCCTTCTGCATCAACTCATGGCCCTCCGCCAGCCCCTCAGCCACCGTGGCAAGAATGTGGTAGTGAAAGAGAACCTCCAATATTAGGGCCAATCATCCAATTTGTTTTCTTTCTTTCTAGTGATATATTTGGCCTTTAAAAAACATGACATGGCTGATGGTGCTATAAGTGTGCATGGGCTCGTAGGTGCGTACAAGAAGTTGCAATCAGCAATATGAATGTTACAGACATGGGAGCATACGCTCCCGCGATGATATGTATACTATATTAACATGCTGGCATGACAATTTTTAAAAATTTAAAAAAACACAAATCCAGCACTGCCTCCATTTGCTACCTCTTCTAATCCTATTCAAACCCCGAGTTCCATCAAAGGCTGAACTTCCTCCATTAATCTTTACCTATTTTATAGGAACAATCACAAATTCCAGCACCACATCTTCTCCGTCCAGCTAATTACAACAATTACGGCGTTTGGGTGTAGGCTAAATAAGTTCGATTGCGATTTTGGGTTGGACAATTTCCCGCAAGTTTCCCGGTATCCATTTTTCCAGTGGGTCCAGGCAGAATTCTGACGAGCTTGTTCAATTCAGGCCAATGGATGAACAAACAAGGAAGAACTACTCACTTGCAAGAGGAATCACAAGTATAATATCCAAACTTTTGAGAGATGCTTGTTGTTTTTAATTGCTTTGACACTAAACCAACCAAAAGAATCACGTATTAACAAAGGTAAAAATTTAAACATCACAATTGATAAACTTACTCGAGTTAAAAAACATGTTCATTTTGAATTGGCTCATAATCAGCCTCCATCTAAGCTACAATTAGAATTTCAAACAAACAATCTCAGTTTCGGAAGGGTACAAATAAGCATTCTAAGAAGCCTGACAAACAAAACAATGTTTCGGATGTCAATCTAAACCATAGCTTGGCCTGGCAATAGAATGCTAGAGATAATTGAGGAAGATGTTCTGCACCATTAGCATTACCTATGGGTCCGTTAGTTGTTCACTTAGCCTCAGCATATGAACTAATAAATAAGTGCACCGAAGTCCTTAAAGTATGGAGGAGAAGGTGGAATCTTGGAAGAATAGGGACAGAAAAAGTAGGGATGATGGTTGAACAAATTCTACAAAGAGGAGACTATGGAGAAGAATTCAAAAGAGACTTTGTGTTATATGTATATTATGAGAAGTATTAATGAGGACTGTTTCCTTATAATATCAAAGTGGGTGGTGGATGTTAACTAAATAGCTAACTACAATCGTTGTGCATGTCTCCCGCAATGTCTTAATGACACCCTAGTGGAATGGAAACAAAATCACACGAGATATTTCAAAGGCACCACTCCTGTTTGAAATCACTCCTATGTTCATTTCTCTATGTGAAACGTTGATATTCTTCATTGAATTAGTGGCTTATCTAAACAATATCGTTCATTGATTTAGATGTATTTGTTCATTACCCAACATTTTCTTGTTCACTAATGTCTGTTGTGTCATTCATTCTAAGATGTACAATGTAACGTTTATCCTTGCTATGAATTGTAGCTCCTTTATTTACATAGAGTTGAGTTTAAAGGAAAGAGAAGCAAAGACCGATGGTTTCCCACAGCAAACATCAGATAACTGATGTAGTTGAACAAAAGAATAAAGATCAAAAGAAGTTTCTCGGGGAGCATGTCTATCCTTGGGGAGCATGGAATGGGTAAGATAGTTTACAGAATAGACCATCAGACAATAATTCGTGAAGTTGGAGCTTATATACAAGAGGAATTAGCAAGCATGGGATGAAAAAACCATGCGCGCCCCAAGCCTTCTGCATCAACTCATGGCCCTCCTCCAGTCCCTCAACCACCATGGCCAGAATGTAGAAGTAAAAGAGAACCTCCAATAGAAGGGCCCAATGATAGAGTTTGTTTTTTTTTTTAATGATATATTTGGCTTTTAAAAAAGATAACATGGCTGATGATGCGGTAGGGGTGGATGGGCTCGTAGGTGCATACAAGAAGTCGCAATCACCAATATGAACATTACAGACCTGGAAGCATAGGTTCCCGAGATGACATGTATATTATATTAACGCGTTGGCATTGCAATTTTTAAAAATAAAAATAAAACACAAAACCATCAGTGCCTTCATTCGATACCTCTTCTAATCCTATTGAAACACTGAGTTCCATCCATGACTGAGCTTCCTCCTTCGATCTTTATCTATTTTATAGGAATACTCACAAATTTAGCACCACAACTTCTCGGTCTAGCCAATTATGAAAATTACATCGTTTGGGCATAGGCCAATTATGTTTGATTGTGACTTTGGGTTAGACAATTTTTAACTTGTGTTCCAAGTATCAATTTTTCTAGTCGGTCCAAGTAGAATTCCGACAAGCTTGTCCAATTCGAGTTAATAGACGAACAAACCAAGAACAAACAACTCACTTACAAGAGGAAACACAAGTATGATATCCAAACTTTTGAGAGATGATTGTTGCTTTTAATCGCTTTGCTGCTGAACAAACCTAAAGAATCACTTGTTCACAAAAGTAAAATTCTAAACATCACCATTAGTAAACTCACTCGAGTTAAAAAGCATGTTCATTTTGAATTGGCTCATAATCAACCTCCGTCTAAGCTGCAAATTAGAATCTCAAATGAACAATCTTAGTTATGGAGGGATACAAATAAGCATTCTAAGGAGTCTGACAAGCAAACCAATGTTTGGGATGTTAATCTAAACCATAGCATGGACTGGCAATAGAATGCTAGAGATAATTGAGGAAGATGTTCATGCAATATTAGCATTGCCTATGGGTCCGTTAGAAGTTCACATGGCCTCGACATACGAACAAAAAAAATAAATACACCACACTCCTTGAAGTATGGAGAAGAAGGTGGAATCGTGGAAGAACAGCGACGCAAAAAGTACAGATGATGGTTGAACAAATTCTACAAAGAGGTGGCTGTGGAGAAGAATTCAAAACAGATTTTGTGTTATATGTATATTATCAGAAGTGTGAATGATGACTGTTTCTTCATAGTATTGAAGTCGTTGGCGGATGTTAACTAAATAGCTAACTAGAATTGGTGTGCTCATCACTTGCAATGTCTGAATGACATAGTAGTGGAATGGAAACAAAATCACACGAGAAATTTCAAAGGCACCTCACTTGTTTCACATGGTCAGTGAAATCACTTCTATGTTCATTTCTCCATGTGAAACGTTGATGCTCTTCATTAAATTAGTGGCTTATTTGAACAGTATCGTTCTTTGATTTAGATGTATTTGTTCATTATCCAACATTTACTTGTTTGCTAATGTCTAATATGTCATTCATTCTAAGATGTACAAACTAACATTTATCCGTGCTATGAATTACAGCTCTTTTGTTTGGATAGAGTTAAGTTTAGATAAAAGAGAAGCCGAGACTGATGGTTTCCTATGGCAAACATCGGATAACTGATGCAGTTGAACAAAAGAATAAAGATAAAAGGAAGTTCCTCAGGGAGCATGTCTATCCTTGGGGAGCATGGAATGGGCAAGACAGTTGATAGAATAGACCATCAGACAATAATTCGTGAAGTTGGAGCCTATATACAAGAGGAATTAGCAAGCATGGGATGAAAAAACCATGTGCGCGCCGAGCCTTCTGTATCAACTCATGGCCCTCCGCCAGCCCCTCATCTACCATCGCCAGAATGTGGAACTAAAAGAGAACCTCCAATAGCAGGGCCCAATTATCGAATTTGTTTTTTTTTTTTTTTAATGATATGTTTGGCTTTTAAAAAAGATAATGTGGCCAATGATGCTATAAGGGTGTACGGGCTACACGGGCTCGTAAATGCTTACAAGAAGTTGCAATCAGCAGTTTGAATATTATAGACCTGGGAGCATATGTTCCTTGGATGACATGTATGTTATATTTCTAATATTTAAAAATAAAAATACAACAAAAAACCAACACTGCCTGCATTCGATATCTCTTCTACTCTTATTCAAACACTGAGTTCCATCCACAGTTGAACTTCTTCCGTAAATCTTCATCTATTTTATGGGAGTAATCACAAATTCTAGCACCACATCTTCCCAGTCTAGCCAATTAGAACACCTACGGGGTTTGGGTGTGGGCCACTAAGTTCAATTGCAATTTTGTGTTGGACAATTTTCGACAAGTGTTCCCAGTGCCAATTTTTTCGGTGGGCCCAAGAAGAATTCAGAAGAGCTTGTCTAACGCGGACTAGCAGATGAACAAACCAAGAAAAAACCACTCACTCACAATAGGAACCATAAGTATAATATCCAAACTTTTGAGAGATGCTTCTTGCTTTTAATTGCTTTGATATTAAACAAGCCCAAAGAATCATTAGTTCACAAAAGTAAAAATCTAAACATCATAATTTATAAACTCACTGAAGTTAAAAAGCACATTCACTTTGAATTGGGTCATAATCAACCTCCATCTAAGCTGTAAATTAGAATTTCAAATGAACAATCTCTGTTACGGACGGGTATAAATAAGCATTTAAAGAAGCCTGACAAACAAAATAATGTTTGGGATGTTGATTAAACCATAGCATGGCCCAGCAATAAAATGCTAGAGATAATTGAGGAAGTTATTCGTGCAACATTAGCATTACCTATGTGTCTATTAGAAGTTCACGCAGCCTCTGCACACGAACCAAAAAACAAACACACCAAACTCCTTGAAGTGTGGAGGAGAATATGGAATCTCGAAAGATCAAGGACACCAAACATGGGGATAATTGTTTAACAAATTCTACAAAGAGTAGACTATGGAGAAGATTTCAAAAGAGAGTTTGCGCTATATGTATATTATCAGAAGTATGAATGACGAGTGTTTCTTTATAATATTGAAGTTGTTAGTGGATCTTAACTAAATAGCTAACTATAATTAGTGTGCATATCTATTGCAATGTCTGAATGACATGGTAGTGAAATGAAAACAAAATCAGACGAGATATTTCAGAGGTGCTACTCCTGTTTCTCATGGTTAGTGAAATCACACCTATGTTCATTTCTCTATGTGAAGCTTTGATGTTCTTTATTCAATGAATGGCTTACCTGAATAATATCGTTCATTGATTTAGATGTATTTGTTCATTACCAAATGTTTAGTTGTTCGCTAATGTCTGCTACGTTATTCATTCTGAGATGTGCAAATTAACATTTATCCTTGTAATGAATTACAGCTCGCTTATTTGGTCAGAGTTGAGTTTAGAGCAAAGAGAAGCAAGGACTGATAGTTTCCTATAGCAAACATTGGAGAACCGATGCAATTGAACAAAAGAATAAAGATAAAAAGAAGTTCCTTGGGGAGTGTGGAAGGGGCAAGACAATTGACAGAATAGACCATCAGACAATCATTTATGAAGCTGAAACTTACTTACAAGAGGAATTGGCAAGTATGGGATGAGAAAACCATGTGCGTGCCGAGCCTTCTGCATCAACTCATGGTCCTCTGCTAGACCCTCAACCACCATGGTTGGAATGTGGAACTGAAACAGAACCTCCAATAGCAGCACCCAATGACAGAATTTGTTTTCTTTTTTTTCAATGATATATTTGGCCTTTAATAAAGATACTATGGCTGATGGTGCTATAAGGGTCCATGGGCACGTAGGCACATACAAGAAGTTGCAATCAACAGTATGAATATCACAGACTTAGGAGCATATGATCCCTGGATGATATGTATATTGTATTAACACGTTGGGATTGCAATTTTTAAAAATAAAAATAAAACACAAAACCAACACTGCCTCTATTCGATACCTCTTCTAAGCCTTTTCGAACACTAAGTACCGTCCATGACTAAACTTCTTCCTTTGATCTTTATCTATTTTAAGGGAATAATCGCAAATTCTAGCACCACATCTTCTCAGTCGAGTCAATTACAATGATTATGGCATTTGGGTGTGGGCCAATTAAGTTTGATTGCAATTTTGAGTTTGAAAATTTTCGACAAGTGTTGCCAGTATAAATTGTTTTAGTGGGTCTAAGTAGAATTCCAACGAGCTTATCCAATTTAGGCTAATAGATGAACAAATCAAGAAAAAACTACTCACTTACAAGAGCAAGCAAAAGTATAATATCCAAACTTTTGAGAGATGCTTTTTGGTTTTAATTGCTTTGATGCTGAACAAACCCAAAGAATCACTTATTCATAAAAGTAAAAATCTGAACATCACAATTGGTGAACTCACTCGAGTTGAAAAGCATGTTCATTTTGAGCTGGCTCATAATCAACCTCCATCTAAACTACAAATTAGAATTTCAAATGGACAATCTCAGTTACGAAAGAGGACAAACAAGCATTCTGAGAAGCGTGACAAACAAGACAACGGTTTGGAATGTTAATCTAAAACATAGCACTGCCTGGCAATAGAATGCTCGAGATAATTGAGGAAGATGTCCGTGCGACATTAGCATTGGCAATGGGTCCGTTAGAAGTTCCCCTAGCCTCGGCAGACGAACCAAAAAATAAATACACCAAACTCCTTGAATTATGGAGGAGGCGGTGGAATCTCGGAAGAACAGGGCCACCAAAAGTAGCGATGATGGTTGAATAGATTCTATGAAGAGGAGACTATGGACAAGAATTCAAAAGAGATTTTGTGTTATATATACATTATCAGAAGTATGAATGACGATGATTTCTTCCTAATATTGAAGTCGTTGGTGGGTGTTAGCTTTTAAAAAAGATAACATGGCTGATGATGTGGTAAGGGTGCATGGGCTCGTAGGTGTATATAAGAAGTTGCAATTAGCGATATGAATATTGCAGACCTAGGAGCAAATGTTCCCATGAAGACATGTATATTATATTAGCACGTTGGCATTGTAATTTTTAAAAATAAAAATACAACACAAAACCACCACAGCCTCTGCTTGATACCTCTTCTAATCCTATTCAAACATAGAGTTCCATCTATTGTTGAGCTTCCTCCTTCGATCTTTATCTATTTTGTAGGAATACTCGCGAATTCTAGCACCACAGCTTCTCAGTCCAACCAATTACAAAAATTACGTCGTTTGGGTATGGGCCAATAATGTTTGACTGTGACTTTGGGTTGGATAATTTTCGGCAAGTGCTCCCAGTATTAATTTTTCTGGTTGGTCCAAGTAGAATTCTGATGAGCTTGCCAAATTCGGGCTAATAGATGAACAAATCAAGAAAAAACTATGCACTTATAAGAGGAAACATAAGTATAATATCCAAACTTTTGAGAGATGCTTGTCGCTCTTAATTGCTTTGATACTAAACAAACCTAAAGAATCACTTATTCACAGAAGTAAAAATGTAAACATCAGAATTGGTAAACTCACTCTAGTGCAAAAGCATGTTCATTTTAAATTGGCTCATAATCAATCTTCATCTAAGCTACAAATTAGAATTTCACATGAACAGTCTTAGTTACGGAAGGGTACAAATAAGCATTCTAACAAGCTCGACAAACAAAACAATGTTTGGGATGTTGATCTAAATCATAGCATCGCCTGACAATAGAATGCTGGAGATAATTGAGGAAGATGTTCATGCAACATTAGCATTGCCTATGGGTTCATTAGAAGTTCACGCAGCCTCGGCATACGAACAAAAAAACAAATACACCAAACTCCTTGAAGTACGGAGGAGAAGGTGGAATCTTGGAAGAACAGAGACACAAAAAGTAGGAATGATGGTTGAACAAATTCTGTAGAGAGGAAACTGTGGAGAAGAATTCAAAAGAGATTTTGTGCTACATCTATATTCTCAGAAGTACGGATGACAACTGTTTTTTCATAATATTGAAGTCGTTGGCAGAGGTTAACTAAATAGCTAACTGCAATTGGTGTGCACATCACTTGCAATGTCTGAATGATGCAGTAGTGGAATGTAAACAAAATCACACAAGATATTTTAGAGGCGCCACTCCTGTTTTGCATGGTTAGTGAAGTCACTCCTATGTTCATTTCTCCATGTGAAACATTGATGCTCTTCATTAAATTAGTGGCCTATTTAAACAATATCATTCTTTGACTTAGATGTATTTGTTCATGACCCAACATTTACTTGTTCGCTAATGTCTACTATGTCATTCATTCTAAGATGTACAAACTAACATTTATCCTTGTTATGAATTAAAACTCCTTTGTTTGGATAGAATTGAGTTTAGAGGAAAGAGAGGCAAGGACTGATGGTTTCCCACAGCAAACATTAGATAACTGATGCAGTTGAACAAAAGAATAAGGATAAAAAGAAGTTCCTCGAGGAGCATGTTTATCCTTTGGGAGTATGGAATGTTTAAGACAATTGACAGAATAGACCATCAGACAATCATTCGTGAAGCTAGAACTTACTTACATCAGGAATTGGGAAGGATGGGATGAAAAGCCATGTGCATGACGCACCTTCTGCCACAACTCATGGCCCTCCCCCAGCCCCTCAGTGACCATGGGCAAAATGTGGGATGGAAGGAGGACCTCCAATAGCAGGGCCTAATTATCAAATTTGTTTTCGCTTTTTAAATGATATATTTAGCTTTTTAAAAAGGTAACGTGGCTAATGATGCTATAAGGGTGTACGGGCTCGTAAGTGCATACAAGAAGTTGCAATCAGTAGTATGAATATTACAGACCTAGGAGCTTAGGTTCCTTTAATGACATTTATGTTATATTAACACGTTGGCATGCTAATTTTTAAGAATAAAAATACAACAAGACCAACACTGCCTTCATTTGATGCCTTTTCTAATCTTATTCAAACGTTGAGTTCTATCCATGGTTGAACTTTTTTCTTCGATCTTTATCTATTTTATGGGAGTAATCATGAATTCCAACACCACATCTTCTCTCTCTCGGCAATTACAACAATTACGGTGTTTGGGTATGGGCCAATTAAGTTTGATAGCAATTTTGGGCTGGACCATTTTTGGCAAGTGTTCTTAGTGTCAATTTTTCCGGTGGGTCCATGAAGAATTCTGAACAGCTAATCCAACTTAGACTAATAGATGAACAAACCAAGAAAGAACTACTCACTCACAAGAGAAAACACAAACATAATATCCAAACTTTTGAGAGATGCTTATTGCTTTTAATTGCTTTGATACTGAACAAACCAAAAGAATCACTTGTTCACAAAAGTATAAATCTAAACATCATAATTGGCAAACTCACTCAAGTTGAAAAGCACGTTCACTTTGAATTGTGTCATAATCAACCTCCATCTAAGCTGTAAATTAGAATTTCAAATGAACAATCTCTATTACGGAAGAGTACAAATAAGCATTCTAAGAAGCCTGATAAACAAAACAATGTTTAGGATGCTAATCTAAGCCATAGCATGGCCTGACAATGGAATGCTAGAGATAATTGAGGAAGCTTTCGTGCAACATCAGCATTGCTTATGCGTCCATTAGAAGCTCACGTAGCCTCGGCACATGAACCAAAAAACAAATACACCAAACTCTTTGAAGTGTGGAGGAGAATGTGGGATCTTAGAAGAACAGGGACACCAAAAGTGGGGATGATGGTTTAACAAATTCTACAAAGAGGAGACTATGGAGAAGAATTCAGAAGAGACTTCGTGTTATATGTACATTATCAAAAGTATGAATGACAACTGTTTCTTCATAATATTGAAGTTGTTAGTGGATGTTAACTAAATATCTAACCATAATTGGTTTGCGGATCTCTCACAATGTCCGAATGACACGGTAGTGGAATGGAAACAAAATCACATGAGATATTTCAGAGGCGCTACTTCTGTTTCTCATGGTTAGTGAAATAACTGCCATGTTCCTTTCTCTATGTGAAATGTTGATGTTCTTCATTGAATTAATGGCTTACCTAAATAATATCATTCATTGATTTAGATGTATTTATTCACTACCTAACATTTAGTTGTTTGCTAATGTTTGCTATTTTATTCATTCTAAGATGTGTAAATTAATATTTAGCCTTGCAACCAATTACAGTTCGTTTATTTTGTTGGAGTTGAGTTTAGATCAAAGAGAAGCAAGGGCCGATAGTTTCCGACAGCAAACATCGGACAACCGATGTAGTTGAACAAAAGAATAAAGATAAAAAGAAGTTCCTGGGAGAGCATGGAAGGGGCTAGACAATTGACAGAATAGACTATCAGACAATCAATCATGAAGATGAAACTTACTTATAAGAGGAATTGGTAAGCATGGGATGAGAAAACCATGTGCGTACCGAGCATTCTCCATCAACTTATAGCCCTCTGTGAACCCCTCGACAACCATGGGCAGAATATGGAGCTGAAAGGGAACCTCCAATAGCAGTGCCTAATGATCAAATTTGCTGTCTTGTTTTTTAATGATATATTTGGCTTTAAAAAAGATAACACGGCTGATGGGGCTATAAGGGTGCATGCACACGTAGATGCATATAAGAAGTTGTAGTCAGTAGTATGAATATTATAGACCTGGGAGCATAATTTCCGTGATGACATGTATATTACATTAACACGTTGGGATTGCAATTTATAAAAAAAAATAAAACACAAAACTAAGACTGCCTCCACTCGATACCTCTTCTAAGCCTATTCAAACACTAAGTTCCATACATGGCTAAACTTCTTCCTTCGATCTTTATCAATTTTATGGCAATAAGCCCAAATTCCAGCACCACATCTTCTCGGTTGAGCCAATTACAACAATTACGGTGTTTGGGTGTGGGCTAATTAAGTTCGATTGTAATTTTGAGTTTGAAAATTTTCGACAAGTGTTCCCAGTGTCAATGTTTCCGGTGGGTCCAAGTAGAATTCCGATGAGCTTGTGCAATTCGGGTTAATAGATGAACAAATCAAGAGAAAACTACTCACTTACAAGAGGAAACACATGTATAACATCCAAACTTTTGAGAGATGCTAGTTGCTTTTAATTGCTTTGATGCTGAACAAGCCCAAAGAATCACTTATTCACAAAAGTAAAAATCTAAATATCACAATTTGGAAACTCCCTCATGTTGAAAAGCATGTTCATTTTGAATTAGCTCATAACCAACCTCCATCTAAGCTGCAAATTAGAATTTCAAAGGAATAATGTCAGTTATGGAAGGGTGCAAACAAGCATTTTGAGAAGCGTGACAAACAAGACAATGTTTTAGGATGTTAATCTACACCATGGCATGGCCTGGTAATATAATGCTCGATATAATTATGGAAGATGTTCATGCAACATTAGCATTGCCGATCGGTCTATTAGAAGTTCACATAGCCTCGGCATACGAACCAAAAAATAAATACACCAGGCTCCTTGAATTATAGAGGAGAAGGTGGAAGCTAGGAAGAACAGGGACATCGAAAGTAGGGATAATGGTTGAATAAATTCTATGAAGAGGAGACTATGGAGAAGAATTCAAAAGAAACTTTGCGTTTATATATATTATCAGAATTATGAATGATGACGATTACTTCCTATCATGGTAGTCATTGGTGGATGCCAGGATTTAGAAAAGATAACATGGCTGATGATGCAATGAGGGTACATGGGCTCGTAGGTGCATACAAGAAGTTGCAATCAGCAATATGAATATTACAAACCTGGGAGCATATGTTCTCGGGATGACATGTATATTATATTAACACGTTGGCATTGCAATTTTTAAAAATAAAAATAAAACACAAAACTAACACAGCGTCCATTCAATACCTCTCCTAATCCTGTTCAAACACTGAGTTCCATCTATGGATGAGCTTCGTCCCTCGATCTTTATCTATTTTGTATGAATACTCTCGAATTCTAGCACCATATCTTCTCGGTCCAGCCAATTACAAAAATTACGTCGTTTGGGTGTGGGCCAATTATGTTTGATTGTGATTTTGGGTTGGATAATTTTTGGCAAGTATTCCTAGTATCAATTTTTCTGGTTGGTCCAAGCAGAATCCCAACGAGCTTGCCCAATTCGGGCTAATAGATTAACAAATCAAGAAAAAACTACTCACTTATAAGAGGAAACACAAATATAATATCAAAACGTTTTAGAGATGCTTGTTGCTTTTAATTGCTTCGATACTGAACAAACCCAAAGAATCCCTTATTCATAAAAGTAAAAATCTAAACATCATAATTGGTAAACTTGCTCAAGTTGAAAAGCATGTTCACTTTGAATTGTGTCATAATCAACCTCCTTCTAAGTTGCAAATTAGAATTTCAAACGACCAATCTCTATTATGGAAGGGTACAAATAAGCATTCCAAGAAGCCTGGTAAACAAAACAATGTTTAGGATGTTGATCTAAAGTATAGCATGGCCTGACAATAGAATGCTACCGATAACTGAGGAAGATGTTTATGCATCATTCGTATTGCCTATGGGTCTATTAGAAATTCATATAGCCTTGGCACACAAGCCACAAAACAGACACACCAAACTCCTTGAAGTGTGGAGGAGAATGTGGAATCTTAAAAGAACAAGGACACAAAAGTGGGGATGATGGTTTAACAAATTCTATGAAGAGGAGACTACGAAGAAGAATTCAAAAGAGACTTCGTGTTATATGTATATTATTAGAAGTGTGAATGACAACCGTTTCTTCATAATATTGAAGCTGTTAGTCAATGTTAACTAAATAGCTGACTATAATTGGTGTGCATATCTCTTGTAATGTCTGAATGACACGGTAGTGGAATGCAAGCGAAATCACACGAGATATTTCAGAGGCGCCACTCCTGTTTCTCATAGTTAGTGAAATCACTCCTATGTTTATTTTTCTATGTGAAACATGAATGTTCTTCATTGAGTTAATGGCTTAGCTGAATAATATCATTCAATGATTTAAATGTATTTGCTCATTACCAGACGTTTACCTATTCACTAATGTCTGCTATGTTACTCATTCTGAGATGTGCAAATTAACATTTATCCTTGCAGCGAATGACAGCTTGTTTATTTGGTTAAGTTGATTTTAGAGCAAAGAGAAGCAAGGACCGATGGTTTCCCATAGCAAACATCAGACAACTGATGTAGTTGAACAAAGGAATAATCTGACAAGAGGAATTGGCAAGCATGGGATAAGAAAAGCATGTGCGCGGAGAGCCTTCTGCATCAACTCATGGCCTTCCGCCAGTCCCTCAACCACCATGGCCAGAATGTGGAACTGAAAGAGAACCTCCAGTAGCAGCGCTTAATGATCGAATTTGTTTTCATTTTTTTTAATGATATATTTGGCCTTTAACAAAGATAATGTGGCTGATGCTGCTATAAGGGTGTATGGACACGTAAGTGCATGCAAGAAGTTGCAATCACTAGTATGAATATTACGGACCTCAGAGCATATGTTCCCGGGATGACATCTATATTATATTAACATGTTGGGATTGTAATTTTTTTTAAAAAAAATACAACACAAAACCAACACTGCCTCCGTTTGATACCTCTTCAAAGCCTATTCAAACACTAAGTTCCATGCATAGCTAAACTTCTTCCTTCGATCTTTATCTATTTTATGGGAATAATCATGAATTCTAGCACCACATCTCTTGGTCGAGCCAATTACAACAATTACGACATTTGGGTGTGGGCCAATTGAGTTCGATTGCAATTTTGAGTTTGAAAATTTTTGATAAGTGTTCCAAGTGTCAATTTTGCCGGCGGGTCCAAGTGGAATTCCGATGGGCTTGTCCAATTTGGGCAAACAGCTGAACAAATCAAGAAAGAACTACTAACCTACAAGAGGAAACACAAGTATAATATTCGAACTTATGAGAGATGCTTGTTACTTTTAATTGCTTTGATGCTGAAAAAACCCAAAGAATCACTTATTCACAAAAGTAAAAATCTAAACATCACAATTGGTAAACTCACTTGAGTTAAAAAGTATGTTCATTTTGAATTGGCTCATAATCAACCTCCATCAATGCTGCAAATTAGAATTTTAAATGAACAATCTCAGTTATGAAAGGGTACAAACAAGCATTCTCAGAAGCGTGACAAACAAGACAATGTGTTGGGATGTTAATCTAAACCATGGCATGGCGTGGCAAAAGAATTCTCGAGATAACTAAGGAAGATGTTTGTGCAACATTAGCATTAGCTATGGGTCCGTTAGAAGTTCACGTAGCCTCGACATACAAACTAAAAAATAAATACACCAGACTCCTTGAATTATGGAGGAGATGGTGGAATCTGGGAAGAGCAGGGACACCAAAAGTAGGCATGATGGTTGAATAAATTCTATGAAGAGGAGACTATGGAGAAGAATTCAAAAGATAATTTGCGTTATATGTATATTATCAGAAGAATGAATGACAATGATTTCTTCCTAATATTGAAGTCGTTGTTGGATGTTAGCTTTTAAAAAAGATAACATGGTTGATGACGCGGTAAGGGTGCATGGGCTCGTAGGTGCATATAAGAAGTTGCAATCAGCGATATGAATATGATAGACTTGGAAGCATATGCTCCCGAGAAGACATGTATATTATATTAGCACTTTGGGATTGTAATTTTTAAACATAAAAATAAAACACAAAGCTAACATTGTCTCCATTCAATACCTCTTCTAATCATATTCAAACAATGACTTCCATTTATGGTTGAGCTTCCTCCTTCAATCTTTATCTATTTTATAAGAATACTCGCAAGTTCTAAAACCACAGCTTCCCAGTCCAGCCAATTACAAAAATTACGTCATTTAGGTGTGGGCCAATTACATTTGATTGTGATTTTAGGCTGGACAATTTTCGGCAAGTGTTCCCAGTATCAATTTTTCTGGTTGGCCCAAGCAGAATTCCGACGAGCTTGGCCAATTCGGGCCAATAGCTGAACAAACCAAGAAAAAACTACTCACTTACAAGTGGAAACACAAGTACAATATCCAAACTTTTTAGAGATGCTTGTTGCTTTTAATTACTTTGCTGCGAAACAAACCCAAAGAATCGCTTATTCACAAAAGTAAAAATGTAAACATCAGAATTGGTAAACTCACTCGAGTTGAAAAGCATGTTCATTTTGAATTCGCTCATAATCAACCTTCGTGTAAGCTGCAAATTAGAATTTCAAATGAATAATCTAGTTACGGAAGGGTACAAATAAGCATTCTAAGGAGCCTGACAAACAAAACAATGTTTGGGATCTTAATCTAAACCATAGCATGCCCTGGCAATAGAATGCTGCAGATAATTGAAGAAGATGTTCATGGAACATTAGCGTTGCCTATGGATCCATTAGAAGTTCAAATGGCCTAGGCATATAAACAAAAAAATAAATGCACCGAACTCCTTGAAGTATGGGGGAGAAGGTGGAATCTTGGAAGAACAGGGACACAAAAAGTACGGATGATGGTTGAACAAATTCTACAAAGAGGAGACTGTGGAGAAGAATTCAAAAGAGATTTTGTGTTATATGTACATTATCAGAAGTATGAATGACAACTGCTTCTTCATAGTATTGAAGTCGTTGGCGGATGTTAACTAAATAGCTAAATGCAATTGGTGTGCATATCAGTTGTAATGTCTGAATGACACATTTGTGGAATAGAAACCAAATCACACGAGGTATTTCAGAGGCACCGCTCCAGTTTCGCATGGTTAGTGAAGTCACTCCTATGTTCATTTCTCCATGAGAAACGTTGACGCTCTTCATGGCTTACTTGAACAATATCGTTCGTTTATTTAGATGTAATTGTTTATTACCCATCATTTACTTGTTTATTAATGGCTACTATGTCATTCATTCTAAGATGTACAAACTAACATTTATCCTTGCTGTGAATTACCGCTCCTTTGTTTGGATAGAGTTAAGTTTAGAGGAAAGAGAAGCAAAGACAGATGGTTTCCAATAGCAAAAATCGGACAACTAATACAGTTGAACAAAAGAATAAACATAAAAAGAAGTTGCTCAGGGAGCAAGTTTATCCTTAGGGAGCATGGAATAGGCAAGACCATCAAGCAATCATTCGTGAAGCTGGAACTTACTTCCAAGAGCAATTGGCAAGCATGGGACGAAAAACCATGTGCGCGGCGCACCTTCTGCATCAACTCATGGCCCTCCACCACCCCTTCAACCACCATGGCCATAATGTCGGACGGAAAGAGAACCTCCAATAGCAAGGCCCAATGATGGAACTTGTTTTCTTTTTTTAATACTTAGTTTGGCTAATGATGCTATAAGGGTGTACGGGCTCATAAGTGCATACAAGAAGTTGTAATCAGCAGTATGAATATTACAGACCTGGGAGCATATGTTCCTTGGGTGACATGCACGTTATATTAACATGTTGGCATTCTAATTTTGAAAAATACAAATACAACATAAAACAAACACAGCCTCCATTCGATACCTCATCTAATCCTATTCAAACATTGAGTTCCATCTATGGTTGAGCTTTTTTCTTCAATCTTTATCTATTTTATAGGAGTAATCACGAATTCCAGCACCAGATCTTCTCGGTCCAGCCACTTACAACAATTACGGTGTTTAGTTGTGGGCCAATTAAGTTCGATTGCAATTTTGGGTTGGATAATTTTTGGCAAGTGTTCCCAGTGTCAATTTTTCCAGCGGGTGCAAGAAGAATTTTGAAGAGCTTGTCCAACTCGGACTAATTGATGAAAAAACCAAGAAAAAACTACTCACTTATAGGAGGAAACACAAGTATAATATCCAAACTTTTGAGAGATGCTTGTTGCTTTTAATTGCTTTGACACTGAACAAACCTAAAAAATCACTTGTTCACAAAAGTAAAAATCTAAACATCATAATTGGTAAACTCACTCAAGTTGAAAAGCACGTTCACTTTTAATTGGGTCATAATCAACCTCCATCTAAGCTACCAATTAGAATTTCAAATGAACAATCTCTGTTACGGAAGGGTACAACTAAGCATTCTAAGAATCCTAACAAACAGAACAATGTTCGGGATGTTAATCTAACCCATAGCATGGCCTGGCAATAGAACACTAGAGATAATTGAGGAAGATGTTGGAGCAACATTAGCATTTCCTATATGTCTATTAGAAGTTCACGTAGCCTCGGTGCACGAACCAAAAAACAAATACACAGAACTCTTTGAAGTGTCGAGGAGAGTGTGGAATCTTGGAAGAACAAGGGCACCAAAAGTGGGGATGATGGCTTAACAAATTCAACAACGAGGAGACTTGGAGAAGAATTCAAAAGGGACTTCGTGTTGTATGTATATTATCAAAAGTATAAATGACGACTGTTTCTTTATAATATTGAAGTTGTCAGTGGATGTTAACTAAATAGCCGACTACAATTGGTATGCATATCTCTTGCAATGTCTGAATGACACGGTAGTGGAATGGAAACAAAATCACACGAGATGTTTCAGAGGTGCTACTCTTGTTTCTCATGCCTAGTGAAATCACTCTATTTTCATTTCTCTATGTGAAACGTTGATGTTCTTCATTGAATTAATGTCTAACCTGAACAGTATTGTTCATTGATTTAGATGTATTTGTCCAACACACAACATTTACTTGTTCTCTAATGTTTACGATGTTATTCATTCTGAGATGTGGAAACTAACATTTATCCTTGCAACGAATTACAGCTTGGTTATTTGGTTAGGGTTGAGTTTGGAGCAAAGAGAAGCAAGGACCAATAGTTTTCCATAGCCAACATCGGACAACTGATGCAGTTGAATAAAAGAATAAAGATTAAAAGAAGTTCCTTAGGGAGCGTGGAAGGAGACAGACAATTGACAGAATAAACTATCAGATAATCATTCATGAAGCTAAAACTTACTTATCAGAGGAATTGGCACGCATGGCATGAGAAAACCATGTCCGCGCAGAACCTTTTGCATCAACTCATGGCCCTTTGCGAGCCCCTCAACCACCATAGCCGGAATGTGGAACTGAAAGAGAACCCCCAATTGTAGAGCCCAATGATCGAATTTGTTTTCTTTTTTTTATTGATATATTTGACCTTTAAAAAAGATAATACGGTTGACGGTGCTATAACGGTGCATGGGCACATAGGTGCACACAAGAAGTTGCAATCAACAGTATGAATGTTATAAACCTGGGAGCATACATTCCCGGGATGACATGTATATTATATTAACTCATTGGGATTGTAATTTTTAAAAATTAAAATAAAATAGAAAACCAACACTGCCTCCACTCGATACCTCTTCTAAGCCTATTTAAACACTAAGTTCCACCCATGGCTAAACTTCTTCCTTCGATCTTTATCTATTTTATAGGAATAGTCATGAATTCAAGCGCAACATTTTCTCGGTCGAGCCAACTACAACAATTACGGGGTTTGGGTGTGGGCCAATTAAGTTCGTTTGCAATTTTTAGTTTGAAAATTTTCGGCAAGTGTCCCCAGTAGCAATTTTTCTGCTAGGTCTACGTAGAATTCCGACAAGCTTGTCCAATTCGAGCTAATAGATGAACAAATCAAGAAAAAACTACTCACTTACAAGAGGAAACACAAGTATGACATCCAAACTTTTGAGAGATGCTTGTTGCTTTTAATTGCTTTGATGCCGAACAAACCCAAAGAATCACTTATTCACCAAAGTAAAAATCTAAACATCACAATTGGTAAGCTCACTCGAGTTGAAAAGCATATTCATTTTTAATTGGCTCATAATCAACCTCCATCTAAGCTATAAACTAGAATTTCAAATGAACAATCTAAGTTACGGAAGGGTACAAACAAGCATTCTGAGAATCGTGACAAACAAGACAATGTTTTGGGATGTTAATCTAAACCATAGCATAGGCTGGCAATAGAATGCTCGAGATAATTGAGGAAGATGTTCGTGCAACATTAGCATTGCTTATGGGTTACTTCGGCATACGAACCAAAAATAAGTACCCCAGACTCCTTGAATTATGGAGGAGAAGGTAGGGACACCAAAGTTAGGGATGATGGTTGAACAAATTCTATGAAGAGGAGACTATGGAGAAAAATTCAAAAGATACTTTGCATTATACTTATATATATATATATATATATATATATATATATATATATATATATATATTTTATATATATACATATATATATATATATATATATATATATATATATATATATATATATATATATATATTATCAGAAGTATGAATGACGATGATTTCTTCCAAATATTGAAGTCCTTGGTGGATGACAGCTTTTAAAAAAGATAACATGGCTGATGATGCGGTAAGGGTGCATGGGCTCATAAGTGCATACAAGAAGTTGCAATCAGTGATATGAATATTACAGACCTGGGAGCATATGTTCCCGGGATGACATATATATTGTATTAACACATTGGCATTGAAATTTTTAAAAATAAAAATAAAACACAAAGCCAACATTGCCTCTATTCGACACCTCTTCTAATCCTATTCAGACACTAAGTTCCATCTATGGTTGAGCTTCCTCCTTCGATCCTTATCTATTTTATAGGAACACTAGCGAATTCTTGCACCACAGCTTCTCGGACCATCCAATTACAAAAATTACGTCGTTTGGGTGTGGGTCAATTACGTTTGATTGTGATTTTGGGTTGGACAATCTTCAGCAAGTGTTCCAGTATCAATTTTTCTGGTTGGTCGAAGCAGAACTCCGATGAGCTTTCCCTATTCGGGCTAATAGATGAACAAACCATAAAAAACTACTCACTTATAAGAGGAGACGCAAGTATAATGTCTAAACTTTTGAGAGATGCTTGTTGCTCTTAATTGCTTTGATATTAAACAAACCCAAATAATTGCTTATTCACAAAAGTAAAAATGTAAACTTCAGAATTGGTAAACTCACTCCAATTGAAAAGCATGTTCATTTTGAATTGGCTTATAATCAACCTTCATCTAAGCAGCAAATTAGAATTTCAAATGAACAATCTCAGTTACCGAAGGGTACAAATAAGCATTCTAAGGAGCCTGACAAACAAAACAATGTTTGGGATGTTCATCCAAACCATGGCATGGCCTAGAATGCTGGAGATAATTAAGGAAGATATTCATGCAACATTAGCATTGCCTATGGGTCCATTAGAAGTTTACGTAGCCTCGGCATACAAACCCAAAAATAAATACTCCAAACTCCTTGAAGTATGGTGGAGAAGGTGGAATCTTGGAAGAACAGGGACACAAAAAGTATAGATGATGGTTAACCAAATTCTGCAAATAGGAGACTATGGAGAAGAATTCAAAAGAGACTTTGTATTGCATGTATATTATCAAAAGTATTTATCACAATTGTTTCTTCATAGTATTGAAGTTGTTCGTGGATGTTAACTAAATAGCTAACTGCAATTAGTGTGCATATCACTTGCAATGTCTGAACGGCACAACAGTGGAATGGAGACAAATTCACACATGATATTTTAAAGGCGCCACTCTTGTTTCACATGGCTAGTAAAATTGCTCCTATGTTCATTTCTCCATGTGAAATGTTGATGTTCTTCATTAAATTAGTGGCTTATTTGAACAATATCATTTGTTGATTTGGATGTTTTTGTTCATTACCTAACGTTTACCTGTTCGCTAATGTCTGCTGTGTCATTCATTCTAAGATGTGCAAAGTAACATTTATCCTTGCTATGAATTACAGCTCCTTTGTTTGGATAGAGTTGAGTTTAGAGGAAAGAGAAGCAAAGACTGATGGTTTCCCACAATAAACATGGGACAACTGATGCAGTTGAACAAAAATATAAAGATAAAAAGAAGTTCCTTAGGGAGCTTGTTAATCTTTCGGGAGCATGGAATGGGCAAGTCAATCGATAGAATAGACCATCAGACAATCATTCATAAAGCTGGAACTTACTTACAAGAGGAATTGGCAAGCATGGAATGAAAAACCATGTCCGCGCTGAGCCTTCTTCATCAACTCGTGGCCCTCCGCTAGCCCCTCAGCCACCATGGCCAGAATGTGGAACTGAAAGAGAACCTCAAATAGCAGGGCCCAATAATTTGTTTTCTTTTTTTTAATGATATATTTGGCTTTTACAAAAGATAACATGGCTAATGATGCTATAAGTGCGTATGGGCTCATAACTGCATACAAGAAGTTACAATCAACAGTATGAATATTACAAACCTGAGAGCATATATTCCCTGGATGACATGTATGTTATGTTAACACGTTGGCATTCCAATTTTTAAAAATAAAAATACAAAACAAAACCAACACTGCCTCCACTCGGTACCTCTTCTAATCGTTCAAATGCTGAGTTCCATCCATTGCTGAACTTCATCCTTTAATCTTTATCTATTATATGGGAATACTCGTGAATTCCAACACCCATCTCGTCGGTCCTTCCAATTACAACAATTACGACATTTGGATGCGGGCCAATTAATTTCGATTGAGATTTTGGGCTGGACAATTTTCGACAAGTGTTTCCAGTATAAATTTTTCTTGTGGGCCGAAGCAGAATTCTGATGTGCTTATCCAATTTGGGCTAATAGATGAACAAACGACAAAAAAACTACTCAGTGACAAAAGGAAACACAGGTATAATATCCCAACTTCTAAGAGATGCTTATTACTTTTGATTTCATCGATAATGAACAAAACCAATGAATTATTTATTCGCAAAAGTAAAAATTTAAACATCACATTTGGTAAACTCACTCGAGTTGAAAAGCATGTTCATTTTGAATTGGCCCACAATCAACCTCCATCTAAGCTGCAAATTAGAATTTCAAATGAACAATCTCAGTTACAGAAGGGTACAAATAGTCATTCTTAGAAGCTTGACAAACAAAACAATGTTTGGAATGTTAATCTAAACCATAGCATAGCCTAACAATAGAATGCTAGAGATAATTGAGGAAGATGTTCGTGCAACAGCAGCATTGCCTATGAGTCTATTAGAAGTTCATGTAGCCTCACCACATGAACCAAAAAATAAATACACCAAACTCCTTGAAGTGTGGAAGAGAGTGTGGAATCTTAGAAGAACACGGATACCACAAGTAGGGATGATGGTTCAACAAATTCTATAAGGAGGAGACTATGGAGAAGAATTGAAAAGAGACTTCGTGTTACATGTATTTTATCAGAAGATGAATGACAACCGTTCCTTAATAGTATTGAAGTCGTTAGTGGATGTTAACTAAATAGCTGACTATAATTGTTGTGCATATCTCTTGCAATGTCTGAATGACACGGTATTTGAGAGGACATAAAATCACACGAGATATTTTTGATGCACTACTATGAAAGCACTCCTATGTTCATTTCTCCATGTGAAACTTTGATGTTCTTCATTGAATTAATAGCTTACCTAAATAATATCATTCGTTGATTTAGATGTATTTGTTCATTACCCAACATTTACTTGATCACTAATGTTTGCTATGTTATTCATTCAAAGGTGTGCAAGTTAACATTTATCCTTACAATGAATTACAGCTCGTCTATTTGGTTAGAGTTGAGTTTAGAGCAAACTAAATCAAAGACCAATGCTTTCCCACAGCAAACATCGGACAACTGATGCAGTTGAACAAAAGAATAATGTAAAAAGAAGTTCCTTGGGGAGCATGAAAGGGGCAAGACAGTTGAAAGAATAGACTATTAGACAATCATTCGTGAAGCTAAAACTTACTTACAAAAGGAATTGGCAAGCATGGGATGAGAAAACCATGGGCGCACTGAGCCTTCTGCATCAAGTCATGGCTCTCCGCCACCATGGCTAGAATATGGAATTGAAAGAGAACCTCCAATAGCAGGGTCTAATGAACGAATTTGTTTTATTATTATTTTTAATAATATATTTAGCCTTTAAAAAAGGTAATATAGCTGATGATGCTATAAGGGTGCATGGGATTGTAGGTGCATATAAGAAGTTACAATCAACAGTCAGAATATTACAGACCTGGGAGCATATATTCCCAGGATGACATGTATAATATACTAGCAGCTTGGCATTGCAGCTTTTAAAATTAAAAATAAAACACAAAACCAACACTACATCCATTAGATACCTCTTCTAAGCCTATTCAAACACTAAGTTCCATCCATGGCCAAACTTCTTTCTTCGATCTTTATCTATTCTATGGGAATAATCGCGAATTCCAACACAACATCTTCTCGGTCGAGCCAAGTACAACAATTACGGTGTTTGGGTGTGGGCTAATTAAATTCGATTTCAATTTTGAGTTTGAAAATTCTCGACAAGTGTTCCCAGTATCAATTTTTTCGATGGATCCAAGTAGAATTTCAACGAGCTCGTCCAATTCGGGCTAATAGATGAACAAATCAAGAAAAACTACTCACTTGCAAGAGGAAACACAAGTACAACATCCAAACTTTTGAGAGATGATTGTTGCTTTTAATTGCTTTGATGCTGAACAAACCCAAAGAATCACTTATTCATAAAAGTAAAAATCTAAGCATCACAGTGGGTAAACTCAATTAAGTTAAAAAGCATGTTCATTTTGAATTGGCTCATGATCAACCTCCATCTAAGCAGCAAATTAGAATTTCAAATGAACAGTCTCAGTTAGGGAAGGGTACAAACAAGCATTCTGAGAAGCGTGACAGACAAGACAATGTTTTGGGATGTTGATCGAAACCATAGCATGGCCTGGCAATAGAATGCTCAAGATAACTGATCAAGATGTTTATACAACATTAGCATTGCCTATGGGTCTGTTAGAAGTTAACGTAGCCTCAGCATATGAACCAAAAATAAATACACTAGACTCCTTGAATTATAGAGGAGAAGGTGGAATCTGGGAAGAACAGGGATACCAAAAGTAGGGATGATGGTTAAACAAATTCTATGAAGAGTAGACTATGGGGAAGAATTCAAAAGAGACTTTACGTTATATATACATTATCAGAAGTATGAATGACGACTATTTCTTCCTAATATTGAAAGCGTTGGTGGATGTTAGCTTTTAAGAAAGATAACGTGGTTGATGATGCGGTAAGGGCACATGGGCTCGTAGGTGCATATAATAAGCTGCAATCAGTGATATGAATGTTACAGAACTGGAAGCATATGTTCTCGGGATGACATGTATATTATATTGACACATTGCCATTACAATTTTTAAAAATAAAAATAAAACACAAAACCAACACTGCCTCCATTCGATACCTCTTCTAATCCTGTTCAAACACTGAGTTCCATCTATGGTTAAGCTTCCTCCATTAATCTTTATCTACTTTATACGAATAATCGCCAATTCTAGCGCCACAGCTTCTCGGTCGAGCCAATTACAAAAATTACGTTGTTTGGGTGTGGGCCAATTACGTTGGATTGTGATTTTGGGTTGGGCAATTTTCAGCAAGTGTTCCCAATATCAATTTTTCTGGTTGGTTCAAGCAGAATTTCGACAACCTTGCCCAATTTAGGCTAACAGAGAAACAAACCAAGAAAAAACTCCTCACTTACAAGAGGAAACACAAGTATAATATCCAAACTTTTGAGAGATGCTTGTTGCTTTTAGTTGCTTTGATACTAAACAAGCCCAAAGAATCACTTATTCACAAAAGTAAAAATGTAAACATCAATATTGGTAAACTCACCTGAGTTGATAAGCATGCTCATTTTGAACTGGCTCACAATCAACCTTCATCCAAGCTACAAATTAGAATTTCAAATGAACAATCTCAGTTACGGAAGGGTACAAATACGCATTCTAAAGAGCCTGACAAACAAAACAATGTTTGGGATGTTAACCTAAACCATAGTATGGCCTAACAATAGAATGCTGGAGATCATTGAGGAAGATGTTCATGAAACATTAGCATTGCCTATGGGTCCGTTAGAAATTCACGTAGCCTCGGCATATGAACAAAAAATAAATACACCAAACTCCTTGAAGTATGGAGGAGAAGGTTGAATCTTCGAAGAATAGGGACACAAAAAGTACGGATTATGGTTAAACAAATTCTGCAAAGAGGAGACTATAGAGAAGAATTCAAAAGAGACTTTGTGTTATATGTATATTATTAGAAGTATGAATGACGACTGTCACTTCATAGTATTGAAGTCGTTAACGAATGTTAACTAAATAGCTAACTATAATTGGTGTGCATATCACTTGCAATGTTTAAATGACACAGTAGTGGAATTGAAACAAGTTCACAAAAGATATTTTAAAGGCACCACTCCTGTTTTGCATGATTAGTGAAATCACTCTTATGTTCATTTCTCCATGTGAAATGTTGATGTTCTTTATTAACTTAGGGGCTTATTTGAACAATATCATTCGATGATTTAGATATATTTGTTCATTACCCAACATTTACCTGTTCTCTAATGTCTGCTATGTCGTTCATTCTAAGATGTAAAAACTAACATTTATTCCTTGCTACGAATTGAAGCTCCTTTGTTGGGATAGAGCTAAGTTTAAAGGAAAGAGAAGCAAAGACTGATGGTTTCCCACAACGAACAAGGGAGAACTGATGCAGTTGAACAAAACAATAATAATAAAAAGAAGTTCCTTGGGGAGCTTGTTAATCCTTGGCGAGCATGGAATGGGCAAGACAATCGACAGAATAGACCATCAGACAATCATTCATGAAGCAGGAACTTACTTACAAGAGGATTTGGCAAGCATGGCATGAAAAACCATGTGCATGCCGAGCCTTCTGCATCAACTTATGGCCCTCTAACAGCCCCCTAGCCGCCATGGCTAGAATATGGAACTAAAAGACAACCTCAAATAGCAGGGCCCAACGATTTGTTTTATTTTTTTTAAATGATATATTTGGCTTTTAAAAAAGAAAACATAGCTAATGATGCTATAAGCGTGTTTGGGCCCGTAAGTGCATACATGAAGTTGAAGTCAGCAGTATGAATATTACAAACCTGGGAGCATATATTCCCTGGATGACATATATGTTATATTAACACGTTGGCATTCTAATTTTTGAAAATAAAAATATAACACAATACCAACACTGCCTTTATTCGATACCTCTTCTAATCCTATTCAAACGCTGAGTTCCAGCTATGGCTGAACTTCGTACTTCAATCTTTATCGATTATATAGGAATAGGCGCAAATTCCAACACTGATCTTCTCAATTCTGCCAATTACAGCAATTATGACTTTTGGATGCGAGCCAATTAAGTTCGATTACGATCTTAGGCTGGATAATTTTTGGCAAGTGTTTCCAGTATCAATTTTTCCTGTGGGTCGAAGCAGAGTTCCGATGAGCTTGTCCAATTCAGGCTAATAGATGAACAAATGATGAAAAAACTGCCTAGTTACGGAAGGAAACACAAGTATAATATCCAAACTTTTGAGAGATGCTTATTGCTTTTGATTTCTTTGATAATGAACAAAACCAAAGAATCACTTATAAGCAAAAGGAAAAATTTAAACATCACAATTGGCAAACTCACACAAGTTGCAAAGCATGTTCATTTTGAATTGGCCCACAATCAACCTCTATCTAAGCAGTAAATTAGAATTTTAAATGAACAGTCTCAGTTATAGAAGGGTACAAATAGGCATTCTTAGAAGCGTACAAACAAAACAATGTTTGGGATGTTAATCTAAACCATAGTATGGCTTGACAATAGAATGCTAGAGATAGTTGAGGAAGATGTTCGTGCAACACTAGCATTGCCTATGGGTCTATTAGAAGTTCACGTAGCCTCAACACATGAACCAAAACATAAATACACCAAACTCCTTGAAGTGTGGAGGAGAATGTGGAATCTTGGAAGAACAGGGACACCACAAGTAGGGATGATGGTTCAACAAATTCTACATGGAGGAGACTATGGAGAAGAATTCAACAGAGACCTTGTGTTATATGTATATTATCAAAAATTTGAATGACGACCGTCTCTTCATAATATTGAAGCCGTTAGTCGATGTTAGCTAAATAGCTGACTACAATTGGTGTGCATATCTCTTGCAATGTCTGAATGACATGGTAGTGGAATGGAAACAAAATCACACGTGATATTTTAGAGGCGCTACTCCTATTTCTCATGGTCAGCAAAATCACTCCTATGTTCATTTCTCCATGTGAAGCGTTGATGCTCTTCATTGAATTAATAGCTTATCTGAATAGTATTGTTCATTGATTTAGACGTATTTGTTCATCACCCAACATTTACTTGTTCACTAATGTTTGCAATGCTATTCATTCTGAGATGTGCAAATTAACATTCATCCTTGAAACGAATTATAGCTTGTTTATTTGGTTAGAGTTGACTTTAGAGCAAAGAGAATCAAAGACCGATGGTTTCCCATAGCAAACATCGGACAACAGATGCAGCTGAACAAAAGAATAAAGGTAAAAAGAAGTTCATTGGGGAGCGTGGGAGGGGCAAGACAATTGACAGAATAGACAATCAGACAATCATTCGCGAAGCTGAAACTTACTTACAAGAGGAATTGGCAAGCATGGGATAAGAAAACAATGTGCGCATCGAGCCTTCTGCATCAACTCATAGCCCTCCACCAGCCCCTCAGCCTCCATGGCCAGAATGTGGAAGTGAAAAAGAACATCTAATAGCAGGGCCCAATGATCGAATTTCTTTTATTTTTTTTCATGATATCTTTCGCTTTTAAAAAGATAACATCGCTGATGATGCTACAACAGTGCATGGGCTCGTAGGCGCATAGAAGAAGTTGCAATCAGTAGCATGATTATTACAGACCTGGGAGCATATGTTTTTGGTATGACATGTATATTGTATTAACAAATTGACATTGTAATTTTTAAAAATAAAAATAAAACATAAAACCAACATTGCCACCATTCGATACCTCTCTAATCCTATTTAAATGCTAAGTTCCATCCATGGTTGAACTTCTTCCATCGATCTTTATCTATTTTATGGGAACAATTGCGAATTACAACACCACATATTCTCGGTCTAGCCAATTACAACAATGACGGAGTTTTGGTGTGGGCTAACTAAGTTCCATTACGATTCTGGGTTGGACAATTTCCCGCAAGTGTTCCAAGTATCAATTTTTCCAGTAGGTCCAAGTAGAATTACGACCAGCTTGTTCAATTGGAGCCAATAGATGAACAAATCAAGAAACAACTACTCACTCACAAGAGGAAACACAAGTATAATATCCAAACTTTTGAGAGATGCTTGTCTCTTTTAATTTCTTTGATAGTGAACAAACCCAAAGAATCACTTATTCACAAAAGTAAAATTCTTAACGTCACAATTGATAAACTCATTCGAGTTGAAAAGCATTCTCATTTTGAATTGGTTTACAATCAACCTCCATCTAAGCTACAAATTAGAATTTCAAATGAACAATCTCAGTTACGGAAGGGTACAAATTGGCATTCTAAGAAGGATGAAAAACAAAACAATGTTTGGGATGTTAATCTAAACCATAGCATGGCCTGACAATAGAATGCTGGAGATAATTGAGGAAGATGTTCGCGCAAAATTAACATTGCCTATGGATCCGTTAGAAGTTCACATAGCCGCAATATACAAACCAAAAAATAAATACACCGAACTCTTTAAACAGTGGACGAGCATGTTGAATCTGTAAAGACCAGGGAGACCAAAAATAGGGATGATGGTTGAACAAATTCTACAAAGAGGATATTATGGAGAAGAATTCAAAAGATATTTTGTGTTATATATATATTATCTGAAACATGAATGACGACTGTTTCTTCATAATAGCGTAGCGTTGGTGACCAAATAGCTAACTACAATTGGTATGCACATCTCTTGAAATATCTGAATGACACGATAGTGGAATGGAAACCAAATCACACGAGATATTTCAGAGGCACCACTTGGGTTTCTCATGGTTAGCGAAATCACTCCTTGTTCATTTCTCTATCTAAAACATTCCTGTTCATCATCGCAGTAGTGGCTTATCTAAATTATATCGTTCATTGATTTACATGTATTTGGTCATTTCCTAACATTTAGTTGTTCGTTAATGTCTGTTATGTCATTGATTCTAAGAGAAGCAAAGATCGATGGTTTCCCACAGCAAATATTGAAAAACTGATGCAGTTGAACAAAAGAATAAAGACAAAAAGAAGCTCCTTGGGGAGCATGGAAGGAGTAAGATAGTTGACAGAATACACCATCAGATAATCATTCAAGAAGTTGAAACTGACTTACAAGAGGAATTAGCAAGCGTGGGATGAGAAAACTGTCTGCACACCGAGCCTTCTGTACCAACTCATGGCCCTCCGCCAGCCCCTCAGCCTCCATGTCCAGAATGTGGAAGTGAAAAAGAACATCTAATTGCAAGGCCTAATGATCGAATTTGTTTTCTTTTTCTTTTTCATGATATGTTTCACTTTTAGTAAAGATAACATGGCTGATGATGCTACAACGGTGCATGGGCCCACAGGTGCATAGAAGAAGTTGCAATCAGTAGTATGAATATTACACACCTAGAAGCATATGTTCTCGGGATGACATGTATATTGTATTAACGCATTCACATTGTAATTTTTAAAAGTAAAAATTAAACACAAAACCAACATTGCCTACGGTCGATACCTCTTCTAATCCTATTCAAACACTGAGTTCATTCCATGGCTAAACTTCCTCCTTCGATCTTTATCTATTTTATGGGGACAATCTCGAATTATAGCACCACATATTCTCGGTCTAGCCAATTGCAACAAGTACAGAGTTTGGGTCTATACTAATTAAGTTCCATTACGATTCTGGCTTGGACAATTTTCGGCAAGTGCTCCAAGTATCAATTCTTCTAGTAGGTCCAAGCAGAATTCCGACTAGCTTGTTCAATTTGAGCTAATAGATGAGCAAACCAAGAAACAACTGCTCACTTGTAAGAGGAAACACAAGTATAATATCCAAATTTTTGAGAGATGCTTGTCTCTTTTAATTTCTTTGATACTGAACAAACCCAAAGAATAATTTATTCACAAAAATAAAAATTTTAACATCACAATTGATAAACTCACTCGAGTTAAAAAGCATGCTCATTTTGAATTGGTTCACAATCAACCTCCATCTAAGCGGCAAATTAGAATTCCAAATGAACAATCTCTATTGCGAAAGGGTACAAATAGGCATTCTAAGAAAAGTGACAAACAAAACAATGTTTGGGATGTTAATCTGAGCCATAGCATGGCCTGACAATAGAATGTTGGAGACAATTAAGGAAGATGCTTGCGCCAAATTAGCATTACATATGGATCCATTAAAAGTTCGCACAGCCGTAACATACAAACCAAAAAATAAATACACAAACTCCTTGAACAATGGAGGAGAATTCTGAATCTGGGAAGAATAGGACACCAAAAACAGGGATGATGGTTGAACAAATTCTGCAAAGAGAAGACTATGGAAAGGAATTCAAAAGAGATTTTGTGTTATATGTATATTATCAGAAATGTGAATGATGACTATTTCTTCATAATATTGAAGTCATTGGTGGATGTTACCTAAATAGCTAATTATAATTAGTGTGCACATCTCTCGCAATGTGTGAATGGCATAGTAGTGGAATGGAAACCAAATCACACGAGATATTTCTGAGGCATCACTCGTGTAATACCCCCAAATTAAACATGTTTCACTGTTTGTATTCTTTTTCATAAATTCCTCAATTATAACTGATAAACCCAATAATTGGGGCGTTACCACCGTCCAAAGGACAAGGCTTATAGTATGTGTACCAAAAATAAGATAGTCAAGCATAACCTCAACGCCCACACATGATCAACCATTTACCATCAAGTGTTAACCAATGCAAGGTTTATAAACTATAGTAAAATAATTCCCCATATAATCTACATCTTCGTCCAATAAAGAATTCAAAATACAGCTTCAAAGTATGGATCCACTATATCACTGTTGATCCATCTAGGTTTCCTTGATCGACTTATTTTCTTCAGCTGGATTGCTAGCATGAGGGCAGTTCTTTGAGCATTTGCCTTAAACAAAACATGAAAAATATTTCAAACTGTGAGCCGAAGCTCAGTGCATGCATTCCTGAATTGTTAACCACGTGGGTAACTGAAGGGCGAATGCCCTATAGATAATAGCTGATGGGGTCACTAATTAACTGATAAATCACTGTGTAAACTAATTTATTGATGTACTTACCAAAACATGATAACGTTGATAAATACACTCTGATTTCTAAAGATACAGGCAATAGACGTACCTGAAGTCTTTAAAATGATATTTGACTTGATCATACGTATGCACAAAGGAAAATGATAGACTAGGCCCCAACCCTATTTAGGAGATGTCATTATAGATAAATGTAGTTAGTAAACCATGTGCGCTGACATAATTTACAACTTTAATGAAAATTGATTAATTAAAAAGGCTTCTACAATCCTAATAATTCAATATAAGGCAAGTTAAACCAAAATGATCTGAAAAATAAATCAGTTAGGGTTATTGAACTTAAAATACAACAAACTAATACAAAATAGACCAATTGGAATGATTCAGCTACTAATAAAAAGATTTCAATTGATATAAATGAAATATGGGTTTCTGATATTTTTGAAATGGATAATGGAAAGTGTAATGCTTTAGAAATGCATAATAGAATGTGTAATGATTCTGAAATGGATAATAGAATGTTTAATGCCATAAGGGATGTTGTGAGGTTCATAAAGGCTCAAATAACCTCAATTTGATCCATTGAGAATTGATTCCTTTCTTCATATAATATTGTTTGATGGTCTACTTTAGAAAATCCATACCGACCTTCAATTGAGATATAAAACCCCAATGTGAAAAGCTCATAATGTCCACTAAAGGCTTTATTTACGACACAAGCATGATTCATATAGTAAGGTCCCCAAAATTAGGGTAGAACACAAACGTGCACAATTTTAGTTTAATCTGTGCAGTCGTAGCAAAACGACCATAACTTTTTCCACAGAACTCAGATTAAGGCCATTCAAAGCGAATTTGAAAGAAACTCATTGACCTATCCACACTCTAAGAATCACAATTTTTCAATGACCCAAGCAATACCAGTTTTTCCGTAAAGTCCCCTATTTACAAATGCTCCTAGTTTCAATGTATTCTGTGTAGTCTTCAGTAATATGGTCATAACTTTGTCCACACAACTCAAAATTGAGTAATTCTAGAGCCTATTGAAATCTAACATCGTGCTTTAGATATCCACCAAAAAGCACAATTTTTGGATGGGCCGATCAATACCAATTTATTCGCAAATTCACCCCTATTTTGGGTCTGTTTATAGCATAACAGCACTTATTTGCAAGCTTTCTTGAGATAAGCCCCCACTGAAATCACTCTTTACTCATCCAAAACCACACCAACATTATCATAATTATTTATGATGATAAATATTACTAAATCAAATACAAAATAATTCAACTCCATCACTTCAAACGTAAACTAGCATGATCATGATCAATCTCAACTCCCACATGCTTTTATGCTTAATCAACACTTAAATACTTCAAGCATAGCTCTTATTCTTATCAAAATAGCATGATAAATAATAAAAACCAATGACAAGCATGATGGGGATTGAAGTTTACTCACTTTATGCTTGCAAAAGAAGGTATGAATGATGCTTGAAGGATGAGGGGATGTGGCTGGTGGCTGGGGGGAGTGTTAGGGGTGGCTGGCTGGTGTCTAACTTGGTGGTTGTTGGTGGCAGCAAGGGCCAGAAAGGTCATCGAATGGGTAAACGTGCAGCAGTAGAGAATGGAGAAAAAGAGAGAGGAAAGTATCTTGTGATTTTTGTGTGTGTTGTGTTTACTTGGTTGCAATTGAAGTAAGGAAGTTGCTTGGCTGAAATTTCACCTTCAAAAGATACTTTTCCTAATGGTAAATTAAGTTTAATGATGGTAATTAATTAAACAAAAGGAGCAGCAACTTGTTGGGCCCAAATTTGGGCTTAGATGAGCTTGGGTTCGGAAAGGTAGCTAAATCATATGCGATAAAATTTTTCGTAGTTCGAAATTAAATTTTTGGTGATGTCATGAAAAATAATTTAATCTTTTAAATCATAATTATCGGGGCCTACTATCGATCTTTTCGAAATTTGCACGGTAAATGAAACTCGAATTGCAAAATGGGGCGAAAATGAATTCTCCCAACCGGGATGTTTAAATGAGATAAATAAATGTGAAAAATTAATAATATGGCTTAATTAAACAAATGAACACTATTTAGGGTCGGGCTATTACAGCCTTTTCCCCTTAAAGAGTTTTATTCTCAAAACTTATAGACTTTGTTAACACATGCAAGGTTATCTCAACTAGATATGGGTACTCAGCTTTCACTTCTTCGTCAGATTCTCAAGTAGCTACTGAATGGGCATGCTTTGCCAAAAGTAATTTGGTTAGAGATATCTACTTGATGCTTAACTACTGAACCCTGCGATTTAATATCTGGACTGGGTGCTCTTGAAGAACAAGACCCGCAATGACCGCAATGGGTTTGCTTATGACAGTATGATTAGGATATGAAATGTACTGGTTAAGTTGTGAGCCAAGGAACACATCATGCACTTGTTTGAGCCATATAGGCAGACCTAGTAGACAAGCTATGCAATTTGGCCTTTTAATAAACTGACATGGTCTAAAAGATCTTGACCGCAATTTTGTTTGCAGTTCAACCTCCTTGCACCCTTAATTGATGAAACTTTCTGAAAAACCTTATTATATACATGAAAGTCCAGAAATCCCCTTCTTTTATCCACATAGCATTTCTATCGCTTTCAATAGGATATTTTTAGGAATCTTCTGATATGTGTCACCTTATTAAATGCTAGAGAAGATCTTCATGACCTATAAGATGATTTATTGTCAATGTCTGCCGTCATTTTGTCCTGATGTTTAATGAAGGATTCTCTGCTAGTGCTATCACAACATTAACTGCTGGGAGTTCCATACTTTCTTCAAATGCAAATGTTGGTTGTAGGTTGTGAAGTACTACAGGCTCCAACTTAGAAGAGTTAATCCATTGATATTTTTTATATGCTTGCCCATCTGTTTTAGGATGATAAGAACTGTAAAAGTTCAATCTAGTTCTAAAGGCTCTTTGAAGTGCTTGCCATAACAAGCTTAAAATCTTTGATCTCAGTTATATACTATATCTGAGGGAATCCCATGACAAATTCTATTGAAGTTGAATCCCTTTCTCAAGGTTTTGCTTTATTCTTTGGAGCTCAGGATCATCATCCTGATTCACTCTAATTTCCTTCATTAGGGAGGACTGTAAGGCAAGTGCCGACATTTGAACATTCGTCTTTCTGTGTGATACTAATTGAATGTCCAAGTCCTCAAGTTCTCTCAAGAGATTCAGTTGAGTAGTTACTATAGTGTTCAAGGTATGTTGTGGCTTCTTATTTAGGGCATCTGCCACAATATTTCTCTTTCTTGGTTGACATTGGATCTGCCACAACTGATGTTTCATGTAGACTAAGCTTCTTTTAAGAGAAGATGTACTTCAAGCTTTGATGATTAGTATTGATTTTGCATGGTGCTCTTTATAAGTAGTGTCTCCAAATTTTCACTGCAAAAACTACAACTGCTAACTCCATATCATGGGTAGGTAATCCTTCTCATAAGGCTTGAGTTGTTGGGAGGCATAAGCCATCAGTTCCTTTGAAATGATATATTCCAAAAATACCATTGCTTCTAACAATACTCATGCTTCTTGTATTTGCTATATAATTGATGTTCTTTCAAGGTCTATAACACTGTCCTTAAACGAACAGTATGCTCATCTTTATCCCTGGAGTATTTCAAGATATCTTTTATAAACACCACCACAACTTGTCTAGATATGGTCTGAAACTCTGTTCGTAAGGTCTGTAAAGGCTGCAGGGCCATTGATTAGGCCAAAAGGCATCACAGTGAATTCATGGTGACCTAAACAGTATCCTTAGTGTGATTTTGGGAATGTCTCCAGGTATAATCCTAAGTTGATGGTACCCTAACCTTCAATCAATCTTAGATAAGACTCTCGCTCCCTGCAGTTGATAAAATAAGTCATCTACTTGGGGTGATGGGTATGAGTTTTTGATGATGATCTTGTTCAGCTTTCTATAATCAATACATAACCTTAAGATTCCATTCTTCTTCTTTACGAATAGAATTGGGGTACCCCATGGCGACATGCTTAGTGTGATAAATCCCTTCTGTCATAACTTCTCTAACAGAATCATCAGTTCTTTAAGCTCAATTGGGGCTATACGATATGGGGTTCTGGAGATAGGTTGAGCATCAGGGATTAATTTAATCTCAAAATCAATTTCTCTTCGGGGGAAAATCCTGATAGCTTTTCAGGAAAACATCTTTCAATTCACAAATTACAGGGATATCTTCTGCTTTTTGTTCCTTTGGTTGAATGTTAGTAGCATAACACCAATACATAACATATCCTTTACATAAGAGCTCATTTGTTTTCATGATAAAATTTAAAGGACATATTTTTCCTCCCTTTGCCCATAAAACATGTTTTTCTCCCTTATTCATCTCTTGAAATAACTTTAGGGTCCTCACAATCTACCTTGATGCCATAAATACATAACCAACTCATTTTCAGCATGACATCAAAGTTTGATGAGTCAAATTAGATCAGAACTTCAGGAAAATACTATCCCACCAATTGTAATTGAAACAAATTTATGAGAGGTAGAACACTCAACTCTAAAGTCATTGAATAACTCGATTCCGTAATTGGTTTCTGCCTCCTTATTCTCAAGATTCACTTGCTCGGCCGATTGTGTGAATATAAATGAATGAGTAGCAATTGAATCTACTGTACCAGATATAACAGCTTTCTTCTTGCTCAACATGTGATCCCTTCCTACAGCTACAGGCCTTAAAGGTGAGAATCCTTGTCTACAGCCTTCAGTCTTTGGGAACAGGCAACAATGAGTTGCTCTGGCTGCCGCACCATATACATGTGTTAGTTCCCACTTGGCACTTAGGATACTGTGATTAATTCTTCCGCAAATCTGCTCCAGGTGAAACCAAACACTAAGAGCCTATTCTTAACAGTGTTCCGTCAAATATTGGTTCCACCAGTTAGATAAAATATTCTAATGTTCACCCTTTCATCCCCTAGAATCTCTATTATAGTGAAAACTTTCTCCACTCCTTGAATTCATTCTTAAGGTTCCACTAGGTCATACTTTCCACTCGAGAGTTCTTTAGCATGAGTCAGCTGAAGACATTTTTTCAAGGGGCAGTAACTCATCAAAATTTCTCACTGACGCAATCTAAATGCATGGCAAGGATTTTAATTGTCAAACTTAAGTTTTATGCAAGTGATCTTCTAAAGAAAACTTAGATTGCATCAGTCAAAAAGGTAGACACATTGCATTTCCCTTAGCAATGGATTTCATAAGTTAGACAACAATCAACCCCTATACAAAGTGTAGTTAAGATCTGCCTTCTGTTCAGGCGTACTACAAAATTATCATCTATTAACATGGGTGCAACCCAATCATAATCTTGCTAGAGCAGCATTGGGCTCTTAAAAACAAGAAAAAGTGATTAGAACTGATGAAGATATGACACGAGAATGAATGGTGATGCAGTTGGATGGGAAAATGCCATGAAGACAAAAAGACGAAGCCTCTGATCAAAGTGAGGAATATCCAGACATTTGATGTTGATAATCTAATAAAGACAATGGCAAATGGTATGTTACAAGAAAGTGCAGTGAAATATTTTCAAGAGTAATGCCTACTTCACAAATGGAAATAGAGTCAATGGACTACGTACAAGAGTTTGGATACTACATCAAGAACCCCTATGTAGCTCTTAGATGGAATTCTTGGGTTATAGAAGAAAATATCTGCAATCAATGATGCCTATTAAAGTCGTTGCCACTTGGATCAAAGAAATGCACAAAATGACACCCATATAGGGAGGAAATATATGCTCAAAGTTGCAGGTACCCACTCTTAGATAGCCCATACCATCAGAATTCTAGGTTAAATCTTATTGTCCATATAGCCTCAAAATGTGCTGCAACGTAGGTCATTGGAAGGCTTACTTTCTGTACTTTGACATAGACTAACCAAAGATCTCCATCTAATGGAATGCATAGACTGTAAGTAGGCTAAACTCAAACCTTGTGCATTAGGATTCTGCCCAGTTTGCAGACTTTGACTTGTCTAATAATTTTGAATAACCAAATGACCTCTAATCCATTTGGAACTTATTTTATATGAATGATATCTCCCTAACCTTAAGGTTAGGATGGAAAACCCTTGCGTAAATCGTGTTGATCATAGACAAAAGTTACTTCAAGGTCGGTCCTTGTGCGCTGATCAAAACTGTTAAGTTGATTGAACTTGTGTATTCTGCCCATACTTAGTTTTCCTTAAGCATTTAACCTCAAAATGAGTCAAGGGCCCTTCATAGGACACATCTGTAATAGCCCTGAACTCTAGGGCTAGGAGTGTTAGTGATTCTTAAATTCCTGGGGTAAACAGACAGAGTTTTGCCTACAAACTGGCCATTTTCCAGGCTTAAACCCTTACATCAAATCCCCTGGACTAAATAGAAGTACAAAAGGATATCAAATTAAGTTTAATGGCTAAACACCAGAGACTACAACTGTACGGGCTACACACCCGAAGTGTAAGGGTTTACATCCCAAAAATAAACAATTCCAGCTATAGGATGACATACCATTCAGTTGGGTGACTCCTATGGCCATACATACCGGAATGCATTAGAACACCCTTAACTTGTTGTTCAAAATCACCCTCGAATTTGATACTTGAGATCAAACTATATATAGATTATATGGATCTATCTGACAGAGAAGAATATACGAGTAGAATATGTGTGAGATAAGAAGACATTACTAGTGCCATAAATCTCCAAGGATATCATAATAATCCTCATTCCTCACTAATCAACTTTCTCAGTATCTTAACTCCATACTCTATATCCCAAAAAATCTCAACCTGACTCTGATACCAAATCTGTAACACCCCCAAATTAAACATGTTTCACTATTTGTATTCTTCTTTATAAACTCCTCAATTACAACTGATAAACCCAATCATTGGGGCGTTACCGCTGTCCAAAGGACAAGGCTTGTAGTATGTATACTAAAAATAAGATAGTCAAGTATAACCTCAACGTTCACACATGATCAACCATTTACAATCAAGTGTTAACCAACGCAAGGTTTATAAACCAAAGTAAAATAATTCACCGTATAATCTACATCTTCGTCCAATGAAGAATTCAAAATACAGCTTCAAAGTATGGATCCACTATATCACTGTTGATCCATCCAGCTTTCCTTGATTGACTTATTTTCTTCAGCTAGGTTGCTAGCATGAGGGCAGTTCTTTGAGCATTTCCCTAAAACAAAATATGAAAAATATTTCAAACTGTGAGCCAAAGCTCAGTATATGCATTCCTGAATTGTTAAATGATATCTGAATAAATCGTTTGGGCGGCCACTTTGCAATTCTTTTTAAGTTAAAATAGTGAATGAGCTAAATGTAAAGCTGCATTGCTAATTATTATCTAATGGTGAACCCCTTGATGCTGCTACGATCTATGAATAGGTGTACACCTATCAAGCCGATTGGGGACCTGGCTTGAAGCCACGTGGGTAACTGAAGGATGAATGCCCTATAGATGACAACAGATGGGGCCACTGATTAACTGATAAATCACTTTGTAAAATGATTTATTGATGTACTTATCAAAACATGATAACATTGATAAATACACTCTGATTTCTAAAGATACAGGCAATAGATGTACCTGAAGTCTTTAAAATGATATTTCACTGGATAATATGTATACACAGAGGAAAATGATAGACTAGGCCCCAATTCTGTTTAAGAGATGTCATTATAGATAAATGTAATTAGTAAACCATGTTTAATGCCATCAGGGGTGTTGTGAGGTGCATAAAGGTTCAAATAACCTTAGTTTGATCCATTGAGAATTGATTCCTTTCTTCACATAATACTGTTTGATGGTCTTCTTTAGAAAATCCATGTCTTTTAGTTCTGACCTCCAATTGTGATATAAAACTCCAATCCGAAATGCTCATAATGTCCGCTAAAAATTTCATGTATGACACAAGGCATGATTCACATAGTAAGGTCCTTAAAATTAGGGTAGAACACAAACGTGCATAATTTCAGTTCAATCTATGCAGTCGTAGTAAAACGACCATAACTTTTTCTATAGAACTCGAATTTAGGCAATTCAAAGGGAATTTGAAAGATAACTCATTGACCTATCTGCACATCAAAAATCACAATTTTTTAATGACCTAATCCATACCCGTTTTTTCGTAAAATCCCCTATTCGCAGATGCTCCCAGTTTCGATGTATTCTGTGCAGTGTTCAGTAAAGTGGTCATAACTTTGTCCGCACAACTCAAAATTGAGTAATTCTAGATCCCATTGAAAGCTAACATCTTGCTTTAGATATCCACAAAAAATCACAATTTTTAGATGAGCCGATCAGTGCCAGTTTATTCCCAAATTCACCCCAATTTTGGGCCAGTTTATAGCATAACAACACTTATTTGCAAGATTTTCTTGAGATAAACCCCCACTAAAATCACTCTTTACTCATCCAAAACCACACCAACATTATCATAATCATTTATGATGATAAAGATTACCAAATCAAATACAAAAGAATTCACATCCATCACTTCAAACTTAAACTAGCATGATCATGATCAATCTCAACTCCCACATGCTTTTATGCTTAATCAACACTTAAACACTCAAAGATAGTTCTTATTCTTATCAAAATAGCATGATCAACAATAAAAACCAATGAGAACAAGAATTAAAAACAAAAATCAGCATGATACGGATTGAAGTTTACTCACTTTGTGCTCGTAAAAGAAGGTGTGAATGATGCCTGAAGGATGAGGGGATGTGGCTGGTGGCTGGGGGGAGTGTTGGGGGTGGATGGCTGGTGTATAACCTTATGGTTGTTGGTGGCAGCAAGGGGCAGAAAGGTGGCAGAATGGGCAGATGTGCAGCAGCAGAGAATGGAGAGAAAGAGAGAGGAAAGAATCTTGTGATTTTTGTGTGTGTTGTGTTTACTTGGTTGCAATTGAAGTAAGGAAATTACCTGGCTGAAATTTCACCTTCAAAAGATACTTTTGCTAATGGTAAATTAAGTCTAATGATGCTAATTAATTAAACAAAAGGAGTAGCAACTTGTTGGGCCCAAATTTGGGCTTAGGTGAGCTTGGGTTCGAGAAGGAAGCGAAACCGTATGGGATAAAATTTTTCGTAGTTCAAAATTAAATTTTTGGTGATGTCATGAAAAATAATTTAATCTTTTAAATCATAATTATGGGGGCCTACTATCGATCTTTCCGAAATTTGTGTGGTAAATGAAACTTGAATTGCAAAGTGGGGTCCAAAATGAATTCTCCCAACCGGGATGTTTAAATGAGATAAATAAATCTAAAAAATTAATAACATGGCTTAATTAAATAAATGAACGTTATTTAGGGTCGGACTATTACAACTCGTGTTTCTTATGGTTAGCCAAATCACTCCTTGTATATTTCTCTATGTGAAACGTTGCTGTTCATCATTGAATTAGTGGCTTATCTAAACAACATCGTTCATTCATTTGCATGTATTTTTTCATTGCCCAACATTTACGTGTTCGCTAATGTCTGCTATGGCATTCATTCTAAGATGTACAAACTAATATTTATCCTTGCCATAAATTGTAGCTCGTTCATTTGGATAGAGTTGAGTCTAAAGGAAAGAGAGGCAAAGATCGATGGTTTCACACAGCAAACATTGGAAAACTGATGTAGTTGAGCAAAAGAATAAAGACAAAAAGAACTTCCTTGGGGAGCATGGAAGCGGCAAGACAATTTGACAAAATAAACCATTAGGCAATCATTCGTAAAGCTGAAACAGATTTACAAGAGGAATTGGCAAGCGTGGGATGAGAAAACCATCTACGCACCGAGCCTTTTGCATCAACTCATGGCCCTCTACCAACCTCTCAGCCTCCATGGCCAGAATGTGGAAGTGAAAAAGAACATCCAACAGCAGGGCCTAATGATCGCATTTGTTTTCTTTTTCCTTTCATGATATATTTCGCTTTCAAAAAAGATAACATGGTTGATGATGCTACAATGGTGCATGGGCTCATAGGTGCATAAAAGAAGTTGTAATCAGCAGCATGAATAGTATAGACCTGGGAGCATATGTTCCCGGGATGACATGTATATTGTATTGACACGTTGACATTGTAATTTTTAAAAATAAAAACAAAACACAAAACCAACACTGCCTCTATTAGATACCTCTTCTAATCCTATTCAAACAGTGAGTTCCATCCATGGCTGAACTTTCTCCTTTTATCTTTATCTATTTTATGGGGACAATCACGAATACAACACCATATATTCTCGGTCTTGCCAATTACAACAATTACGGCATTTGGGTGTGGGCTAATTAAGTTCCATTATGATTCTAGGTTGGACAATTTTCGGCAAGTGTTCCAAGTATCAATTTTTCTAGTAGGTCCAAGCAGAATTCCAATGAGCTTGTTCAATTCGAGCCAATAGATAAGAGAAAAAACTACTCACGTACAAGAGGAAATGCAAGTATGATATCCAAACTTTTGAGAGATGCTTCTTGCTTTTAATTGCTTTGTAACTGAACAAACCCAAAGAATCAGTTATTTAGGAAAGTTAAAATCTAAACATCACAATTGGCAAACTCACTCGAGTTAAAAAGTATGTTCATTTTGAATTGGCCCATAATCAGCCTCCATCTAAGCTACAAATTAGAATTTCAAATGAACAATCCCAGTTACGGAAGGGTACAAATAAGCATTCTAAGAAGCCTAACAAACAAAACAACGTTTGGGATATTAATCTAAACCATAGCATGGGCTGACAGTAGAATGCTGGAGATAATTGAGGAAGATGTTCATGCAACATTAGCATCACTGATGGGTCCGTTAGAAGTTCATATAGGCTCGACATATGAACCATAAAATAAATACACCAAAATCCTTGAAGTATGGAGGAGAAGGTGGAATCTTGGAAGAATAGGGACACCAAAAGTCGAGATGACGGTTGAACAAATTCAACAAAGAGGAGACTATGGAGAAGAATTCAAAATGGACTTTGTGTTATATGTATATTATCAAAAGTATGAATGACGATAATTTCTTCATAATATCGAAGTCGTTGGTGGAATTTAGGTAAATAGCTAACTACAATTGGTGTGCGTATCTCTTGTAACGTCTAAATGAGGCAGTAGTGGAATGGAAACAAAATAACACGAGATATTTTAGAGGCGCCACTCCTGTTTCTCATGGTTAGTGAAATCAATCATTTGTTCATTTCTCTATGTGAAACATTGATGTTCTTCATTGAATTAGTGGCTTATCTTAACAATATCATTCATTGATTTACTTGTATTTGTTTACCACCCAACATTTACTTGTTCGCTAGTGTTTGCTATGTCATTCAGCCAAAGATGTACAAACTAACATTTATCCTTGCTGTGAATTATGGCTCCTTTGTCTAGGTAGAGTTGAGTTTAGAGGAAAGAGAAGCAAAGACCGATGGTTTCCCACAGCAAGCATCGGACAACTGATGCAGTTGAATGAAAGAATAAAGGTAAGAAGAAGTTCCTTGTGTAGCATGGAAGGGGCAAGACAATTGACAGAATAGACCATCAGAAAATCATTCATGAAACTGAAATTGACTTACAAGAGGAATTGGCAAGCATGGGATGAGAAAACCATGTGCGCACCGAGCCTTTTGCATCCACTCCTGGCCCTCCGCCAGCTTCTCAGCCTCCATGGCCAGAATTTGGAATCGAAAAAAGAACCTTAAATTGCAGGGCCCAATGATCGAGTTTGTTTTCTTTTTCTGTAATGATTTATTTGGCTTTTAAAAAGATAACATGGCTAATGATGCTATAAGGGTGCATGGAATCGTAGGTGCATAGAAGATGTTGCAACCAGCAGTGTGAATATTACAGACCTGGGAGCAAATGCTCCCGGGATGATATGTATATTATATTAACATGCTGGCATTGTAATTTTTAAAAATAGAAAAGAAACACAAAACCAATAGTACCTCCATTCAATACCTCCTCTAATTCTATTCAAACCCTGAGTTCCATTCTTGGATCAACTTCCTCCCTTGATTTTCATCTATTTTATGTGAACAATCGCAAATTCCAGCATCACATCTTCTTAGTTTAGCCAATTACAACAATTGACAGAATAGATTGTCAGATAATAATCCGTGAAGCCGAAACTGATTTACAAGAGGAATTAGAAAGCGTGGGATGAGAAAACCATCTGCGCACCGAGCCTTCTACATCAACTCATGGCCCTTCGCTAGCGCTTCAGCCTCTATGGCCAAAATATGGAAGTGAAAAAGAACATCTAATAGCAAGGCCAATGATCGAATTTGTTTTCTTTGTTTTTTTCATGAGATATTTAGCTTTTAAAAAAGATAAGATGGCTGATGATGCTATAACAGTGCATGGGCTTGTAGGCGCATAAAAGAAGTTGTAATCAGCAGTATGAATATTACAAGCCTAGGAGGATATGTTCTCGAGGTGACATGCATATCGTATTAACACGTTGGCATCGTTATTTTTAAAAATAAAAATAAAACACGAAATTAAAATTGCCTCCATTCGATACCTCTTCTAATGCTATTCAAGCACTGAGTTCCATCTATGGACGAACTTCCTCCTTTGATCTTTATCTATTGTATTAGAATAATCACGAATTCCAACACCACATCCTCTCGGCCCAGTAAATTACAACAATTATGGCGTTTTTATCTGGGCCAATTAAGTTCATTTACGATTTTGGGTTGGGCAATTTTTAGCAAGTGTTCCCAGTAACAATTTTTCCTGTGGATGCAAGCAGAATTCCGAGGAGCTTGTCCAATTCGGGCTAATAGATGAACAAAGCAATAAAAAACTACTCACTTACAAGCAGAAACACAAGTATAATGTCCAAACTTTTGAGAGATGCTTGTTGCTCTTAATTGCTTTAATATTGAGCAAACCCAAAGAATCACTTATTGACAAAGGTTAAAGCTAAAACATCACGGTTGATAAACTCACTCGAGCTGAAAAGCATGTTTATTTTGAATTGGCTCGTAATCAACCTCTATCTAAGCTACAAGTTAGAATTTCAAATGAATAATCTTTGTGGCGGAAGGGCACAAATAAGCATTCTAGGATGCCTTAACAAGAAAACAATGTTTGGGATGTTAATCTAAACCATAGCATGGCCAGACGAAAGAATTCAAAAGAGCCTTTGTGTTATATGTATACTATCAGAAGTATGAATAACGGCTATTTCTTCATAATATTGACATTATTGGGGGCTCTTAATTAAATAGCTAACCACAATTAGTGTGTATAACTCTTACAATATCTATATGACATAATAGTGGAACGAAAACAAAATCACGCGAGATATTTCAGAGGCGCCACTCCTGTTTCTCATGATTAGTGAAATCACTCCTATGCTCATTACTCTAAGTGAAACGTTGATGCTCTTCATTGAATTAGTGGCCTATCCAAACAATATCGTTCATCGATTTAGATGCATTTGTTTGTTACCCAATATTTACTGGCTCGCTAATGTCTGCTGTGTCATTCATTCTAAGATGTACAAACTAACATTTATCCTTGCTACGAATTACAACTCCTTTATTTGGATAGAGTTGAGTTTAGAGGAAGGAGACGCAAAGACCGATGGTTTCCCACAGCATACATTAGACATTTGATGCAATTGAACAAAAGAATACAGACAAAAGCAAGTTCCTTGGGGAGAATGGAAGGGGCAAGACAATTGACAGAATAGACCATCAGATAGTCATTCATAAAGTTGAAAATGACTTACAAGAGGAATTGGCAAGCACGGGATATGAAAACCATGTGCACACCAAGCCTTCTACACCAACTCATGGCCCTCCGCCAGCCCCTGGGCCACAATGGCCAGAATGTGAAAGTGAAAGAGAGCCTCCAATAGCAGGACTGAATGATCTAATTTGTTTCCTTTTTTTAAATGACATATTTGGCTTTTTAAAAAGATAACATAACTGATGATGCTATAAAGTAGCATGGGCTCATAGGCGCATACAAGAAATTGCAACTAGCGGTATGAATATTGCAGACTTCGGAGCATATGCGCCCGGGATGACATGTATATTATATTAACATCCTAGCATTGCAATTTTTTAAAATAAAAAAACACAAGGCCAACAATGCCTCTATTCGATACCTCTTCTAATCATATTGAAACACTGAGTTTCATCCATGGCTGAACTTCCTCCTTCAATCTTTATCTATTTTACGAGAACAATCGAGAATTCCAGCACCACATCTTCTCGGTCTAGCCAATCACAACAATTATAGCGTTTGGGTGTGGGCTAATTAGGTTCCATTAGGATTCTGGGTTAGAAAATTTCCGGCAAGTATTCCCAGTATCAATTTTTCTGGTGGGTCCAAGCCGAATTCCAACATGCTTATCCAACTCGGGCCAATAGATGAACAAACCGAGAAAAAACTACTCACTTACAAGAGGAAACACAAGCATAATATCCAAACCCTTGAGAGATGGTTGTTGCTTTTAATTGCTTTGATACTAAAAAAACCTAAAGAATCACTTGTACACAAATGTAAAAATCTAAACATCACAATTGCTAAACTCACTCAAGTTGAAAGGCATGTTCATTTTGAATTGGGTCATAATAACCTCCATCTAAGCAGCACATTATATTTTCAAATGAGTAATCTCAGTTCTGGAAGGGTACAAATAAGCATTCTAAGAAGCCTGACAAACAAAATAATGTTTAGGATGTTAATCTAAACCATAGCGTTGCTTGACAATAGAATGCTGGAGATAATTGAGGAAGATGTTCGTGCAACGTTAGCGTTACCTATGGGTCCATTAGAAGTTCACGTAGCCTCGACGTGTGAACCAAAAAGGAAATACACCAAACCCCTTGAATTATGAGTAGAAGGTGGAATCTTGGAAGAATAGGGACATAAAAAGTAGGGATAATGGTTAAACAAATTCTACAAACAAGAGACTATGGAGAAGAATTCAAAAGAAACTTTGTGTCATATGTAGATCATCAGAAGTACGAATGATGATTGTTTCTTCATAATATTGAAGTCGTTGGTCAATGTTATCTGAATACCTAACTACAATTAGCGTGCATATCTCTTGCAATATCAGAATGACACAGTAGTGGAATGGAAACAAAATGACATGATATATTTCAAACATGCCACTCTTGTTACTCATGGCTAGTGAAATCACTTCTACATTCATTTCTTTACGTGGAACGTTGCTGCTCTACATTTAATTAGTGGCTTATATAAACAATATTGTTTATTGATTTATGTGTATTTGTTCATTACCCAACATTTACTTGTTCACTAACGTCTGATATGTCATTCATTCTAAGATGTACAAACTAACATTTGTCCTTGGTATGAATTAGATCTCCTTTATTTGGATGGAGTTGAGTTTAGAGGAAAGAGAAGCAAAGATCGATGGTGTCCCACAGCAAACATCGGACAACCGATGCAGTTCAATAAAAGAATAAAGATAAAAAGAAGTTCCTTAGGGAGCATGGAAGGGGCAAGGCAATTGACAGAATAGACCATCAGACAGCCATTCATGAAGGTGATACTAACTTACAAGATGAATTGGCAAGCATGTAATAAGAAAACCATCTGCACACCGGGCCTTCTACATTAAGTCATGGCCCTCTGCCAGCCTCTCAGCCACCATGGCCAGAATGTGGAACTGAAAGAAAACCTCCAATGCCAGGCCTGATGATCCAATTTCTTTTTTTTATTGATATATTTGGCTTTTAAAAAAGATAGCATGACTGACAATACTATAAGGGAGCATGGGCTTGTGGGTGCTTACAAGAACTTACAATCAGCAGTATGACTATTATAGACCTGGGAGCATATGCTCCCGGGATGACATGTATATTATATTAGTACGTTGGCATTGTAATGTTTAAAAATAAAAATAAAGCACTAAACAACCCTACCTCCATTCGATACCTCTTCTAATCCTATTTAAACGCTCAGTTCCATCCATGATTGAACTTCCTCCTTTGATCTTTGTCGATTTTATAGGAATAATCGCAAATTCCAGCACGATATCTTCTCAGTCCAGCAAATTGCAACAATTACGGCATTTGGGTGCAGGCTAATTAAGTTCGATTCTGATTTTGGGTTGGATGATTTTCGCTAAGCAGAATTCCGGTGGGCCTAAGTAGAATTTCAATGACCTTGTTCAATTCGGGCCAATAGAAGAACAAACCAAGAGAAAACTACTCACTTACAAAAGCAAACACAAGTATAATATCCAAACTTTTAAGAGATGCTTGTTGCTTTCAATTGCTTTGATACTGAACAAACACAAAGAATCACTTATTCACAAAAGTAAAAATCTAAGCATCACAATTGACAAACTGACTTAAGTTGAAAAGCATGTTCATTTTCAATTGGCTCATAATCAACCTCCATCTAAGCCGCAAATTAGAATTTCAAAGGAACAATCTCAGTTACAAAAGGATATAAATAAGCATTCTAAGAAGCCCGACAAACAAAATAATGTTTGGGGTGTTAATCTAAACCATAGCATGACCTGACAATAGAATACTGAAGATAATTGAGGAAGATGTCCGTGTAACTTTAGCATTGCCTGCGGGTCCATTAGAAGCTCACATAAACTCGACAAACTAACCAAAAAATAAATAAACCAAACACCTTGAATTATAGAGGAGAAGGAGAAATCTTGGAAGAACAGGAACACCAAAAGTGGGGATAATGGTTGAATAAATTCTGTAAAGAGGACACCATGCAGAAGAATTCAAAAGAGACTTTGTATTATATATATATTATCAAAAGTATTAATGACGACCGTTTCTTTATAACATTAAAGTCGTTGGTGGATGTTAACAAAATAGATAACTACATTAGTGCACATATCTCTTGTAATGTCTAAATCCCATAGTAGTGGAATGGAAACAAAATCACACCAGATATTTCAGAGGGCCATTACTATTTCTTCTGGTTAGTGAAATCACTCCGACGTTCATTTCTCTATATGAAACATTGATGCTCTTCATCGTATTAGTGGCTTATCTAAACAATATTGTTCATTGATTTAGATGTATTAGTTCATTAGCCAATATTTACATGGTTTCTAATGTTTATTATGTCATTCATTCTAAGATGTACAAACTAACATTTATCCTCGTAATGAATTACAGCACCTTTATTTGGATAGAGTTGAGTTTCGAGGAAAGAGAAGCAAAGGCCGATGGTTTCCCATAGCAAACATCGGACAACTGATGTAGTTGAAAAAAAGAATAAAGATAAAAAGTTCCCTAGGGAGTATCGAAGGGGCAAGCCAATTGAGAGAATAGACCATCAAACAATCACTTGTAAAGCTGAAATTGACGTACAAGAGGAATTGGCAAGCATGGGGCAAGAAAACGATGTGCACACCAAGCCTTCTACGTCAATCATGGCCCTCTGCTGGCCTATTAGCCACCATGGCCAGAATGTGGAAGTGGAAGAGAACCTCCAATAGCAGAGCTCAATGATCCAATTTGTTTCCTTTTTTTAATGATATATTTGGCTTTTAAAAAGGATAGCATGGCTGATGATGCCATAAGGGAGCATGGGCTCGTAGGAGCATATATGAAATTCCAACCAACAGTGTGAACATTACAGACCGTGGAGCATATGCTCCCAGGATGACATGTATATTATATTAACATGCTAGCATTAAAATTTTTAGAAACAAAAATAAAACACAAAACTAACACTGCCTCTATTCGATACCTCTTTTAATCCTATTCAAACACTGAGTTCCATTAATGGCTAAACTTCCTGCTTCAATGTTTATCTATCTTGTGCGAACAATTACAAATTCCAACACATCTTCTTGATCTAGCTAAATACAACAATTACGGCGTTTGGGTGTGGGTGGATTAAGTTCAATTGCAATTTTGGGTTGGAAAATTTTCGGCAATTGTTCCTAGTATCAATTTTTCCAGATGGTCTAAGCAAAATTACGATGAGCTTGTTCAATTCGCGCCAATAGATGATCAAACTAAGAAAAACCGCTCACTTACAAGAGGAAACACAAGTATAATGTCCAAACTTTGAAGAGATGCTTGTAGCTGTTAATTGCTTTGATAATAAACAAACCTAAGGAATCAATTACTCATAAAGGTAAAAATCTGAACATCACAATTGATAAACTCACTCGCGTTGAAATGCATGTTCATTTTGAGTTGGCTCATTATCAACCTCTATCTAAGCTGCAAATTAAAATTTCAAATGAACAATCTCAGTTACGAAAGGGTACAAATAAGCATTCCAAGAAGCTTGACAAACAAAACAATGTTTAGGATGCTAATCTAAATCATAGCACAGCCTGACAATGGAATACTAGAGGTAATTAAGCAAGTTATTTGTGCAACATTAGCATTGACTATGCATCTATTAGAAGTTCACGTAGCCTTAACATACGAACCAAAAAGCAAATAAACCAAACTCCTTGAACAATGGACGAGAAGGTGGAGTCTTGGAGGAAAAGGGACACCGGAAGTAAGGATGATGGTTGAACAAATTCTACAAAGAGGAGACAATGGAGAGGAATTCAAAAGAGACTTTGTGTTGTATGCATATTATCAAAAGTATGAATGACGACTGGTTCTTTATAATATTGAAGTTGTTGATGGATGCTAACTAAATAGCTAACTACAATTGGTATGCATATCTCTTGTAATGTCTGAATGACACAGTGGTGGAATGGATACAAAATCACATGAGATATTTCAGAGGGCCACTCCTATTTCTTATGGTTAGTGAAATCACTCCTATGTTCATTTCTCTATACAAAATGTTGACACTCTTTATTGAATTAGTGGCTTATCCAAACAATATCGTTCACTGATTTAGATATACTTGTTCATTACCCAACATTTACTTGTTCGATAATTTTTGCTATATCATTCATTCTAAGATGTTCAAACTATCATTTGTCCTTGCTTTGAATTACAACTCCTTTATTTGGATAGAGTTGAATTTCAAGGAAAGAGAAGCAAAGACCGATGTTTCCCGTAACAAACATCGGACAACTTATACAGTTGAACAAAAAAATAAAGATAAAAAGAATTTCCCTAGGGAGCAACGAAGGGGGAAGACAAGTGACTGAATAGACCATTAGACAATCATTCATCAAGCTAAAACTAACTTACAAGAGGAATTGGCAAGCATGGCATGAGAAAACCATGTGAGCACCAAGCCTTCTGCATCAACTCATGGCTCTCCGCCAGCCCCTCAGCCACCATGATCAGAATGTGCAAGTGGAAAATAACCTCCAGTAGCACGGCCTAATGATCCAATTTGTTTTTTTTTTAATGATATATTTGGCTTTTAAAAAAGATAACATGGCTAATGGTGCCATAATTGTGCTTGGCCTTGTATGTGCATGCAAGAAGTTGCATCCTCTAATTCTATTCAAACCCTGAGTTCTATCCTTAGCTCAACTTCCACCCTTGATTTTTATCTATTTTATGCAAACAATCGCAAATTCCAGCATCAAATCTTCTCAGTCTAGCCAATTAAAACAATTACGGCGTTTGGGTGTGGGCTAATTTAGCTCGATTACGATTTTGGGTTGGATAATTTCCGGCACGTGCTTCCAGTATCTATTTTTCCGGTGATGCCAAGCAAAATTCCGACAAGCTTGTTCAAGTTGTGCCAATAGATGAACAAACCAAGAAAAAACTACTCACTTATGAGAGAAAACACAAGTATAATATCCAAATTTTTGAGAGATGCTTGTCTCTTTTGATTTCTTTGATACTGAACAAGCCCGAAGAATCACTTATTCACAAAAGTAAAAATCTTAACATCACAATTGATAAACTTACTCGAGTTACAAAACACGCTCATTTTAAATTGCTTCACATCTAACCTCCGTTTAAGTTACAAATTAGAATTCTCAATGAACAATCTCAATTACAGAAGGGTGCAAATAAGCATTCTAAGAAGCCTGACAAAGAAAACACTGTTTGGGGATGTTAATCTAAACCATAGCATATCCTGACAATAGAATGCTGGAGATGATTAAGGAAGATGTTCATGCAACATCAACATTGTCTATGGGTCCATTAGAAGTTCCTGAGCCTCGATAGACGGACCAAAAATAAATACACCAAAGTCCTTGAAGTACGAACGAGAAGGTGGAATCTTTGAAGAATAGGGACACCAAAAATAGGGATGATGGTTGAACAAATTCTGTAAAGAGGAGACTATGGAGAAGAATTCAAAAGAGATTTTGTGTTGCATGCATATTATAGGAAATGTGAATGATGGCTATTTCTTTATAATATTGAAGTCGTTGGTCGATGTTAACTAAATAGCTAACTACAATTAGTGTGCACATCTCTTGCAATGTCTGAATGACGTAGTAGTGGAATGGAAACAAAATCACACGAGATATTTCAGAGGGGCCACTCATGTTTCTCATGGTTAGTGAAATCACTCCGTGTTCATTTCTCTATATGAAACGCTGGTGTTCATCATTGAATTAGTGGCTTATCTAAACAATATCGTTCATTGATTTACATGTATTTGTTCATTGCCCAACATTTTATTGTTCGCTAATGTCTGCTATGTCATTCATTCAAAGATGTATAAACTAGTATTGATCCTGGCTAAGAATTATGGCCTTTTATTTGGATATAATTGAGTTTAGAGGAAAGAGAAGCGAATATTAATGGTTTCTGACAGCAAACATCGGGCAACTGATACAGTTGAACAAAGGAATAAAGATGAAAAAAAGTTCCATGGGGAGCACAGAATGGGCAAGACAATTGATAGCATAAACCGTCAGATAATCATTTGTGAAGCTGAAACTGACTTATAAGAGGAATTGGCGAGCGTGGGGTGAGCAAGCCATCTGTGCATCAAGCCTTCTACATCAACTCATGGCCCTCAGCCAGCCCCTCTGCCTCCATGGCCAGAATGTGGAAGTGAAAAAGAAGATCCAATAGCGGGGCCAATGATCGAATTTGTTTTCTTTTTTTTTTCCTGATATATTTGGCTTTTAAAAAAGATAACATGGCTGATGATGCTATAACGGTGCATAGGCTCGTAGGTGCATAGAAGAAGTTACAATCAGCTATATTAATATTACAAACCTGGGAGCATGTGCTCCTGGGATGACATGCGTGCACGTTGGCATTGTAATTTTTAAAAATATAAATAAATCACAAAACTAACATTGCCTCCATTTGATACCACTTCTAATCCTATTCAAACACTAAGTTCTATCAATGGAAGAACTTCCTACCTCAATCTTTATCTATTATATGGGAATAATCACAAATTCCAGCGCCACGTCATCTCGGTCTAGCCAATTACAACAATTATGGTGTTTGGGCATGGGCCAATTAAGTTTGTTTGCGATTTTGGGTTGGACAATTTTCGATGAGTGTTCTTAGTATCAATTTTTCCGGTGGGCGCAAGCAGAATTCCGATGAGCTCATCCATTTCGGGCTAATAGATGAACAAACCAAGAATAAACTACTCGCTTACAAGAGGAGACACAAGTATAATATCCAAATTTTTGAGAGATGCTTGTTGCTTTTAATTACTTTGATATTGAGCAAACCCAAACAATCACTTATTGACAAAAGTAAAAATCTAAACATCGGAATTGATAAACTTACTCGAGTTAAAAAGCATGTTCATTTTGAATTAACTCATAGTTAACCTCCATCTAGGATACAAATTGGAATTTCAAATGAATAATCTCAGTTAAGGAAGGGCACAAATAAGCATTCTAAGAAGCCTAACAGACAAAACAATGTTTAGGATGTTAATGTAAACCATAGCATGCCCTGACATTAGAATGCTAGAGATAATTGAGGAAGATGTTCGTGCAACATTATCATTGCCTATGGGTCCGTTGGAAGTTTACGTAGCCTCAACATACGACCAAAAAATAAATGCACCAAAATCCTTAAACAGTAGACGAGAAGGTGGAATCTTGGAAGAATAAGGGCACCAAAAGTAGGGACGATGGTTGAACAAATTCTTCAAAGAGGAGACTCTGTTGAAGAATTCAAAAGAGACATTGTGTTTCTTCGTAATATCGTTCACTGATTCACATGTATTTCTCCATTACCTAACATTTACTTATTTACTAATGTCTGCTATGTCATTCATTCTAAGATGTACAAACTAACATTTATCGTTACTACGAATTATAGCTCCTTCATTTGGATAGAGTTGAGTGTAGAGGAAAGACAAGCAAAGACCGATGATTTCCCAAAGCAAGCATCAGATAACGGATGCAGTTGTACAAAAGAATAAAGATAAAAAAAAGTTCCCTGGTGAGCATGGAAGGGGCAAGATAATTGATAGAATAGACCATCAGACAAACATTCTTGAAGCTGAAACTAACTTACAAAAGAAATTGGCGAGCGTAGCATGAGAAAACCATGTGCGCGCTGAGCCTTCAGCATCAACTAATGGCGCTCTGCTGGCCCCTCAGCCACTATGGCCAGAATGTGGAACTCAAAGAGAACCTCCAATAACGAGGCCCAATGATTGAATTTGTTTTCTTTTTTTTAATAACATTTTTAGCTTTTAAGGAAGATAACATGCCTAATGATGCTATAAGAGTGCATGGGGTCATAGGTGCATATAAGAAGTAGCAATCAGCACTGTGAATATTACAGACCTGAGAGCATATGTTTCCGGGATGACACATACATTATATTAACACCGTTGGCGTTGTAATTTTAAAAATAAAAATAAAACACCAAACCAACATTGCCTTCATTCGATGCCTCTTCTAATACTATTCAAACATTAAGTCCTATCCATAGCTGACCTTCTTCCTCCGATCTTTATCTCTTATATGGGAATAATCACGAATTCCGGCACCACATCTTCTCGGTCTGGCCAATTACAACAATTACGGCGTTCAGGTGTGGGCCAAGTAAGTTTGATTACAATTTTGGGTTGGATAATTTTCGAAAAGTGTTCCCTATATCAATTTTTCGGGTGGGTCCAAGTAGAAAAAACTACTCACTTACAAGAGGAAATACAAGTATAATATTCAAACTTTTGAGAGATCTTGTTGCTTTTAATTGCTTTGATGCTGAACAAACCCAAAGATTCACCTATTGACAAAAGTGAAATTCTTAACATCACAATTGATAAACTCAGTTGAGTCAAAAAGCATGTTTTTTTTAGTCGGCTCATAATCAACCTCCATCTAAGCTGCAAATTAGAATTTCAAATGAACAATCTCAATTACAGAAGGGCACAAATAAGCATTCTAAGAAGCCTGATAAACAAAACAATGTTTGGGATGTTAATCTAAACCATAGCATGGCCTGACAATAGAATGCTGGAGATAATGGAGGAAGATGTTCATGCAACATTAGCATTATCTATGGGTCCGTTAGAAGTTTACGTAGCCTCAATATGCGGGCCAAAAAATAAATACACTAAGCTCCTTGAACAATAGAGGAAAAGTTAGAATCTTGGAAGAAGAGGGACACCAAAAGTAGGCATGATGGTTGAAAAAATTCTACAAAGAGGAGACTATGAAGAAGAATTCAAAAGAGACTTTATATTATATGTATATCATTAGAAGAATGAATGATGATTGTTTTTCCATAATGTTGAAGTCGTTGGTGGAATTTAACTAAGTAGCTAACTCTAATTGGTGTGCGTATCTCTTGCAATGTCTGAATAACACAATAGTCGGGTGGAACAAAATCACACGAGATATTTTAGAGGCGCCACTTCTGTTCTCATGGTTAGTGAAATCACTTCTATGTTCATTTCTCTATGTGAAATGTTGATGTTCTTCATTGAATTAGTGGCTTATCTGAGCAATATCATTCATTGATTTTTTTGTATTTGTTCATTACCCAACATTTACTTGTTTGCTAATGTCTGCTATGTCATTTATTCTAAGATCTAGAAACTAACTTTTATCCTTGCTGTGAATAACAACTCCTTTATTTTGATAGAGTTGAGTTCAGAGGAAAGAGAAGCAAAGATCGATGTTTTTCCACAACAAACATTGGATACCTGGTGTAGTTGAACAAAAGAATAAAGATAAAAAGAAGTTCCTCGGGAAGCATGGAAAAGGCAAGACAATTGGCAGAATAGATCTTCAAACAATTACTCGTGGAGCTAAGCCTGCTTACAAGAGGAATTGGCAAGCATGGGCTGAGAAAACCATGTACGCACCGAGCCTTCTACATCAACTCATGGCCCTTCGCCAGCCCCTCAGCCACCATTGCCCGAATGTGAAAGCGAAAGAGAACCTCTAATAGCAGGGCCCCATGATCTAATTTCTTCTCTTTTTTTTTAATGATATAGTTAGCCTTTAAAATAGATAACATGGTTGAGGATGCTATATCGATGCATGGGCTTGTAGGTGCCTACAAGAAGTTGCAATTAGCAGTATGAATATTACAGACCTTACAGCATATGTTCCCCGAATGACATGTATATTATATTAATGTATTGGCAACATAATATTTAAAAATAAAAATAAAACACAAAACCAACATTGCATCAGTTCGATACCTCTTCTAATCCTATTCAAACACTAAGTTCCATCCATGTCTGAACTTCCTCCGTCGATCTTTATCTATCATATGGGAATTATCGTGAATTCCAGCACCACATGTTCTCGGTCTAGCCAATTACAACAATTATGGTGTTTGGATGTGGGAAAATTAAGTTCGATTGCGATTTTGGGTTTGACAATTTTTGACAAATGTTCCCAGTATCATTTTTTCCAATCGGTCCAAGTAGAATTCCAACGAGGATGTCCAATTCGGGCTAATAGATGAACAAACCAAGAAAAAATTACTCACATACAAGAGGAAACACAAGTACAATATCCAAGCTTTTGAGAGATGCTTGTTGCTTTTAATTTCTTTGATACTGAACAGACCTGAAGCATCACTTATTGACAGAAGCGGAAATCTAAACATCATAATTGATAAACTTAATCGAATTGGAAAGTGTGTTCATTTTGAATTGGCTCATAATCAACCTCCATCGAAGTTGCAAACTAGAATTTTAAATGAACAATCCCAGTTACAAAGGGGGTTAATCTAAACTATAGCATCTTCTGGCAATAGAATGATGCAGATAATTGTGAAAGATGTTCGTGTAACATTGGCATTGCCTATGGGTCCATTAGAAGTTCACGTAGCCTCAGCATACGAACCAAAAAATAAATGCACCAAACTCCTTGGAAATTAGAGGAGAAGATGGAATCTTAGAAAAAGAGGGACGCCAAAAGCAGGGATGATGGTTGAACAAATTCTATGAAGAGCAGACTGTAGAGAAGAATTCAAAACAGACTATGTGTTATATGTACATCATCAGATGTATGAATGACGACTCTTTCTTCATTATATTGAATTCGTTGGTGGAATTTAAGTAAATACGTTAACTACAATTGGTGTGCTTATCTTTTTCAATTTCTCAATGACATAGTACTAAAATGGAAACAAAATCACCCGAGATATTTCAGAGGCACCACTTCTCTTTCTCATGGTTTTTGAAATCACTCCTATGCTCATTTCTTTATGTGAAACATTGATGTTCTTCATTGAATTAGTGGCTTATCTGAACAATATCGTTCATTGATTTACTTGTATTTGTTCATTACCCAACATTTGCTTGTTTGCTAAAGTCTACTATGTTATTCATTCTAAGATGCACAAACTAACATTTATCCTTGCTACTAATTATAGCTCCTTTATTTAGATAGAGTTGAGTTTAGAGGAAAGAGAAGCAAAGATCGATGGTTTCCCACAGCAAACATTGGACAACTGATACAGTTGAACAAAGGAATAAAGATAAAAAGAAGTTCCTTGGGGAGCACGGAAAGGGCAAGGCAATTGATGGAACAGACCATCAAATAATCATTCGTGAAACTAAAACTTACTTACAAAGGGAATTGGCAAGCATAGGACGAGAAAAGCGTGTGCGCACCGAGCCTTCTGCATCAACTCATGGCCCTTCGCCAGCCCCTTAACCACCATGGGCAAAATGTGGAGCTGAAAGAGAACCTCCAATAGTAGGCCCAATGATCGAATTTGTCTATTTTTTTCACTGATATATTAGGCTTTCAAAAAAGATAACAGAGCTGATGATGCTGTAAGGATGCATGTGCTCGTAGGTGCATACAAGAAGTTGCAATCAGCAGTATGGATATTATAGACCTGGGAGCACATGTTCCCGAGATGACATGTATATTATATTAACGCGTTGGCATTGTAATTTTTAAAAATGAAAATAGAACAGAACCAACATTACCTCCATTTGATATGTCTTCTAATCATATTCAAACATTGAGTTCCATCAATGGCTAAACTTCCTCCTTTGATCTTTGCTTATTATGTGGGAATAATCATGAATTCCAGCACCACATCTTCTTGGTCCAGCCAATTACAGCAATTACGACGTTTGGGTGTGTGCCAATTAAGTTCGACTGTGATTTTGGGCTGGAAAATTTTTGGCAAGTGTTCCCAGTATCAATTTTTCCGGTGAGTCCAAGCAGAATTCCGACGAGCTTGTCCAATTTGGGCTAATACATGAACAAACTAAGAGAAAACCACTCACTTACAAGAGGAAGCACAAGTATAAGATCCAAACTTTTGAGAGACGCTTGTTTCTTTTAATTGCTTTGATATTGAATAAACCCAAAGAATCACTTACTGACAAAAGTGAAAATCTAAACATCGGAATCGATAAACTCACTCGAGTTGAGAAGCTTGTTCATTTTGAATTGGCTCATATTCAACCTCAATCTAAGCTGCAAACTAGAATTTCAAATGAACAATCTCAGCTGTGGAAGGGTACAAATAAGCATTGTAAGAAGCCGGACAAACAAAACAATGTTTGGGATGTTAATCTGAACAATAGCATGGCCTGACAATAGAATACTGCAGATAATTGAGGAAGATGTTCGTGAAACATTAGCATTGCCTATGGGTCCATTAGAAGTTCACGTAGCCTTGGCATATAAACCAAAAAACAAATACACCAAACTCCTTGAAGTATGGATGAGAAGGTGAAATCTTAGAGAAAGAGGGACACCAAAAATATGGATGATGGTTGAACAAATTCTACAAAGAGGAGACTATGGAGGAGAATTCAAAACATACTTTGTGTTATATGTATATTATCAAAAGTATGAATGATGACTGTTTCTTCATAAGATTGAAGTTGTTCGTGGAATTTAAGTAAATAGCTAACTACAATTGGTGTGCGTATCTCCTATAATTTCTGAATGACATAGTAGTGGAATGGAAACAAAATCACATGAGATATTTTAGAGGTGCCACTCCTGTTTCTCATGGTTAGTGAAATCACTCATATGTTCATTTCTCTGTGCAAAACGTTGACGTTTTTCATTGAATTAGTGGCTTATCTGAACAATATCGTTCATTAATTTACATGTATTTATTAATTACCCAACATTTACTTTTTTGCTAATGTCTGCTATGTCATTCATTCTAAGATGTACAAAATAACATTTATCCTTGCTATGAATTACAGCTCCTTTATTTGGATAGAGTTAAGTTTATAGGAAAAAGAAGCAGAGACCGATATTTTTCCAAAACAAACATCGGAGAACTGATTTAGTTGAACAAAAGAATAAAGACAAAAAGAAGTTCCCAGTGAGCATGAAAGGGGCAAGATAATTGACAGAATAGACCATCAGACAATCACTCATGAAGCTAAAACCTACTTACAAGAGGAGTTGGCAAGCATGGGGTGAGAAAACCATGTGCGCATCTAAACTTCAGCATCAACTCATGGCCCTCCGCCAGCCCCTTCACCACCACGGCCAGAATGTGTAAGTGAAGGAGAACCTCCAATAGCAGGGCCCAATGATCGAATTTGTTTTCTTTTTTTTTCATGATATATTTGGCTTTTAAAAAAGATAACATCGCTGATGATGCTATAAGGAAGCATGAGCTTGTAGGTGCATACAAGAAGTTGCAATGAGCAGCATGAATATTAAAGACCTGGGAGCATATGTTCCCTAGATGACATGTATATTATATTAACACATTGGAATGCAATTTTTAAAAATAAAAATAAAACACAAATCCACCATTGCCTCCACTCGATACCTCTTCTAATCCTATTGAAACACTAAGTTTCATCCATGGCTGAACTTCCTCCTTCGATCTTTATCTATTATATGGGAATAATCGCGAATTCTAGCACCAAATCTTCTCGGTTGAGCCAATTACAATAATTACGTCATTTCGGTGTGGGCAAATTAAGCTCGATTGTGATTTTGGGTTGGACAATTTTGGGCATGTGTTCCCAGCATGAGTTTTTTCGGTTGGTCCAAGCAGAATTCCGACGCGCTTGTCCAATTCAGGCTGGTAGATCAACAAACCAAGAAAAAACTACTCCCTTACAAGGGGAAACACAAGTATTGTAAGACCCACCTTCGTTATTTTTACGTTAAGTTACCTGTCTTGCTTTTACGTTATGAAATCGTATTTTTAGTAACTGTGTGAGTTTTTAAGGATTAAATTCATTAAAAAGAACGATTATTTGATTAACGTTATTATGGATGTTACTTATTTATAAAACCTTTGAATCAACGCTAAACCGAGTTTTTTTTAAAATCGTTTTTCATTTTACTTGGCCGATTCCCAAAGTTTAAACCGAAATGTTCATTGTGGGTCGTTTCAGTCGGGTTTAGCCTAACCATTAGCGAGTACGGGACTGGAGTTTAGTAGAATGATGTTAATTAAGCCCCAAAACAAAAAGAAAAATAAAACAAAAAGGGAAGGGGGGGCACGTCGGGCCTCAGAAGCCCGAGACCCCGACCCCTCCCCTCTCCTTCTCGCTCTCTGCGCTCCCTCACGCTCTCTCTCTACCGCAGCTCTCTCTCTCTAGAATCTCTCTCTCTCACCGGCGAGCGAAAGGGACCACCGGTCCCCCACACGCGTCCTCCACTAGCCCCTTTCCTCCGCTTCTCACCGCGAAACAGAGCCACGTTTTGGTGGCCTGAAAATGCCACCCACGTGCCGGAAATCCGCCAAACGCCTCCAAACGACCTCTTCTATAGATTGAGGGACCAATTTCACTTCAAACCACACGCAGAAGGGCTTGATTTCGAGAGCTAGGGTTCGATTTTGGGAAGCACATGGGCCACGGTTTCGGTCCAGCAACGTGGGTATGAGTTAGGGCGTGCAATTGCTGCTACTAAGGCTGAATTTAGGCTGAGTCAGGTGGGTGTTCTTCGCCTCCTAAACTAATATTAATTTTCAAACGAATTTCAGCAGATTGATGTTGCATGTTAAGTTAGGGTTTGATAAATTTGTTAGAAATGTCAAGAAATGAGCTGCTCATGCTTAGGTTCGATTCATTTGGTTGATTTATGCCTGAAATTGTAAATCGATGCGAATTATGTGCATTTAGCCTTGACTCAAGTTAAACTAACTAATGCATGTAAACGAATTAAATTCGAAGCTATTGAAATATGTTTAGTTTTCACTCGACCCTCTGTTCTCTGTACATTCATGCTTAGGAAAGTTGCTTCGAAATGTATCGTATATGTTTAGAATCAAATTATGCTTGATTTATTGAATAAAGTGTTGTCGATTCATGAATAAATGTGGCCATATGAACACTTGTTGTAGTGCACCGCTGAATGGTGCTGGATGCTCAGGTAAGAACCTAAACTTCACCCTTTATCTTTATAAGCTAATAGGATAATATGTTGGGATTAATGAAACGATGAATCAAGTTGGTAGTTGGATGGTTTGCGGAAAGAATCATGAGAGTCCGAGGTCCTGTGGTACTGTGCTTGTGAGGAGGGAGTTCGGGTTGTGAAATTACCGCAATCGTGTGGATTAGGAGGACCATGTGTGGCTCATTGTGTTGAAATGATTATGAAGTGTTTGAATGTGAAACGTGTGAATCCCTTTTCCCCTTTTATATCTAAGATGCATTATGTGTGAAAGTGTGGTGATTCGACAAAGAACATTTCTCGTGTTTTCAAACTAATAATAGCCATGATTAATAGCAAGCAATGGCCTATTTTTCGCTATACAAACAGTATTTGGCAGTAAACCTGCTTGAACGTGGGAATCCCTAACACGGTTTAGAAAAGTGTGAGTTATGTGATAAATGATTTTACCAAAAGAGACAACAAAATCATTAGCCGTTATGGCCGATACGCTTTAAGTGGCTAAGATAATGTGCTGTGGACAATATGATATGATGTAATGTTAACCTAGGGGATAAGTCCGGATAAACCCTAGAGGCCCTGACGAGGGCTAATGTAATGGTCCGATATGTTATATGTAGCCATCCCGGGAGTAAGAGCTTAAGCGTGAGCGTTAGGTCTCACTATGGGGTTCGAGAATAGTTCTCACCCAATCAGCACCCTGTAATGATCTTATACCAGAAGTACTTTCATACTAAGTTAAGAAAAGCAATTGGCCCTTTGCCATTTTTAAACGATTAAAAAGGAAAAGAAGTTCTTTTTATGGGCTCAAAAGGCTATATGGAATGATGTATGAAAAGCTTATAAGGGTCGTTGCACGACCAAATGAAATGAAACTTCCTTTGATGACTAAGAAAAACGTTTTCAACGAAAGATAGAAAGCTTTCAATGAATGAGTTATGAAATGATCCTCAAGCATGTTTGAATGTGGATTCTTAGCCTATGTATTAAAGGAAAGCTTTCAATGGATGCATTATGAATGATTCTTAAGTATGGTTGAACGTGGATTCTAATCTTATGTGGCATCATTCTTATCCATAGCAAATCTGTCTGATTTATAGTGTATGAGATGAGAAAGAAAGTTATAGCACGTTAAAAATTCCATGAATGAAGGCGTCTCTTCCTAAAAGAATGAACGTTGATATGTGAATAGCATGCGAGGGTGTCATATAGCTTAATATGATGTTTAAAGGTACTTAAATGCTTGATATGTGTTTATGTGTGTGATGTGTATATTATATGAATGAAATGCCAAGAAAAGTGTATTTATGAAAAGGGATAACCTTTATACACATCATATGATTGAGGGTTCATGTGTAGTTTAAATGGAGTGTTAGGAAGTTATATTATGAAAAGAAAAGATCCTCATACTTAGCCTTCGATGCTTAGTCGCGTGCCTAACCGCTTGCTAGAAAAGAACTTTATCATTAAGGAACCTAGAAATATGATTGAGGGGTCAAAGTGAAGTTTATGTTTAGTGATCCTCCCATAAAGGTTCTATGAGTATCTATTATGATAGTAAAGTATGGAAACGTGATATGTGACTAGTGAAGATAGTATTGCTTGCAACGGTTTTGGTTTTAAGGGGGTTGGGGGACACTCACTGAGCGTGTGGTTGCTCATCCCATTACTCTTCCCCCTTTTCCCCAGGTTTTCTTTCTGACGGGAAGAAGTTGAGTTAGATAAGTCCAGAAGGAACCTATCGTTGCTTACAAGGCATCATATGTGCTCATTTAAAGGGATGTAATGTAGTCAGATAAGTCCAGAAGGAACCTATCGTTTCTATCTTACGCGTTTAATGAAGTCATGTAATGTACTCTTAGATAATAAAGGTCTGTAAACGATTATTCTAGTTCATGTAATGCATATGGTATAAAGGTCGCTCTGTATGGCCATCTGAGCCAACCATCAAGTTAGTTAGATGTCTTCTTGGCTTAATTCAGTTATGTTTTGGGATGTAAATCTTAATACTCCGGTTTTGTTAACCATTGAGTTGTATCTTCCATTTCTTATTTATTCATAAATCAATCTGGTTGGTGTACTCTGAGCGAGTGGCTCGTTGAGTTATGAACTCCGGCGTGTGGCCGTTGGGCTATGTTTTATATGTTTACACTTCCGTTAATCTACAGGGACTTATTGTAAGGCGTTTTAGTCTGGAAACGGTCAGTTTTCAGGGGAAACTCTGCCTGTTTCATTCCAGAATTTAAGTAAGAAGTTAGGAAAACGTAACGCTTCTGGCCTAGGGGCTGGGGGTGTTACATTGATGGTATCAGAGCAAAGGTCCTGCGACCATAGGCCGCGACTTAAGTCTTGCATTCATATAGTCCAATAGGAACGCATTCATAATGACGTGATATATGCCTACTAGGTCTACAATTGTGCGTTGAATGTGAATCTTGGCATATTCAGCTAGCTAGGTACTGCTCGAGTGAGCTCACTAATCGAGTGAACGAACGAATTGTTGACGGTGTAAGCCGAGTAACTTATTTTCTCATGAATGAGTTAAGTATTAGTCCAATCGAAGGTTGTTTGTTTATTTGCTTATACGCCTTGACGGTTTGAAATTGAATGATTGGAAAGTCTTAACTCTAAGCCCATCTTTGCCCCCGAAGTACGATTTGCTCCTCGGGCCCCATAATGGAGTGAGTAGACGTACTTAATGGTTGGTAGGGATAGGCTAGAGGCAGATGGACTATTTCTCGTTTGAAAACCTAGAGATTTTGAAAGTTGAGACTTTTCTAAATAGTGAATTAAGATGTTTGCTTCGCATTGAAAGACCCTTCTAATTATGTGGTTAGGTTTTAATGCCGCATTTGAAAGCTTGCATTTGCTTTATAATCACACTCGAGTCTCTGCTACTGTTGTAAGTTTCTATGCGAAACTAAACGTTTTGAATGCCTGTCTGCCAAGATGCGTATATTGCTTGATGTGTAAATGACAAGTTATAAGCGACTAAGAATTACCCCTCTTGACTAAAAGATTCTTTTTGTCAATAAAACCTTTTTACGTGAATGTTTGATTGTTAAGAAGGCCAAGTGACAGCTTCGTGTGTGTGCATGCCAATATGAGTGATTGTGGCAGAGTCCTGTTGATTGTGCCCTAAGTGATATCCCATGCGTGTTATTGACACTTAGATTCGTTCTTATGCCTGTTAGTCGGTGATGGCTAATTTTTAATAATTTTGACAAGTTTCAAGACATACCTTGACCTTAGTTTGCAAATGAGAAATGCAATCCTGTATGCCCTTCTAAATGCCCCCTTATGTGACATTAGTTGTGAACTTGAAACCATGGCATATTGCACAACGTACGGACCTTGAAAGCTTATATAGCCGCTTAGAATGATATGTAGGGCCAACTGTATGTTTATTAACTAACAGTAAAGTAAGTAAGCTATGTGGTGCTTCTTCGACTTGATTCCTATTGGGTATATCACTTAATTGGCCAAAGAATTCAACCTACATGAGTTGTTGCTTCGTGTAGTCATAGTTAGCTAATCCCTGCATAGCGTATAGTCCTTATGTTGTGGTTAATTGCTGATTGTGCACATATACCCTAGTGTGATTGTGCGATTGTAACCTTTGCTTTGAAATGTTTATCTCCGAATGCATCATTGAATGGCATGCTAGAATAATCATGATTGTAAGGGAGTTACTCACCTTCTATTCGAACTAAGGTCTATGCCTCTTATGTTTGATTGGAGTGATGATGTTTTGGCTTGGACGAACCCTAATACACCTAGAAAGCGAAAGGGAGGAAGAACCTAGCAGACTTTGGAATTGTACATAGTAATGATCTCCACTAAGGTAAGCGAACTACAGTGAGACCCATATGATCACCTATGGGATAGGTGTACCTTGTAGACCCTCAACACATACCTATAAGACCATTAACACCGTAGTTCTTACCCATGCTAGTTGATTGATGATCAGCCGTACGTTTTATGAGTGAATGGTACAGTAAATACACGTCATTGGAGTTGCTTATCATGAACTTTAGTTGCGTAATGGCTGGATTGATTAAGTGGTTTAACCTATGCGAACCATTGCTTGTACGATCTCTGAGTCATTACTTGTACTCCACAAGTTCTATTATCCCATGATATGGTTCGAACAACTATACACATACGCACTTAATGCATGATGTGGTGACTTAGGTGTCTATCTTCACCTTTGCTTGCCTATGTGCAATCCATGCTTGACCTGCGTTTGGTTTGGTAGGTGACTTGATTATCCAGACGAATGAAGCTTCATAGTACACGGCATGACATGACCTTTGACTCGTTGTTTGCATGCATGTATTCTTGCCGATAGCATTATCTTCTCAGTCGTTTTTATCGACATGCCATGCTAGTTCATGCCATTCATGATTCTTCATCCTTAGTGCTCTATTGTAGACCCTACGTGATGCTAATGTGAATTCGAGTGTTACTCCAAGTCCCTTCATTGTCAATGTGATGTAATATAATGTTTTTACTGCTTAGGTATGACGTGATAGCTTCCTGACCAATTGATTTGACTTCAGAGTGACCCAATATCTTGATGCCTTTGAATGGACCCGACTAAGTTAACTGCCTTCATGCGAACCTGACATGTCCTAAATAAGTTGTTATGAATGAAAGGGCCTAAAAGTTAGCTGGGACTGATGTACAAACATCGGAATGATGGTGCATATGTTTTCCTTTTGTAAATTGCTTGCCATGTATGTTTTAGATGCATTCATGCTCCCCAAGACTCCTAAGCTTAAGAATATTGGATTGCTAATACTATGCAATTCCATTGTGCTTAAATGATACTATGTGGTGCTATGTGACATTTCTATTACTCTAAATGTGTTATAGTAGTCTCCATGTTAATCATTGTGATTCCAATAGTAACTTGAATTCATGTTTTAGAATGAGACCGCTAGTGTATGACCTTAAGATGTCATGGTCTCAATTGTCGTGCCTTTAAATGCCCACCTATAGATGCATATGCATAGAATTATTGCTTGCCATGCGAACTGAGTCTAGATCATTGAAAATCTATGTTTCATTTTCAAAACAAACTCAATATGGTTGTCCATGCCAACTCATTTGCCCCTCTTCAATGCGATTTGCCCTCGGCGCCTAAATAGAGTGAGTAGACGCTTGAAGAGGACTGGCGAGGAGGAGACTGGATACCATAAGACATTTTCTTTTGATTTAAAAAGAAGCAGTGATTGCAAAAAGGAACCTTTTGGAAACCTACCATGTAGATCTCACCTGCGCACATTCATTTTAGGAAAGAGCGAATTTAGAATTAGAATTTCGAGGACGAAATTCTTTTAAGGGGGGAAGAATGTAAGACCCACCTTCGTTATTTTTACGTTAAGCTGCCTGTCTTGCTTTTACGTTATGAAATCGTATTTTTAGTAACTGTGTGAGTTTTTAACGATTAAATTCATTAAAAAGAACGATTATTTGATTAACGTTATTATGGATGTTACCTATTTATAAAACCTTTGAATCAACGCTAAACCGAGTTTTTTTTAAAATCGTTTTCGTTTTACTTGGCCGATTCCCAAAGTTTAAACCGAAATGTTCATTGTGGGTCGTTTCAGTCGGGTTTAGCCCAACCATTAGCGAGTACGGGACTGGAGTTTAGTAGAATGATGTCAATTGAGCCCCAAAAAAAAAAGAAAAATAAAACAAAAAGGGAACGGGGGCACGCCGGGCCTCAGAAGCCCGAGACCCCAACGCCTCCCCTCTCGTTCTCGCTCTCTGCGCTCCCTCACGCTCTCTCTCTACCGCAGCTCTCTCTCTCTAGAATCTCTCTCTCTCACCGGCGACCGGCCATCTGGCGTTGCCACCGACCAGCACGCGTCACCGGCGAGACAAAGGGACCACCGGTCCCCCACACGCGTCCTCCACCAGCCCCTTTCCTCCGCTTCTCATCGCGAAACAGAGCCATGTTTTGGTGGCCTGAAAACGCCACCCACGTGCCGGAAATCGGCCAAACGCCTCCAAACGACCTCTTCTATAGATTAAGGGACCAATTTCACTTCAAACCCCACGCAGAAGGGCTTGATTTCGAGAGCTAGGGTTCGATTTTGGGAAGCACACGGGCCACGGTTTCGGTCCAGCAACGTGGGTATGAGTTAGGGCGTGCAATTGCTGCTACTAGGGCTGAATTTAGGCTGAGTCAGGTGGGTGTTCTTCGCCTCCTAAACTAATATTAATTTTCAAACGAATTTCAGCAGATTGATGCTGCATGTTAAGTTAGGGTTTGACAAATTCGTTAGTAATTTCAAGAAATGAGCTGCTCATGCTTAGGTTCGATTCATTTGGTTGATTTATGCCTGAAATTGTAAATCGATGCGAATTATGTGCATTTAACCTTGACTCGAGTTAAACTAACTAATGCATGTAAACGAATTAAATTCGAAGCTATTGAAATATGTTTAGTTTTCACTCGAACCTCTGTTCTCTATACATTCATGCTTAGGAAAGTTGCTTCGAAATGTATCGTATATGTTTAGAATCAAATTATGCTTGATTTATTGAATAAAGTGTTGTCGATTCATGAATAAATGTGGCCATATGAACGCTTGTTGTAGTGCACCGCTGAATGGTGCTGGATGCTCAGGTAAGAACCTAAACTTCACCCTTTATCTTTATAAGCTAATAGGATAATATGTTGTGATTAATGAAACGATGAATCGAGTTGGTAGTTAGATGGTTTGCGGAAAGAATCATGAGCGTTCGAGGTCCTGTGGTACGGTGCTTGTGAGGAGGGAGTTCGGATTGTGAAATTACCGCAATCGTGTGGACTGCGAGGCCATGTGTGGCTCATTGTGCTGAAATGATTATGAAGTGTTTGAATGTGAAACGTGTGAATCCCTTTTCCCCTTTCATATCTAAGATGCATTATGTGTGAAAGTGTGGTGATTTGATAAAGAACGTTTCTCGTGTTTTCAAACTAATAATAGCCATGATTAATAGCAAGCAATGGCCTATTTTCGCTATACAAACAGTATTTGAGAGTGAACCTGCTTGAACGGGGGAATCCCTAAAACGGTTTAGAAAAGTGTGAGTTATGTGATAAATGATTTTACCAAAAGACACAACAAAATTATTAGCCGTTATGGCCGATACGCTTTAAGTGGCTAAGATAATGTGCTGCGGACAATATGATATGATGTAATATTAACCTAGGGGATAAGTCCGGATAAACCCTAGAGGCCCTGACGAGGGCTAATGTAATGGTCCGATATGTTATATGCAGCCATCCCGGGAGTAAGAGCTTAAGCGTGAGCGTTAGGTCTCACTATGGGGTTGAGAATAGTTCTCACCCAATCAGCACCCTGTAATGATCTTATGCCAGAAGTACTTTCATACTAAGTTAAGAAAAGCAATTGGCCCTTTGCCATTTTTAAACGATTAAAAAGGAAAGGAAGTTCTTTTTATGGGCCCAAAAGGCTATATGGAATGATGTATGAAAAGCTTATAAGGGTCGTTACACGACCAAACGAAATGAAACTTCCTTTGAAGACTAAGAAAACGTTTTCAACGAAAGAAAGAAAGCTTTCAATGAATGAGTTATGAAATGATCCTCAAGCATGTTTGAATGTGGATTCTTAGCCTATGTATTGAAAGAAAGCTTTCAATGGATGCATTATGAATGATTCTTAAGTATGGTTGAACGTGGATTCTAATCTTATGTGGCATCATTCTTATCCATAGCAAATCTGTCTGATTTAAAGTGTATGAGATGAGAAAGAAAGTTATAGCACGTTAAAAATTCCATGAATGAAGGCGTCTCTTCCTAAAAGAATGAACGTTGATATGTGAATAGCATGCGAGGGTGTCATATAGCTTAATATGATGTTTAAAGGTACTTAAATGCTTGATATGTGTTTATGTGTGTGATATGTATATTATATGAATGAAATGCCAAGAAAAGTGTATTTATGAAAAGGGATAACCTTAGATACACATCATATGATTGAGGGTTCATGTGTAGTTTAAATGGAGTGTTAGGAAGTTATATTATGAAAAGAAAAGATCCTTATACTTAGCCTTCGATGCTTACTCGCGTGCCTAACTGCTTGCTAGAAAAGAACTCTATCATTAAGGAACCTAGAAATATGATTGAGGGGTCAAAGTGAAGTTTATGTTTAGTGATCCTCCCATAAAGGTTCTATGAATATCTATTATGATAGTAAAGTATGGAAACGTGATATGTGACTAGTAAAGATAGTATTGCCTGCAACGGTTTTAGTTTTAAGGGGGTTGGGGGACACTCACTGAGCGTGTGGTTGCTCATCCCATTACTTTTTCCCCTTTTCCCCAGGTTTTCTTTCTGATGGGAAGAAGTTGAGTCAGATAAGTCCAGAAGGAACCTATCGTTGCTTACAAGGCGTCATATGTGCTTATTTAAAGGGATCTTACGCATTTAATGAGGTCATGTAATGTACTCTTAGATAATAAAGGTCTGTAAACGATTATTCTAGTTCATGTAATGCATATGGTATAAAGGTCGCTCTGTATGGCCATCTGAGCCAACCCATCAAGTTAGTTAGATGTTTTTTTGGTTTAATTTAGTTATGTTTTGGGATGTAAATCTTAATACTCCGGTTTTGTTAACCATTGAGTTGTATCTTCCATTTCTTCTTTATTCATGAATCAATCTGGTTGGTGTACTCCGAGCGAGTGGCTCGTTGAGTTATGAACTCCGGTGTGCGGCCGTTGAGCTATGTTTTATATGTTTACGCTTCCGTTAATCTACAGGGACTTATTGTAAGGCGTTTTAGCCTGAAAACGGTCAGTTTTCAGGGGAAACTCTGTCCGTTTCATTCCAGAATTTAAGTAAGAAGTTAGGAAAACGTAATGCTTCTGGCCTAGGGGCTGGGGGTGTTACAAGTATAATATCCAAACTTTTGGGAGATGCTTGTTTCTTTCAATTACTTTGATATTGAACAAACACAAAGAATCACTCATTGATAAAAGTGAAAATCTAAACACCACAATTGATAAACTCAGTTGAGTTGAAAAGCATGTTCATTTTGAATTGGCTCATAATCAACCTCCACCTAAGCTGCATACTAAAATTTCAAATGAACAATCTCATATATGGAAGAGTACAATTAAGCATTCTAAGGAGCCTGACAAACAAAGCAATGTTTGGGATCTTAATTTAAACCATTGCATGGCCCAACAATAGAATGCTGCAGATATTTAAGGAAGATGTTCGTGAAACATTAGCATTGCTATGGGTCCGTTAGACGCTCACGTAGCCTCGACGTGCGATCCAAAAAATAAATACACCAAACTCCTTGAAGTATGCACAAGAAGGTGGAATCTTGGAAGAAGAGGGACACCAAAAGTAGGGATGATGCATGAACAAATTCCATAAAAGGAGACTATGGAGAAGAATTCAAAAGAGACTTTGTGTTATATGTATATTATCAAACATATGAATGACGACTATTTCTTCGTTATATTGTATTCATTGGTGGAATTTAACTAAGTTGCTAACTGCAATTTGTGTGCGTATCTCTTGCAATGTTTGAATGACACAGTAGTAGAATTGAAACAAAATCACACGAGATATTTTAGAGGCGCCACTCATGTTTCTCATGGTTAGTGAAATCACTTCTATGTTCATTTCCCTATGTGAAACGTTGATGTTCTTCATTGAATTAGTGGCTTATGTGAACAATATCATTTATTGACTTACATGTATTTGTTCATTACCCGACATTTACCTGTTCGATAATGTCTGCTATGTCGTTCATTCTAAGTACAAACTAACACTTGTCCTTGCTATGAATTATAGCTCCTTTATTTGGATAGAGTTGAGTTTAGAGGAAAGACAAGTAAAGACCGATGGTTTGCCACGGCAAACATCGGACAATGTTGTAGTTGAACAAAAGAATAAAGACAAGAAGAAGTTCATTGGGGAGCATGGAAGGGGCAAGATAATTGACAGAATGGACCATCAAACAATCATTCGTGAAGCTAAAGCTGACTTACAAGAGGAATTGGCAAGCGTGGGATGGGAAAAGCATGTGCGCACCTAGCCTTCTGCATCAACTCATGGCCCTCTACCAACCCTTCCACCTCCATGGCCAGAATGTGGAACTGAAAAAGATCCTCGAATAGTAGGGCCCAAAGATTTAATTCGCTTTATTTTTTTGCAATGATATATTTGGCTTTTAAAAAAGATAAGATGGCTGATAATGCTATAAAGGTGCATGCGCTTGTAGTTTCATACAAGAAATTACAATAGACAGTATAAATATTGTGAACCTAGGAGCATATGCTCCCGGGATACATGTATATTTTATTAACATGCTGGCATTGCAATTAAAAAAAAAAAAATTAAACACAAAACCAATAATACCTCCATTCAATACCTCGTCTAACTCTATTCAAACCCTGAGTACCATCCTGTGATCAGCTTCCTCCCTTGATTTTTATCTATTTTATATGAACAATCGCGAATTCCAGCACAACATCTTCTCGGTCTAGCCAATTACAACAATTACGGCGTTTGAGTGTGGGTTAATTTAGTTTGAATGCGATTTTGGGTTGGACAATTGCCGACAGGTGTTCCCAATATCTATTTTTCCGATGGGGCCAAGCAGAATTCCGACGAGCTTGTTCAAGTCGTGCTAATCGATGAACAAACCAAGAAAAAACTACTCACGAGAGAAAATATAGGTATAATATCAAAACTTCTAAGAGATGCTTGCCTCTTTTAATTTCATTGATATGGAACAAACCCAAAGAATCACTTAGTCACAAAAGTAAAAATCTTAACATCACAATTGACGAACTCACTCGATTGAAAAGCGTGTTTATTTTGAATTGATTCATAATCATCCTGCATCTAAACTGCAAATTAGAAGTCCCAATGGACAATATCAGTTACGGAAGGATACAAACAAGCATTCTAAGAAGCCTGACAAAGAAAATAATGTTTGGGATGTTAATCTAACCCATAGCATGGCCCGACAATAGAATGCTAGAGATAATTGAGGAAGATGTTCACGCAACATTGGCCTTGACTGTGGGCCCATTAGAAGTTTACAGAGCCTCGACATACGGAGCAAAAAATAAATACACAAAACTCCTTGAAGTATGGAGGAGAAGGTGGAATCTTGGAAGAACGGGGGCACCAAAAATAGGGATGATGGTTGAACAAATTCTACAAAGAGGAGACTATGGAGAAGAATTCAACAAAGATTTTGTCTTATATGTATATTATTAGAAAAATGAATGACAATTGTTTCTTCATAATATTGAAGTCGTTGCTGCATCTTAAATAAATAGCTACCCACAATTAGTTTGCACATCTCTTGCAATGTCTGAATGACACAGTAGTGGAATGGAAACGAAATCGCATGAGAAATTTCAGAGGTGCCGCTCGTGTTTCTCATGGCTAGTGAAATCACTCCTTGCTCATTTCTCTATGTGAAACATTGCGGTTCATCAATCAATTACTGGCTTATCTAAACAATGTCATTCATTGATTTACATGTATTTGTTCATTACCCAACATTTACTTGTTCGCTAATGTCTGCCATATCATTCAATCTAAGATGTACAAACAAATATTGATCCTTGCTATGAATTATAGCTCCTCTACTTGGATAGAGTTGAGTTTAGAGGAGAGAGAAGTAAAGATTGATGGTTTCTCACATCGAACATCGGACAACTGATGCAATTGAACAAAACAATAAAGACAAAAAGAAGTTCCTTGGGGAACATGGAAGGGGCAAGACAATTGACACAATAGACCATCAGACAATCATCCGTGAAGCTGAAACTGACTTACAAGAGGTATTGGAAAGCGTGGGATGAGAAAACCATCTGCGGATCGAGCCTTCTACATAAACTCATGGCCCTCCGCTAGCCCCTCAGCCTCAATGGCTAGAATGTGGAAGTGAAAAAGAACATCTAATAGCAAGGCCAATGATCGAATTTGTTTTATTTTTTTGTTTCATGAGATATTTGGCTTTTAAAAAACATAAGATAGCTAATGATGCTATAACAGTGCATGGGCTCGTAGGCGTATAAAAGAAGTTGCAATCAACAGTATAAATATTACAAGCCTGGGAGCATATGTTCTGGGGATGACATGTATATTGTATTAACACATTGGCATTGTAATTTTTAAAAATAAAAATAAAACCTAAAATTAAAATTGCCTCCGTTCGATACCTCTTCTAATCCTATTCAAGCACTGAGTTCCATTCATGACCGAAATTCCTCCTTCGATCTTTATCTATTGTATGAGAATAATCATGAATTCTAGCACCACATCCTCTCGGTCCAGCAATTTACAACAATTATGGCGTTTGTGTCTGGGCCAATAAATTTCATTTGCGATTTTGGGTTGGATAATTTTCGGCAAGTGTTCCCAGTATCAATTTTGCTTGTGGATGCAAGTAGAATTCCAAGGAGCTTGTCTAATTCGGGCTAATAGATGAACAAAGTAATAAAGAACTACTCACTCACAAGCGGAAACACAACTATAATGTCCAAACTTTTGAGAGATGCTTGTTGCTCTTAATTGGTTTAATATTGAGCAAACCCAACGAATCACTTAATGACAAAGGTAAAAATCAAAACATCACAGTTGATAAACTCACTCGAGTTTAAAAGCATGTTTATTTTGAACTGGCTCATAATTAACCTCCATCTAAGGTGCAAGTTAGAATTTCAAATGAACAATCTTCGTTACAGAAGGGTATAAATAAGCATTCTAATATGCCTAACAAAGAAAACAATGTTTGGGATGTTATTCTGAACCACAGCATGGCCGGACAAAAGAATTCAAAAGAGCCTTTATGTTATATGTATACTATCAGAAGTATAAATAACGGCTATTTCTTCATAATCTTGACATTGTTGGGGGCTCTTAATTAAATTGCTAACCATAATTGGTGTGCATCACTCTTACAATGTCTGTGTGACATAATGGTGGAATGGAAACAAAATCACACAAGATATTTCAGAGGCGCCACTCCCGTTTCTCATGATTAATGAAATCACTCCTACGCTCATTACTCTATGTGAAACATTGACGCTCTTCATTGAATTAGTGGCCTATCCAAACAATATCATTCATCGATTTGGATGCATTTGTTTGTTACCCAATATTTACTGGCTCGCTAATGTCTGCTGTGTCATTCATTCTAAGATGTACAAGCTAACATTTATCCTTGATGCGAATTACAGCTCCTTTATTTGGATATAGTTGAGTTTAGAGGAAAGAGACGCAAAGACCGATGGTTTCCCACAACATACATTGGACATCGGATGCAGTTGAACAAAAAACTAAGACAAAAACACGTTCCTTGGGGAGAATGGAAGGGGCAAGAGAATTGACAGAATAGACCATCAGATAATCATTTGTGAAGCTAAAAATGACTTACAAGAGGAATTGGCAAGCATAGGATGTGAAAACCATGTGCGCACCAAGCCTTCTACACCAACTCATGGCCCTCTGCTAGCCCCTCAGCCACAATGGCCAGAATGTGGAAGTGAAAGAGAGCCTCCAATAGCAGGACTGAATGATCTAATTTGTTTCCTTTTTTTTTAAATAATATATTTGGCTTTTAAAAAAGATAACATAGCTGATGATGCTATAAAGTAGCATGGGCTCATAGGTGTATACAAGAAATTACAACCAGTGGTATGAATATTACAGACCTAAGAGCATATGCGCCCGGGATGACATGTATATTATATTAACATCCTAGCATTGCAATTTTTAAAAATAAAAAAAACACAAGGCCAACAGTGCCTCTGTTCGATACCTCTTCTAATCATATTGAAACACTGAGTTTCGTCCATGGCTGAACTTCCTCCTTCAATCTTTATCTATTTTATGGGAACAATCGTGAATTCCAACACCACATCTTCTCGGTCTAGCCAATTACAACAATTACAGCATTTGGGTGTGGGCTAACTGGGTTCCATTACGATTCTGGGCTAGAAAATTTCCGGCAAGTGTTCCCAGTATCAATTTTTTCGGTAAAGAATCACTTGTACACAAATGTAAAAATCTAAACATCACAATTGGTAAACTCACTCAAGTTGAGAGGCATGTTCATTTTGAATTGGGTCATAATAACCTCCATCTAAGCAGCACCTTATATTTTCAAATGAGTAATCTCATTTCTGGAAGGGTACAAATAAGCATTCTAAGAAGCCTGACAAACCAAATAATGTTTAGGATGTTAATCTAAACCATAGCGTTGCTTGACAATAGAATGCTGGAGATAATTGAGGAAGATGTTCGTGTAACGTTGGCGTTGCCTCTGGGTCCGTTGGAAGTTCACGTAGCCTCGACGTGTGAACCAAAAAGGAAATACACCAAACTCCTTGAATTATGAGTAGAAGGTGGAATCTTGGAAGAATAGGGACATAAAAAGTAGGGATAATGGTTAAACAAATTCTACAAACAGAGACTATGGAGAAGAATTCAAAAGAGACTTTGTGTTATATGTGGATCATCAGAAGTACGAATGATGATTGTTTCTTCATAATATTGAAGTCGTTGGTCGATGTTATCTGAATACGTAACTACAATTAGCGTGCATATCTCTTGCAATGTCAGAATGACACAGTAGTGGAATGGAAACAAAATGGCATGATATATTTCAGAGATGCCACTCTTGTTACTCATGGCTAGTGAAATCACTTCTACGTTCATTTCTTTATGTGGAACGTTGCTGCTCTACATTTAATTAGTGGCTTATGTAAACAATATTGTTTATTGATTTATGTGTATTTGTTCATTACCCAACATTTACTTGTTCGCTAATGTCTGATATGTCATTCATTCTAAGATGTACAAACTAACATTTGTCCTTGGTATGAATTAGATCTCCTTTATTTGGATGGAGTTGAGTTTAGAGGAAAGAGATGCAAAGGTCGATGGTTTCCTACAGCAAACATCGGACAACTGATGTAGTTCAATAAAAGAATAAAGATAAAAAGAAGTTCCTTAGGGAGCATGGAAGGGGCAAGGCAATTGGCAGAATAGACCATCAGACAGCCATTCATGAAGTTGATACTAACTTACAAGATGAATTGGCAAGCATGTAATGAGAAAACTATGTGCACACCGGGCCTTCTACATTAAGTCATGGCCCTCTGCCAGCCTCTCCGCCACCATGGCCAGAATGTGGAACTGAAAGAAAACCTCCAATGCAGGGCTGATGATCCAATTTGTTTTTTTTATTGATATATTTGGCTTTTAAAAAAGATAGCATGGTTGACGATGCTATAAGGGAGCATGGGCTTGTGGGTGTTTACAAGAACTTACAATCAGCAGTTTGACTATTATAGACCTGGGAGCATATGCTCCCGGGATGACATGTATATTATATTAGTACGTTGGCATTGTAATGTTTAAAAATAAAAATAAAGCACTAAACAACCCTACCTCCATTCGATACCTCTTCTAATCCTATTTAAACGCTCAGTTCCATCCATGGTTGAACTTCCTCCTTTGATCTTTGTCTATTTTATAGGGATAATCGCAAATTCCAGCACGATATCTTCTCAGTCCAGCAAATTGCAACAATTACGGCGTTTGGGTGCAGGTTGATTAAGTTCGATTCTGATTTTGGGTTGGATGATTTTCGCTAAGCAGAATTCCGGTGGGCCTAAGTGGAATTTCAATGAGCTTGTTCAATTTGGGCGAGTAGAAGAACAAACCAAGAGAAAACTACTCACTTACAAAAGCAAACATAAGTATAATATCCAAACTTTTAAGAGATGCTTGTTGCTTTCAATTGCTTTGATACTGAACAAACATAAAGAATCACTTATTCACAAAAGTAAAAATCTAAGCATCACAATTGACAAACTGACTTAAGTTGAAAAGCATGTTCATTTTGAATTGGCTCATAATCAACCTCCATCTAAGCTGCAAATTAGAATTTCAAATGAACAATCTCAGTTACGAAAGGGTATAAATAAGCATTCTAAGAAGCCTGACAAACAAAATGATGTTTGGGGTGTTAATCTAAACCATAGCATGTCCTGACAATAGAATATTGGAGATAATTGAGGAAGATGTCCGTGTAACTTTGGCATTGCCTGCGGGTCCATTATAAGCTCACGTAGACTCGACATACTAACCAAAAAATAAATACACCAAACACCTTGAATTATAGAGGAGAAGGTGAAATCTTGGAAGAACAGGAACACTAAAAGTGGGGATGATGGTTGAATAAATTCTGTAAAGAGGACACCATGGAGAAGAATTCAAAAGAGACTTTGTATTTTATGTGTATTATTAGGAGTATTAATGATGACTGTTTCTTTATAATATTGAAGTCGTTGGTGGATGTTAACAAAATAGATAACTACATTAGTGCACATATCTCTTGTAATGTCTGAATCCCATAGTAGTGGAATGGAAACAAAATCACACCAGATATTTCAGAGGGCCATTTTTGTTTCTTGTGGTTAGTGAAATCACTCCTACGTTCATTTCTCTATATGAAACATTGATGCTCTTCATCGTATTAGTGGCTTATCTAAACAATATTGTTTATTGATTTAGATGTATTTGTTCATTAGACAATATTTACTTATTCACTAATGTCTATTATGTGATTCATTCTAAGATGTACAAACTAACATTTATCCTCGCAATGAATTATAGCTTCTTTATTTGGATAGAGTTGAGTTTCGAGGAAAGAGAAGCAAAGGCCGATGGTTTCCTATAGCAAACATCAGACAACTGATGTAGTTAAGAAAAGAATAAAGATAAAAAGTTCCCTAGGGAGCATCGAATGGCCAAGACCATTGAGAGAATAGACCATCAAACAATCACTCGTGAAGCTGAAACTGGCTTACAAGAGGAATGGGCAACCATGGGGCGAGAAAATGATGTGCACACCGAGCCTTCTACGTCAATCATGGCCCTCTGCCAGCCCATCAGCCACCATGGCCAGAATGTGGAAGTGGAAGAGAACCTCCAATAGCAGAGCCCAATGAGCCAATTTGTTTCCTTTTTTCAATGATATATTTGGCTTTTAAAAAGGATAGCATGGCTGATGATGCCATACGGGAGCATGGGCTCGTACGTGCATATATGAAATTCCAATCAGTAGTGTGAATATTGCAGACCTTGGAGCATATGCTCCCAGGATGACATATATATTATATTAACATGCTAGCATTAAAATTTTTAGAAACAAAAATAAAACGCAAAACTAACACTGCCTCTATTCGATACCTCTTCTAATCCTATTCAAACACTGAGTTCCATTAATGGCTAAACTTCCTGCTTCAATGTTTATCTATCTTATGCAAACAATTACAAATTCCAGCACCATATCTTCTTGATCCAACCAAATACAACAATTACGGCGTTTGGGTGTGGGTGGATTAATTTCAATTGGTATTTTGGGTTGGAAATTTTCCGATAATTGTTCCGAGTATCAATTTTTCCGAATGGTCTAAGCAGAATTACGACGAGCTTGTTCAATTTGCGCCAATAGATGAACAAACCAAGAGAAAACCGCTCACTTACAAGAGGAAACACAAGTATAATGTCCAAAATTTGAAGAGATGCTTGTAGCTTTTAATTGCTTTGATAATAAATAAACCTAAAGAATCAATTGCTCACAATAGTAAAAATTTGAACATCACAATTGATAAACTCACTCGCATTGGAATGCATGTTGATTTTGAATTGGCTCATGATCAACCTCTATCTAAGTTGCAAATTAAAATTTCAAATGAGCAATCTCAGTTACGAAAGGGTACAAATAAGCATTCCAAGAAGCCTGACAAACAAAATCATGTTTGGGATGTTAATCTAAATGATAGCACGACCTGACAATGGAATACTAGAGGTAATTGAGTAAGTTATTTATGCAACATTAGCATTGACTATGCATCCATTAGAAGTTCACGTAGCCTTGACATACGAACCAAAAAATAAATAAACCAAACTCCTTAAACAATGGACAAGAAGGTGGAGTCTTGGAGGAAAAGGGACACCGGAAGTAAGGATAATGGTTGAATAAATTCTACAAAGAGGAGACAATGGAGAAGAATTCAAAAGGGACTTTGTGTTGTATGCATATTATCAGAAGTATAAATGATGACTGGTTCTTCATAATATTGAAGTCATTGATGGATGTTAACTAAATAGCTAACTACAATTGGTGTGCATATCTCTTGTAATGTCTCAATGACACAGTGGTGGAATGGATACAAACTCACATGAGATATTTCAGAGGGCCACTCCTATTTCTTATGGTTAGTGAAATCACTCCTACATTAATTTCTCTATACAAAACGTTGACGCTCTTCATTGAATTAGTGGCTTATCTAAACAATATCGTTAACTGATTTAGATATGCTTGTTCATTACCCAACATTTACTTATTCGATAATTTTTGCTATGTCATTCATTCTAAGATGTTAAAACTAACATTTGTCCTTGCTTTGAATTACAACTCCTTTATTTGGATAGAGTTGAGCTTTAAGGAAAGAGAAGCAAAGATCGTTATTTTCTATAACAAACATCGGACAACCTGTACAGTTGAACAAAAAAATAAAGATAAAAAGAAGTTCCCTGGGGAGCAACGAAGGGGAAGACAAGTGACTAGATAGACCATCAGACAATCATTCGTGAAGCTAAAACTGACTTACTAGAGGAATTGGCAAGCCTGGCATGAGAAAATCATGTGCGCACCAAGCCTTCTACATTAACTCATGGCTCTCCGCCAGCCCCTTAGCCACCATGACCAGAATGTGCAAGTGGAAAATAATCTCCAGTAACACGGCCAAATGATCCAGTTTGTATTTTTTTTAATGATATATATGGCTTTTAAAAAAGATAACATGGCTAATGGTGCCCATAATTGTGCCTGGCCTCATAGGTGCATGCAAGAAGTTGCAATCAGCAGTATGAATCTTACAGACCTGGGAGCATATGCTCATGACATGGCATGTATATTACATTAATACATTGGCATTATAATTTTTAAAAATAAAAATAAAACAAAAAACCAACACTGCCTCCATTCGATACCTCTACTAATCCTATCCAAGCACTGACTTCCCTCCACGGCTGAACTTCCTCCTTCGATATTCATCTATTTCATGGGAACAGTCGCGAATACCAACACCACATATTCTCAGTCCGGCTAATTACAACAACTATGGCATTTAGGCATGGGCTAATTAAGTTCGATTGTGATTTTAGGTTGGACAATTTCTGGTAAGTGTTCCAAGTATCAATATTTTCGGTTGGTGCAAGTGGAATTCCGACAAGCTTGTTTAATTCAAGCAAATAGATGAACAAACCAAGAGAAAAGCTACTCACTGACAAGAGAAAACACAATTATAATATCCAAGCTTTTGAGAGATGCTTATTGCTTTTAATTGCTTTGATATTGAGCAAACCCAAAGAATCACTTATTGACAAAAGTAAAAATCTAAACATCATAATTGATGAACTTACTCTAGTTGAAAAGCATGTTCATTTTGAATTGGCTCATAATCAACCTCCATCTAAGCTACAAATTAGAATTTCAAATGAACAATCTCTATTACAGAAGGGTACAAATAAACATCTTAAGAAGCCTGACATACAAAACAATGTTTGGGATGTTAGTCTAAAGCATAGCATGGCCTGACAATGGAACGTTGGGGATAATTGAGGAAGGCGGTCGTGCAATATTACCATTGGTTATGGGCCCGTTAGAAATTCACATAGCCTCGACATGCAAACCAAAAAATAAATACACCGAACTCCTTGAATAAGAGAGGAGAAGGTGGAATTATGGATGAACGGGGACACCAAAAGTAGGGATGATGGCTGAACAAATTCTACAAAGAGGAGACTATGTAGAAATAATTCAAAAGAGTGTTTGTGTTGCATCTATATTATCAGAAGTGTGAATGACGACTGTTTCTTCGTAATATTGAAGTCATTGGTGGATGTTAACTAAATAGCTTACTACAATTGGTGTGAACATGTCTTGCAATGTCTGAATGCCATAGCAGTGAAATGGAAACAAAATCACGCCAGATATTTCAGAGGGGCACTCCGGTTTCTCATGGTTAGTGAAATCACTCCTACGATCATTTCTTTATATGAAACATTGATGCCCTTCATTGAATTGGTGGCTTAGCTAAACAATATCGTTTATTGATTTAGATGTACTTGTTTATTGGCCAACATTTACTTGTCCGCTAATGTCTATTATGTCATTCATTTTAAGATGTACAAACGAACATTTATCCTTACAATGAATTCTAGCTCCTTTACTTGGATAGAGTTGAGTTTCGAGGAAGGAGAAGTAAAGATCGATGTTTTCCCACAGCAAATATCAAACAACTGATGCAGTCGAACAAATGAATAAAGATAAGAAGAATTTCCCTAGGGAGCATCAAAGGGACAAGACAATTAATAGAATAGACCATCGAACAATCATTCGTGAAGTTGAAACTGACTTACAAGAAGAATTGGCAAGCATGGGATAAGAAAACAATGTGCACACCGAGCCTTTTGCATCTACTCAGGGCCCTCCGCCAGTCCCTCAGCCACCATGGCCAGAATGTGGAGGTGAAAGAGCACCTCCAATAGCAGGGCCCAATGATCCAATTTGTTTCCTTTTTTTTAATGATATATTTGGCTTTTAAAAAAGATAGCATGGCTAATGATGCCATAAGGGAGCATGGGCTCATAGGTGCATGCAAAAAATTTCAACCAGCAATGTGAATATTATAGACCTAGGAGCATATGCTCTCAGGATGACATGTATATTATATTAACACGCTGTCATTGCAATTTTTAAAAATGAAAATAAAACACAATACCAACACAGCCCCTATTCAGTACCTCTTCTAATCTAATTCAAACACTGAGTTCCATCCATGGCTAAACTTCCTTCTGCGATCTTCATCTATTTTATGGTAAAAAATGTGAATTCCGGCACCAGATCTTCTCAGTCCAGCCAATTACAACAATTATAGCATTTGGGTGTGGGCCAATTAAGTTCAATCGTGATTTTAGGTTGGGCAATTTCCGACAGGTATTACCAATATCAATTTTTCTGGTAGTCATAGCAGAATTCAGACGACCTTGTTTAATTCGCACCAATAGATGAACAAACCAAGAAAAAACTACTCACTTACAAGAGGAAGTACGAGTATAACATCTAAATTGTTGAGAGATGCTTATTGCTTTTAATTGCTTTGATACTGAACAAACCCAAAGCATCACTTATTCGCAAAAGTAAAAATCTAAACATCATAATTGATAAACTCACTCCAGTTGAAAAGCATGTTCATTTTTGATTAGCTCATAATTAACCTCTATTTAGCCTGTAAATTAGAATTTCAAATGAACAATATTCGTTAAGGAAGGGTACAAATAAGCATTCTAAGAAGTCTAACAAACAAAACAATGTATGGGATGTTAATCTAAACCATAGGTTGGCCTCACTATAGAATGCTGGATATAATTGAGGAAGACGTTCGTGCAACATTTGCATTGGCTATAGCTTCGTTAGAAGTTCACGTAGCCCCGACATATAGACCGAAAAATAAATACACCGAACTCCTTGAATAATGGAGGAAAAGGTGGAATCTTAGCAAAACAGGGACACAAAAAGTAGGGATGATAGCTGAACAAATTTTACAAAAAGGAGACTACGGAGAAGAATTAGAAAGAGACTTTGTGTTATATGTATATTGATAGAAGTATGAATAACTACTATTTCTGCATAATATTGAAGTCGTTAGTGGATGTTAACTAAATAGCAAAGCACTGTTGGCGTGCATATCCCTTGTAATGTCTGAATCACACAGTCGTGGAATGGAAACAAAATCACACGAGATATTTCAGAGGTGCCACTCGCGTTTCTCATGGTTAGTGAAATCCCTCCTTGTTCATTTCTCTATATGAAACATTGTTGTTCTTCATTGAATTAGTGGCTTATCTAAACAATATCGTCCATTAGTTTAGATGTATTTGTTCATTACCCAACTTTTACTTGTTCGCTAATGTGTACTATGTCATTCATTCTAAGATGTATAAACTAACACTTATCTTTGCCACAAATTATAGCTCCTTTATTTCGATAGAGTTGAGTTTAAGGGAAAGAGAAGTAAAGACTGATAGTTTCCCACTGTAAACATCGAACAACTGGTGCAGTTGAATAAAGGAATAAATACAAAAAGAAGTTCCTTGGGGAGCATGGAAGCGGTAAGATAATTGACAGAATAGTACATTAGACAATCATTTGTGAATCTAAAATTGACTTACAAGAGGAATTGGCAAGCATGGGATGAGAAAACCATGTGCGCACCGAGGCTTCTGCATTAACTCATGGCCCTCTGCTAGCCCCTCAACCTCCATGGCCAGAATGTGGAAGTGAAAGAGAATATCCAATAATAGGGTCCAGTGATCCAATTCATTGTTTTTTTAACGATAAATTTGGCTTTTAAAAATGATAACATAGCTGATGATGCTATAAGGGTGCATAGGCTTGTCGGTGCATGCAAGAAGTTACAATCAACAGTATGAATATTACAGACCTGGGAGCATATGCGCCCAGGATGACATGTATATTGTATTAGCATGTTGGCATTGTGATTTTTTAGAAATAAAAATAAAACACAAAACCAACACTGCCTCCATTCGATACCTCCTCTAAACCTACTCAAACACTAAGTTCCATCCATGGCTGAACTTTCTCCTTTGATCTTTATCTATTTTATGTGAATATTTATGAATTCCAATACCTCATATTCTCTGTCTAGCCAATTACAACAATTATGGCATTTGGCTATGGGCTAATTAAGTTCTATTATGGTTCTTGGTTGGACAATTTCCAGCAAGTGTTCCCAGTATCAAGTTTTGTAGTAGGTGCAAGCAGAATTCCGATGAGATTGTTCAATTTGAGCCAATAGATGAACAAAGCAAGAAAAAACTACTCACTTATAAGAGGAAACACAAGTATAATATTCAAACTTTTGAGAGATGCTTACTGCTTTTAATTGCTTTGATACTGAACAATCCCAAAGAATCACTTACGCACAAAAGTAAAAAGCCAAACATCACAATTGATAAGCTCACTTGAGTTGAAAAGCATTTTCATTTTGAACTTGCTCATAATCAACCTCCATCTAAGCTACAAATTAGAATTTCAAATGAACAATCTCAGTCATGGAAGGGTACAAATAAGTGTTCTAAGAAGCATGACAAACAAATAATGCTAGGGATGTTAATCTAAACCATAGTATGGCCTAACAATGGAGTGCTAGAGATAATTGAGAAAGATGTTCGTGCTACATTAACATTGCCGATAGGTCCATTAGAAGTTCACATGGCTTGGACATACGGGCCAAAAAATAAATATACCAAACTCCTTAAACGATGGAGCAGGAGGCGGAATCTTGGAAGAATGGGGACACGAAAAGTAGGGATGATGGTTGAACAAATTCTACAAAGAGGAGACTGTGGGGAAATGTTCAAAAGAGACTTCATCTTACATGTATATTATCAGAAGTATGAATGACGACTGTTTCTTCATAACATTGAAGTCATTGGTGGATGTTAACTAACTAACTAACTACAATTGGTGTGCATATCTCTTACAATGTCTGTATGACACAGTAGTGGAATAGAAACAAAATCACACGAGATATTTCAGAGGTGCCACTCCTGTTTCTCATGGTTAGTGAAATCACTCCTATGTTCATTTCTTTATGTGAAACATTGATGCTATTCGTTGAATCAGTGGCTTATTTAAACATTATCGTTCATTGATTTAGATGTATTTGTTCATTACCCAATAATTACTTATTCGCTAGTGTCTGCTATGTCATTCATTCTAAGATGGACAAACTAACATTTGTCCTTACTATGAATTACAACTCCCTTTTTTGGATAGAGTTCAGTTTGGAGGAAAGAGAACCGAAGACTAATGGTTTCCCACCGCAAACATCAGACAACTGATGTACTAGAGGAAAAGAATAAAGATAAAGAGATGTTCCTCAGGGAGCATGGAAAGGGCAGGGCAATTAACAAAATAGGCCATCAGACAATCATTCCTAAAGCTAAAGCTAACTTACAACAGGAATTGGCAAGCATGGGATGAGAAAATAATGTGCACACCGAGTCTTCTGCATTAACTCCTGGCCCTCTGCCAAGCCCCTCAACCACCATGGGTAGAATGTGGAAGTGAAATAGAACCTCCAATAGCAGGACCTAATGGTCTAATTTGTTTTCTTTTTTTTAATGATATATTTTGCTTTTAAAAAAGATAAAATGGCTGATGATGCTATAGGGGAGCATGGGCTCGTGGGTGCATATAAGAAATTGTAACCAGCAGTATGAATATTATATGCTCCCAGGATGACATGTATATTATATTATCATGCTGGCATCGTAATTTTTAAAAATAAAAACAAAACACAAAACCAACACTGCCTCAATTCGATACCTCTTCTAATTCTATTCAAACACTAAGTTCCATCCGTGGCTGAACTTCCTCCTTCGATCTGATCTATTTTATGGGAACAATCGTGAATTCCAACACCATAACTTCTCGGTCTAGCCAATTACAACAATTACGGCCTTTGGGTCTAGGCTAATTAAGTTCCATTATGATTCTGGGTTGGATAATTTTCTGGCAAGTGTTTCTAGTATCAATTTCTCCTGTAGGTCCAAGCAAAATTACGACGACCTTGATCAATTTGAGCCAATAGATCAATAAACTAAGAAAAAACTACGGACTTACAAGGCGAAACACAAGTATAATATCTAAACTTTTGAGAGATGCATGTTGCTTTTAATTGCTTTGATACTAATCAAACCCAGAGAATAACTTATTCACAAAAGTAAAAATCTAAGCATCACAATGGATAAACCCACTCGAGTTAAAAAGCATGTTCATTTTGAATAGGCTCATAATCAACCTCCATCTAAGATGTAAATTAGAGTTTCAAATGAACAATCTCAGTTACAAAAGGGTACAAATAAGCATTCTAAGGAGCGTGACAAAGAAAACAACGTTTGGGATGTTAATCTAAACCCTAGCATGGCCTGACAATAGAATGCTGGAGATAACTGAGAAAGATGTTCATGCAACATTAACATTACCCATGGGTCCATTAGAAGTTCACATAGCCTTGACATATGGACCAAAAAATAAATACACCAAACTCATTGAAAGAACAAGAACGCCAAAAGTGGGGATGATGGTTAAACAAATTCTACAAAGAGTAGACTATGGGGAAGAACTCAAAAGAGACTTTGTGTTTTGTGTATATTATTAGAAGTATAAATGACGACTGCTTCTTCATAATATTGAAGCTATTGATCGATGTAAACTAAATGGCTAACTACAATTGGTGTGCATATCTCTTGTAATATCTGCACGACGCAGTAGTGGAATGAAAAAAAAATCGCACGGGATATTTCAGGGGCGCACTGCTGTTTCTCATGGTTAGTGAAATCACTCCTATGTCCATTTCACTATGCGAAACATTGATGCTCTTCATCAAATTAGTGGATTACTTATATAATATTGTTAATTGATTTAGATGTATTCGTTCATTACCCAACACTTACATGTTTGATAATGTGTGATATGTCATTCATTCTAAGATGTACAAACTAACATTTATCCTTACTATGAATTACAACTTCTTCATTTAGATAGAGTTGAGTTTAGAGGAAAGACAGGCAAAGAACGATGATTTCCCATAGCAAACATCAGATAATGGATGCAGTTGAATAAGAGAATAAAGACAAAAAGAAGTTCCCTGGGGAGCATGGAAGGGGCAAGACAATTGATAGAATAGACCATGAGACAAACATTCGTGAAGCTGAAACTAACTTACAAAAGAAATTCGCAAACATGGCATGAGAAAACCATGTGTGCACCGAGCCATCTGAATCAACTCATGGCCCTCTACCAGCCGCTCAGCCTCTATGGCCAGAATGTGGAAGTGAAAAAGAATCTCCAATAGCAGGACCTAATGATCAAATTTATTTTCTTTTCTTTTTAATGATATATTTGGCTTTAGAAAAAAAATAAACATAGCTGAAGGTGTTATAAGGGTGCATGGGCTCGTAGGTGCATACAAGAGGTTACCATCAGAAGTATGAATATTACAAACCAAGAAGCATACGCTCCTGGGGTGCATGTGTATTATATTAACATGTTGGCAGTGTAATTTTTAAAAAAAAAATAAAACACAAAACCAACATTGCCTCCATTCGATACCTCTACTATTCCTATTCAAACACTGAGTTCCATCCACAGCTGAACTTACTCTTTCGATCTTTATCTGTTTTGTGGGAACAATCGTGAATTGCAGCACCACATCTACTCGGTCGGGCCAATTACAACAATTAGGGCATTTGGGTGTGGGCTAATTAAGTTTGATTATGATTTTAGGTTGGACCATTTCCAGCAAGTGCTCCCACTATCGATATTTCCGATAGGTGCAAGAAGAATTCTGATGAGCTTGTTCAATTCGCTCTAATAGATGAACAAACCAAGAAAAAAACAACTCACTTACAAAAGGAAACACAACTGTAACATCCAAACTTTTGAGAGATGCTTGTTACTTTTAATTGCTTAGATATTGAACAAACCTAAAGAATCAGTTATTCATAAAAGTAAAAATCTAAACATCACAATTGATAACCTCACTCGAGTTGAAAGAATCTTTGTTTCAATTAGCTCATAATCAACCTCTAGCTAGGCTGCAAATTAGAATTTCAAATGAAAAATCTTAGTTATGGAGGCGTACAAATAAGCATTCTAAGAAGCCCTGACAAATAAAACAATGTTTGGGATGTTAATCTAAACCATAGCATGGCCTCACTATAGAATGCTAGAGATAATTGAGGAAGATGTTCGTGCAACATAGCATTGCCTACGGGTTCGTTAGAAGTTCACGTACCTTGACATACGGACCAAAAAATAAATACATCGAACTCCTTGAAGAATAGAGGAGAAGGTGGAATCTTGGCAAAACAGGGACACCAAATGTAGGGGTCATGGTTGAACAAATTCTACAAAGGGGAGACTACAGAAAAAAATTCACAAGAGACTTGATGTTATATGCATATTATCAGAAGTATAAATGACGACTGTTTCTTTATAATATTGAAGTTGTTGGTGGGTGTTAACTAAACAGCTAACTACAATTGGTGTGCGTATCTCTTACAATGTCTGAAGGATACTGTAGTGGAATGGAAACAAAATCACACCAGATAATCAAAGGGCCACTCCTGTTTCTCATGGTTATTGAAATCACTCCTATGTTCGTTTCTCTATGTGAAATTTTGATGCTCTTCATTGAATTAGCGGCTTATCTAACAATATTGCTTATTAATTTGGTTGTGTTTGTTCATTACCCAACATTTACTTGTTCACTAATTTCTGCTATGTCATTCATTCTAAGATGTACAAACTAACATTTATCCTTTCTATGAATTACAGCTCCTTTCTTTAGATAGAGTTGAGTTTTGAGGAAAGAGAAGTAGAGACCAATGGTTTTCCACATCAAACATCGGACAACTGATGTAGTTGGAACAAAAATTAAGGACAAAAAGAAGTTCCCTAGGAGCATGGAACAGTGAAGACAACTGACAGAATAGACCATCAGATAATCATTCACTAAGCTGAAAATTACTTACAAGAGGAATCAGCAAGCATGGGATGAGAAAACCATGTGCACAACGAGCCTTCTGTACCAGCTCATGGCCCTCCGCCAGCCCCCAGCCAGCATAGCCAGAATATGGAAGTGAAAGAAAACCTCTAATAGCAGGGCCAAATGATCCAATTTGTTTTATTTTTTATTAATGTCATATTTGGCTTTTGAAAAAGATAACATGGCTGATGATGCTATGAGAGAGCAAGGGCTCGTAGGTGCTTACAAGAAATTACAAATAGGAGTGTGAATATTACAGACTTGGGAGCATATGCTCCCAGGATAACATGTATATTATATTAACACACAGGCATTGTAATTTTTAAAAAATAAAAATAAAACACAAAGCCAACGTTGCCTTCGTTCCATCCTCTTCTAATCCTATTCAAACAGTGAATTCCATCCATGGATGAACTTATTGCATCAATCTTTATCTATTCTATAGGAAATCGTGAATTCTAGCACCACATTTTCTTGGTCCAGCAATTTATAACAATTATGGCATTTGGGTGTGGGCTACCTAAGTTTGATTACGATTTTGGGTTGGACAATTTCTAGCAGGTGGCCCCAGTATAAATTTTTCCAGTGGGTCTAGGCGAAATTCCGATGAGCTTGTCCAATTCGGGCTAATAGATGAACAAAACAAGAAAAAACGACTCACTTACAAGAGGAAACACAAGTATAGTATCTAAACTTTTGAGAGATGCTTGTTGCTTTTAATTGCTTTGATGCTGAACAAACCGAAAGAATCACTTATTAACAAAAGTAAAAATCTAAACATCACAATTGATGACTCACTCAAGTTGAAAAGCATGTTCATTTTTAATTGGCTTATAATCAACCTCCATTTTCTCCTCCTTGGTTTTGGTTTGCATTCGTTTTCTCTGTAAACTTTTTTTCAAAATTGTTTTGTGGGTCTTAAGGAATCGACCTCTCTATGGGTAGAAATACCAGTAGGAGTAAGGTTGCCTACAGCTGGATCTCCCGAGACCCCGCGAAAGCGGGACCCACACTGGGAGTTATTGTTGTTGTTGTTGTTGTTATAATCAACCTCCATTTGAGCTAAAAATTAGAATATCAAATGAACAATCTCTATTAGGGAAGTGTACAAATGAGCATTCTAAGAAGCCTGACAAACAAAACATTATTTAGGATGTTAATCTAAACCATAGCCTATGGTTCCATTAGAAGTTCACATAGCCTCGACATGCCAACCAAAAAATAAATGCACTAAACTCCTTTAACAATGGAGGAGAAGGTTGAATCTTGGATAAACAGGGGCACTAAAAGTAGGAATGATGGCTGAGCAAATTCTACAAAGAGGAAACTATGAAGAAGAATTCAAAAGAGACTTTGTACTATATGTATATTACCATAATTGGGAATGACGACTGCGTCTTCATAATATTGAAGTCGTTGGTGGATGTTAGCTAAATAGCTAACTACAATTGGTGTCCATATCTCTTACAATGTCTGAATGCCATAGCAGTGGAATGGAAACAAAATCACATAACATATTTCTCTAAGGGAAACGTTGATGCTCTTCATTGAATTAGTGGCTTATCTATACAATATCGTTCATTGATTTAGATGTATTTGTTTATTAGCTAAAATTTACTTCTTTGCCAATGTTTGTTATGTCATTCATTCTAAGATGTACAAACTAATATTTATCCTTACTATGAATTATATTAACACGCCGGCATTGCTATTTTTAGAAATAAAAATAAAACACAAAACCAACACTGCCTCTATTCAAAACCTCTTTTAATCCCATTCAAACACTGAGTTCCATCAGTGGCTGAACTTCCTCCTTTAATCTCTATCTATCTTATGCGAACAATTCTAAATTCCAGCACCACATCTTCTCGGTTTAGCCAATTACAACACTTACGGTGTTTGGGTGTGGGCAAATTACGTTCGATTGTGATTTTAGGTTGGAAATTTTCCGGCAAGTGTTCCTAGTATCAATTTTTCCTATGAGTCCAAGCAGAATTTCAATGAGCTTGTTCAATTTGCACCAATAGATGAACAAAACAAGAAAAACCCACTCACTTGCAAGAGGAAACAAAAGTATAATATCCAAACTTTTGAGAGATGCTTGTTGCTTTTAACAGCTTTGATAATAAACAAACCCAAAGAATCACTTACTCACAAAAGTAAAAATCTAAGCATCACAATTGATAAACTCACTCGAGTTAAAAAGCATATTCATTTTGAATTGGTTCATGATCAACCTCCACCTAAGCTACAAATTAGGATTTCAAATGAACAATCTTAGTTACAAAAGGGTACAATTAAGCATTCTAAGAAGCCTGACAAACGAAACAATCTTTAGGATGTTAATCTAAATCATAGCATGGCCAGATAATAGAATGCTAGAGACAATTAAGGAAGCTGTTCGTGCAACATTAGCATTGCCTATGGATCTGTTAGTAGTTCACGTAGCCTTGACATACGAACCAAAAAATAAATATGCCAACCTCCTTGAACAATGGATGAGAAGGTGGAGTCTTGGATGAATAGGGACACTAGAAGTACGAATGCTGGTTGAACAAGTTCTACAAAGAGGAGACAACGGAGAAGAATTCAAAAGAGACTTTGTGTTATATGTATATTACCAGAAGTATGGGTGAAGATTGTTTCTTCATAATATTAAAGTTATTGGTGGGTGTTAACTAAATAACTAACTACAACTGGTGTGCATATCTCTTGCAATTTCTAAAGGACATAGTAGTGGCATGGACAAAAAATCACACGAGATATTTCAGGGGGCCACTCCTGTTTCTCATGGTTAGTGAAGTCACTCCTATGTTCATTTCTTTATGTGAAGCATTGCTCTTCATTGCATTAGTCTCTTGCCCAAACAATATCGTTCATTGATTTAGATGTATTTGTTCATTACCCAACATTTACTTGTTCACTAGTTCCTACTGTGTCATTCATTCTAAGATGTACAAACTAACATTTATCCTTGCAATGAATTACAGGTCCTTTACTTGAATAGAGTTGAGTTTAGAGGAAAGAGAAGCAAAGAGCGATGGCTTCCCACAGCAAACATCAGACAACTGATGCAGTTGAACAAATATTAAGTCATAATTTATGCATGTTTTAAATAATTAATTTTCTTATATTATATATATTATTTTGTCTAATTTACTTTATTTTATACATTTTTTGGGTTAAGCATTAATAAAGAAAGAGGCGAAGAAAAGACATTGAAGTTCAGTTTTCATTGAAGGATTCTAGCGTAATTATCAAGTTGGTCCAAAACATAATAAATAATGAAAAATATTCTTTTCATAATGATTTACTTGGGCTAGGGTTACAAGATTACTACTCCTAATTAAAGAATTAGATAACTTGGAAAAGAAGACATCCCCCAATAAAAGAAAACCTTAACAAAATTATACTATAAATACTCCTAATCTCCGCACCTCACCTCCTCCTTCATGTCCAACCATCACCAATATCTCCCATTGTGCATCACCACAGCAGCATATCACGAACCCTTCGCCTCCACACAGATGTAGCACCTTCATGACCAACCCTCCTATCCCACTCATAGCATCATCACCACCAGACCCATCTCCCACCACACACTCCCTCATCATCTCTCACACTCCCTCATCGTCGATCATCATCACCATCAATGTTTATCATCATCAACCCACCGAACTCCCATAATTGCCTACATTCATAAATCACCAAACATCATCAGCGAATTTCACATATGGTCAACATGATTTATTTGGGTAAGTTGTGTAATTTTATTTTAAATATGAGTGAGCAATTTTCTTGTACTTAGTATAACCTATTTGAAACTATACTAAATTAATTATTTTGAAACAAGTTTTATGCTTGTTGTTTAGTTGTTTTTTATTCCATGATTCTATAACGATTAGCATTTATTGTTTATGATATTCGCGGTAGAATAATTAGAGTGCATACTAATTAGTTTAATACGAATTTATATGATAGTTTAAACGACCTTAGTACATAAAAGTTATAGTCCTTTAGGCATTAGTATCACCCTAATTGATCATGGATGGCTCAAACCCATCTCTCTTAATTAGATAATCATTATAGATCTTTGTCAAATCAATTTATTAGTCAATTGGTTACAAGAAGTTAGATGATGCTTTTCTAACACTTAATGCTCTAGTTTGATTAAATTCTTGCGCTGGTGTTAGGACTATCAAAACTAGTAGGGTTTATGTTAGGATTTGACCTAAATAAATTATAATATAAGAAAAAAGGGGAAAGATCCGCTAATGAATGTCTTCTATATTCTAACTCATGGATAAGTCAATTGGTATGTTGATGACAAATATTAATTTGCATGGTGGGTACAGATTATGCTAATTGTGTTTCATAAATTTGGTATCTTTAATAATCATTGGTTGCTTTTTAGTTAACTTCTTTAGTTCATGAGTTTTAATTCTTAAATTTATAGTTCTTAATATTAATTTCATTTACCCCCCCATAAGAGTAGTCTTTTAGGAGTGCCTTGGTAATTTTAGATAAGTTATATTTTGATTTTTAGTGCGACTAAAATTTTTAGATTTACTTTCTATTCTACTTGCCATCTATTTATCGGTTTGTTAGAAATTAGGCTCAAAGTAACTACTTTTGTTTTTTTTTTCCTGTGTTTCATTCCATTTTAAGGTTTAATTATAACCTAATCTGCTACTATTTTATTTCAGAATTTTTGGAAATCATTTCATAATTTTTCAGAATTATTTCATGAGTTAAGTAAGTGCAGGTTTTTACTTTAATAAATATGAAAATTACGTTTTAATTTTTATTTTTGGTTTTTAGGGTTTTATTAAGTCTAGAAAGTTATATTATACAAGCTGGGTAAATTGATTATTTACTTTTGTATTTAACTAAGGGCAGTTTATTGTTTCTTTAATTTCAAATATTATTTTTTATTTTAATTTATTGATTTTATCTACTTTTTTTTCTGAAATTAAGTAAATATAATTCTAGGAATATAAATTCCTAAATTTGCATAATAATAATTGATAATATTTTTTGTGACTTTTGATAGTAATTTTTTGTTTGTTACTTCCTGTTTTAATTGTCAGTTAACAGTGTACGATAATTTTCTATTTTTATTTTCCAGAATATTTAGGTTAGGTATTTACTATTTTTATTTCTAGAATTTGGCTTAGAATATTTAGTGGTATTAGTAAGTAATTTTCAAGATTTTTACTTGTTTGATTTGATTTGTTTTAGCAATTTAAAGAAGTAAAACATATTAGAGTAGTGGATTTAATTGGATTTAAACTAGCTCACTATCATAATCTTTCCTCGTGGGATGGATCCCTACTTACCTATGCTATAAATCTTATTTATAAATAAAAGCAGTGGTTTAATTTGTAACTCTATGATAAGTCTTACCAATTTTGCCGCCATTGATAAGGAAACAATAAAATCATTTAGCTTGCTTTTATTTAATTCTACTACTTTAATTGTGTTGTTTTAACTTTAATATTTTATTTTTGTAGGTTGTTTTAGTTTATGAGATCAAGGAGTGGTCGCATGATTGAAGAGCAAAAGGAGCATACGTTTGATGTGTTTGAAAGTAAAGTAAGTGATTATGAGTCTGTAAGCTACGAATCGTTAAGTTGTGAAGATATCAAAGTTGAGATGGCTACTTTATGTGAACTTGCAGCCTTAATTTGGAAACTCAATCTTTGTCGATTACTTATCCTAGATTATTAAATCTACTGCCTAACTTTCATGGATTGGCTGGTGAGGATCCACATCACCATATTAATGAGTTCATTATTACATGTTCGACCATGCAACCTAAGGGTATCACCGAGGACCAAATTAGTTTAAGAGTCTTTCCTTTCTCACTTTAGGCTAAAGCTAAAGATTTGTTGTATTACTTGCCCCCTGTAACATTCACTACATGGACCCAAGTTCATAACGCATTTTTAGAGAAATTTTTTTCCCGCATCTAGAATTCAATCCATTAGAAAAGAAATATGTGGAAATAATCAAATGAATGAGGAACCATTCCATGAGTATTGGGAGCGTTTTAATAAATTATGTGCTAGTTGTCCCAACATCAAATTTCTAAACAATTATTGATTCAATATTTCTATGAAGGTTTATTACCTACAGATAGAAATATGGTGGGTGCTGCAACGGGAGCTTTCGTTAATAAGACTCCAGCTCTGCGAGGGAATTGTTTAATATTATGACGCAAAACACTCAACAATTTGAAACTAGGTAACCCCAGTTTAGGAAGGTCAATGAGCTTAGTTTAGGTCCATCTATAGAGGCCCAGTTGCCTCAAACCATTGCTATACTAAACAAACTTGTTATTAGAGGGGTTCAAAAAGCAATGGTGTATGGTATTTACTGTTTAGATGGACATACTACTGATGCGTACCCTACATTTCAAGGGGGTGATGTGAATGCTATCTTCTCTAACCAAGGCCAAAGGAAGTATGAACCATACTCCAACACTTATAATGAAGTATTGAGAGACACCCTAACCTTAATTAGGTATGGACCTAGGAATAACCCCCCAGGTTTTGACAAACCATCATGTCAACCATCTGTTCAGAATACAACAAATTTCCTTTTACGGTAAGTCATAAAAAAAGATGGATGACCAGAAAAAGGTGATCGACACTAGGTTTCAGAACATAGAGATGATGCTTAAATAGGTCCAGGAGAGACAGATTACTACTGATACCATAGTTAGCAACCTCCTGGCCCAAATACAATATAGGTTTCCATCTCAACCATTCCAAAACCCCATAGAAAATGTGAGTGCCATAACACTTAGGAGTGGGAAAGAGTTAAAGGAACTTAGGAAGAATAGAGAGGCAGAGCATGAAACAAAGGCTGACAAACCTGAAGCTAACCAAGATCAAGACATCACCTCTAATGTTAAAGAAGTAGGTGAGGATAAGAAGGAACCTTACAAGCTATTACCACCTTTCCCTTGTAGACCGAGAGGGAAAACCCCTAAGGTAGATGAGGCAAACCAAGAAATCTTAGAAGCATTTAAGAAGGTAGAGATCGACATTCTTTTCCCAGATGCCATACAACAGGTCCCTTGTTATGCCAAGTTCCTTAAAGAGCTTTATACTGCAAAACATAAACTAAAAGGGAACGAAAAGGTAAGTGTGGGAGAAAATATATCTGCTATTTTTTAAAAAAACCTTCCCCCTAAATGTAAGGACCCAGATGTATTCTCTATTCCTTGTAAAATTGAAAACCTCTCATTTAATACAGCTATGCTTAATTGAGGAGCTTCCATCAATGTGATGCCTAAATCTGTTTATGATAAACTACACCCAGAAGAGTTAAAGAAAACTGATTTAGTCATTTAATTAGCTGAAATGAGTAATGCATACCCAGATGGAGTTTTAGAAGATGTCTTAATCCAAGTTAACGAGCTGGTTTTTCCTACTGGCTTTTATGTATTGGACATGGATAATGCATGCCAGGATCTTCCCATATTGCTTGGCAGACCATTTCTTAAAATATCTAGGACAAAAATAGATGTGCATGTAGGAACACTGACTATGAAATTTGATGGTGAAATTATTAAGTTCAATATTGATGCTATGAGATTTCTTACTGATGTAAATTATCTGTTTGCACTTGATGTGATTGATGAATTGTCCTAGGATGTTTATGAATTGTCTCATGAGGATGAATTCTTAACTGTACTTACTTACGGTTTGGATCTATTTTTGCTTTAGAATGTGCCTTACCATATTAATAGTAAGTTAGTGGGCAGTATAGAGTCATTGTTGCAATTACATGCAGTTGATAGACCTAGGAAGTTAGAATTGCCATAAAGTCATATGAAGATGCTAACATCGCGCATTTCACCCCCTAAGCTAGAGCTAAAACCATTACTTGAAAATCTTGAGTATACTTATTTAGGGGATGATGAGGGCTTACCTATTATAATCTCTAACGCATTTATATCTCAACAAGAGGTTAAACTTATTAGGGTGCTTAGAGAACATAGTGAAGCATTAGGGTGGACTTTAGCAGACCTTAAAGGACTTAGCCCGATATTATGTTCACATAAAATCACAATAGAATTAGATGCCATGCATAAGAGAGACCCTCAACGAAGACTAAATCCACCTATGATGGAGGTAGTTCAAAAAGAAATTCTTAACTGGTTAGATGCCGGAGTGATATACCCAATCACTGATTCTGAGTGGGTTAGTCATATCCATGTGGTTCCTACAAAAGGAGGGAACAACTGTAGTGCAGAACAATGAAGGTGAGTTAATACCTACTAGAGTCCGAAGTGGTTGGAGAGTGTGCAGATTATAAAAAGCTTAACAAGGTCGCAAAGAAGGACCATTTTTCATTGCCCTTTGTGGACCAGATGTTAGAGAGATTAGCTAGAAGGTCATACTCTTGCTCTCTAGATGGCTATTCAGGGAATATTCAAGTCCCTATACCTACCGAGGATCAGGAAAAGATGGCTTTTACCTGTCCTTTTGGCACTTATGCTTTTGGAAGGATACCATTTGGTTTACGTAATGCTCCTGCTACATTTCAAGGTGTATGGTGAGTATTTTTCCTGATTTTATCACCAAAATTATGGAAGTTTTCATGGATGATTTTACTGTACATGGTGATTCATTTGATGAGTGCTTGCATCATCTTACATTAGTACTTAAGCGTTGCATTGAAACTAATTTAGTGCTTAAATTTGAAAAGTGTCATTTCATGGTAGAACGTGGAGTAGTACTAGGACATGTAGTGACATCCAAGGGACTAGAGGTTGATAAGGCTAAAATAGACATCATTCAATCTTTGCCCTATGCACAGTGTGTCATGGAGGTAAAGTCCTTTTTAGGTCATGTTGGGTTTTATAGGAGATTTATCAAGGATTTTTCTACGATTGTCTCTCCTTTATATGCTTTACTTGCAAAAGATGCTTTATTTGATTTTAATGAGGACCGTAGGAGAGCTTCCGACTAATTGAAGTTGAAATTGATGACCACTCCTATAGTACAACCCCCTGACTGGGCCCTACCTTTTGAACTGATGTGTGATGCTAGTGATAAGGCAGTATAGCCGCAGTCTTAGGTCAAAGAGTATGGAAGGTACTTCATGTGGTCTATTATGCTTCTAGAACTCTAGACCCTGTATAGTGTAACTACACTACTAAAGAAAAGGAAATGTATGCTGTTGTTTTTGCTCTAGAAATGTTTTGTCCTTATCCATTGGGTGTTAAAGTTACTATTTATACTGATCATTTTGCTATTAAACATCTGTTAAGTAAGAATGACTCAAAACCTAGATTGATTATATGGGTCTTACTACTGTAAGAACTCCTATTGGAGATTAAAGATAACCCATGAGCTGAAAATTCAGTAGCTAACCATCTAAGTAGGCTAGACCATAGGGAGAGTGGTAGCCCACTAAGCGATTATTTTCCTAATGAGACTTTATATGCTATCACTGATAGGCTACCTTGGTATGCTGATATGGTTAATTATAGAGTAGTCAAAACCTTTCCTATAGACTTGTCCAGAGCTCAAAAGGAGAAGATAAGAGCTCAATCTAAATATTATGTTTGGGATGAACCATATTTGTGGAAATTTTGTGGTGATCTGATTATAAGGTGTTGTGCAGATGATATTGAATTTCATTCAATTTTAACTTTCCGTCGCTCTTCTAAAAGTGGGGAACATTTTGGATCCAAAAGAACGGCTCACAAAGTACTTGAATGTGGATTTATTGGCCTACTATTTTTAGGGATGCTTATGAATTTTGCAAAAGATGCGAGGCATGCCAAAAGACAGGAAGTTTATCCAAAAGGAATTAAATGCCCCTGCACAACGTATATATTTGTGAATTTTTTTGATGTATTGGGCATTGTTTTTATGGGACCTTTTCCCCTTTTGGTGGTTTTACTTACATTCTTATACTTGTAGACTATGCATCTAAGTGGATTTAAGTTGTGGCTATAAGAGTTGATTATACTAAAACTATGGTGAAACATGTTAAATCTCTCATTCTGTATAGATATAGAGTTCCTAAAGCAATCACTAATGATAGGGGAATACATTTTAATCACATATTATGTAGCTCATAAGGTGTCCACTGGTTATCATCTCCAAATAAATGGCCAAGCTGAAATTTCCAATAAAGAAATTGAGGGCATATTAGAAAAGGTTGTTGGACCAGATAAGAAAGATTGGAGTCATAGGTTAGATAAAGCTCTCTGGGCCTATAGGACTGCATATAAGACACCTATAGGTATGTCACCCTATAAGTTAGTTTTTGGTAAAGCATTTCATCTCCCTATAGAAGTGGAGCATAGATCATATTGGACTGTAAAGCAGTACAGTCTAGACTATCACATAGCAGCGAAGGAGAGTAAGTTTTAATTGCATGAATTCGAAGAGATTCGCCTAGAAGCCTATGGCAATTCTGTGATCTACAAAGGCAAAGCCAAAGCTAAAGCTTTTCATGATGCTAAGCTTAGTAGGAAAGAATTTCAGGTGGGAGAAAAAGTGTTGTTATTCAATTCAAATTTGAAACTCTTTCCTGGTAAGTTAAACTCTAGATGGCTAGGACCTTTTATGGTAGTAAAGACTTATCCATATGGTGCTGTTGAGATTAAATCCTTTGCTGCTAATAAAATTTACACAGTAAATGGTCACAAGCTAAAGCACTTCTACGAAGGAGATCAGGTATGCTTAATGGGAGAGATCTATCTAGAGGATCCATGAGCTCATTTGGGTAAAGCCAACGACAGTAAACAAATGCGCTGGTTGGGAGACAACCTAACATTTTTAGGAAAGTATACATTTAATTTTACTTTTATCTTCATTATTTCTATCTTTTTGCATGCATTAGGGGCAATGCCTGAATTAAGTGTTGGGGGGTGCATCATTAGTTCCTGCAGTATTCATTCTTGAAAGAAAAAAATGAAAAACAATTACGATTTTCGTATAAACAATGCATGAATATGAGTTTATGCTAGGTTTTTTTGCTTAAAATTTTTTGCTTAGCTATTTTTAGTTTATTCTTCCATGAGTGAGGACTTTTGAGCATGCTAACTGTCACTTAGAGAAGTTTGAGTTGATCCTTATATATATCTTTAACTAGTAACTGTCATGATTATTTATTATTTGATCATATTATATAGTCGCTTCAAAGGCAATAACATGACCTAGTCCATTTCCTAGACTATTGAATTAGTAGAATAACTCATTAAAATTGTGACTTTTCTTGTCTTATAAAACAAAGAAGAAGAAAAAAAAAGTTAGATTACCAATATGGGTAGGAGTAGGTGGCTCGGCACCTTTTCCCCTTAAGTTTAGGTCTCCAGTTGAGCCTTATGCATAGAGTAGCCCATGTTGGAAGATTCATGCCCTATTTTGGGCCGATCAATGACTCATACCAAACTAACAGTAAATAAATAAATAAATAAAATAATGATGAGAATAAACTATAAACTCCAGCACCTCTATTAGGGTGAGCGTGAGATAGGGAGTGTTTAATTTCAAAGACCCTATATGGGCCTCCAATATGTGCATAATTGGAGTTTGGAAGAGAGAGAGAGAGAGAGAGAGAGAGAGAAAGACAGAGAGAGAGAAAGAGAGAGAGAGAGATTTGCAAGGCAAGTTTAAAATCAATTTCAATGAGTTATTCCTTCTAGTTCAATTGTTTCTATAGTCATACTGTACTTCAATTTTTTTATCGTAAACTTTTCAGACCTCTTGATCAGTGTATGCATGCTTAAAAGAGATGGATGATTATTACTCTTGTTATTTTATTAAAGAGATATTATAAGGCTGATGAAGAAACACTTTGATGGTAGTCATTCACTTGTTGGAAGGAAAACTAGTTCATTTTGAATGAAACTGTTTTTAAAACAAACTAATACCTAGTGTAAATTTTCTATCTTGAGCATAACTTTATAAAAAAGAGGGTCCGTTTTCAGGTCGAGTCTTAGATTACTTTGTACGAAGACGTCCAAAGTCTAAGTGTCGGGGAATTTATTAAGTCATAATTTTTGCATGTTTTAATAATTATTTTAATTATGTTATTGTAAGACCCACCTTCGTTATTTTTACGTTAAGTTGCCTGTCTTGCTTTTACGTTATGAAATCGTATTTTTAGTAACTGTGTGAGTTTTTAACGATTAAATTCATTAAAAAGAACGATTATTTGATTAACGTTATTATGGATGTCACTTATTTATAAAACCTTTGAATCAACGCTAAACCGAGTTTTTTTAAAAATCGTTTTTCGTTTTACTTGGCCGACTCCCAAAGTTTAAACCGAAATGTTCATTGTGCGTCGTTTCAGTCAGGTTTAGCCTAACCATTACCGAGTACGGGACTGGAGTTTAGTAGAATGATGTTAATTGAGCCCCAAAAAAAAAAAGAAAAATAAAACAAAAAGGGAAGGGGGGGCACGCCGGGCCTCAGAAGCCCGAGACCCCGACCCCTCCCCTCTCCTTCTCGCTCTCTGCGCTCCCTCACGCTCTCTCTCTACCGCAGCTCTCTCTCTCTAGAATCTCTCTCTCTCACCGGCGACCGGCCATCTGGCGTTGTCGCGGGCCAGCACGCGTCACCGGCGAGAGAAAGGGACCACTGGTCCCCCACACGCGTCCTCCACCAGCCCCGTTCCTCCGCTTCTCACCGCGAAACAGAGCCACGTTTTGGTGGCCTGAAAACGCCACCCACGTGCCGAAAATCGGCCAAACGCCTCCAAACGACCTCTTCTATAGATTGAGGGACCAATTTCACTTCAAACCACACGCAGAAGGGCTTGATTTCGAGAGCTAGGGTTCGATTTTGGGAAGCACACGAGCCACGGTTTCGGTCCAGCAACGTGGGCATGAGTTTGGGCGTGCAATTGCTGCTACTAGGGCTGAATTTAGGCTGAGTCAGGTGGGTGTTCTTCGCCTCCTAAACTAATATTAATTTTCAAACGAATTTCAGCAGATTGATGTTACATGTTAAGTTAGGGTTTGATAAATTCGTTAGAAATGTCAAGAAATGAGCTGCTCATGCTTAGGTTCGATTCATTTGGTTGATTTATGCCTGAAATTGTAAATCGATGCAAATTATGTGCATTTAGCCTTGATTCGAGTCCATGAGTGAAAACCATGCGTGAATTGTTAATTTGAAGTTATATTAACGTGTTTAGCTTCGATTCAAGTTGAGGAGTTAATGCATGAAAAAGAATTAAAAACGAAGTTGTATTAACGTGCTTAGCATCGATTCAAGTTAATGAGTTAACATGTGAAAAAGAATTAAAATCGAAGTTAATTTAACGTATTTAGCTTCGAATCGAGTTAATGAGTTATTGTTTGAAAAGGAATTAGAAACGAAGTTAGTTTGATATATTTAGCATCGATTCGAACCCATGAATGTAAATCATGCTTGAATTGTTAATTCGAAGTAATTTAAACGTGTTTAGCATCGATTCGAATCCATGAATGTAAATCATGCTTGAGATATTAATTCGAAATTAGTTTAACGTGTTTAGCATCGATTCAAGTTAATGAGTTAATGTATGAAAAAGAATTAATATCGAAGTTATATTAACGTGCTTAGCTTCTATTTAAGTTATTTAGCTAATATATGAAAAAGGATTAAAATCGAAGTTCTTTTAATGTCTTTAGCTTCCATTCGAATTAATTAACCAAAGCATGCAAATGAGCTAATTTTCGAGGTAAACGAAGGGTGTCTGGCTCCAAATCAAGTAGCTTAGCCAATGCATGTTAAACGAATTAATCTCAAAGTTATATAAACATGTTTAGGTTCGACTCGAGTTAAACTAACTAATGCATGTAAACGAATTAAATTCGAAGCTATTGAAATATGTTTAGTTTTCACTCGAACCTCTGTTCTCTGTACATTCATGCTTAGGAAAGTTGCTTCGAAATGTATCGTATATGTTTAGAATCAAATTATGCTTGATTTATTGAATAAAGTGTTGTCGATTCATGAATAAATGTGGCCATATGAACGCTTGTTGTAGCGCACCGCTGAATGGTGCTGGATGCTCAGGTAAGAACCTAAACTTCACCCTTTATCTTTATAAGCTAATAGGATAATATGTTGTGATTAATGAAACGATGAATCGAGTTCGTAGTTGGATGGTTTGCGGAAAGAATCATGAGCGTTCGAGGTCCTGTGGTACGGTGCTTGTGAGGAGGGAGTTCGGGTTATGAAATTACTGCAATCGTGTGGATTGCGAAGCGATGTGTGGCTCATTGTGTTGAAATGATTATGAAGTGTTTGAATGTGAAACGTGTGAATCCCTTTTCCCCTTTTATATCTAAGATGCATTACGTGTGAAAGTGTGGTGATTTGACAAAGAACGTTTCTCGTGTTTTCAAACTAATAATAGCCATGATTAACAGCAAGCAATGGCCTATTTTTCGCTATACAAACAGTATTTGGGAGTGAACCTGCTTGAATGGGGGAATGCCTAACACGGTTTAGAAAAGTGTGAGTCATGTGATAAATGATTTTACCAAAAGACACAACAAAATCATTAGTCGTTATGGCCGATACGCTTTAAGTGGCTAAGATAATGTGCTGCGGACAATATAATATGATGTAATGTTAACCTAGGGGATAAGTCCGGATAAACCCTAGAGGCCCTGACGAGGGCTAATGTGATGGTCCGATATGTTATATGTAGCCATCCCAGGAGTAAGAGCTTAAGCGTGAGTGTTAGGTCTCACTATGGGGTTGAGAATAGTTCTCACCCAATCAGCACCCAGTAATGATCTTATGCCAGAAGTACTTTCATACTAAGTTAAGAAAAGCTATTGGCCCTTTGCCATTTTTAAACGATTAAAAAGGAAAGGAAGTTCTTTCTATGGGCTCAAAAGGCTATATGGAATGATGTATGAAAAGCTAATAAGGGTCGTTACACGACCAAACGAAATGAAACTTCCTTTGATGACTAAGAAAACGTTTTCAACGAAAGATAGAAAGCTTTCAATGAATGAGTTATGAAATGATCCTCAAGCATGTTTGAATGTGGATTCTTAGCCTATGTATTAAAGGAAAGCTTTCAATGGATGCATTATGAATGATTCTTAAGTATGGTTGAACGTGGATTCTAATCTTATATGGCATCATTCTTATCCATAGCAAATCTGTCTGATTTAAAGTGTATGAGATGAGAAAGAAAGTTATAGCACGTTAAAAATTCCATGAATGAAGGCGTCTCTTCCTAAAAGAATGAACGTTGATATGTGAATAGCATGCGAGGGTGTCATATAGCTTAATATGATGTTTAAAGGTACTTAAATGCTTGATATGTGTTTATGTGTGTGATGTGCATATTATATGAATGAAATGCCAAGAAAAGTGTATTTATGAAAAGGGATAACCTTATATACACATCATATGATTGAGGGTTCATGTGTAGTTTAAATGGAGTGTTAGGAAGTTATATTATGAAAAGAAAAGATCCTCATACTTAGCCTTCGATGCTTACTCGCGTGCCTAACTGCTTGCTAGAAAAGAACTCTATCATTAAGGAACCTAGAAATATGATTGAGGGGTCAAAGTGATGTTTAGTGATCTTCCCATAAAGGTTCTATGAGTATCTATTATGATAGTAAAGTATGGAAACGTGATATGTGACTAGTGAAGATAGTATTGCTTGCAATGGTTTTGGTTTTAAGGGGGTTGGGGGACACTCACTGAGCATGTGGTTGCTCATCCCATTACTCTTTCCCCTTTTCCCCAGGTTTTCTTTCTGACGGGAAGAAGTTGAGTCAGATAAGTCTAGAAGGAACCTATCGTTGCTTACAAGGCATCATATGTGCTCATTTAAAGGGATCTTATGCGTTTAATGAAGTCATGTAATGTACTCTTAGATAATAAAGGTCTATAAACGATTATTCTAGTTCATGTAATGCATATGGTATAAAGGTCGCTCTGTATGGCCATCTGAGCCAACCATCAAGTTAGTTAGATGTCTTCTTGGCTTAATTCAGTTATGTTTTGGGATGTAAATCTTAATACTCCGGTTTTGTTAACCATTGAGTTGTATCTTCCATTTCTTCTTTATTCGTGAATCAATCTAGTTGGTGCACTCTGAGCGAGTGGCTCGTTGAGTTATGAACTCCGGCATGTGGCCGTTGAGCTATGTTTTATATGTTTACGCTTCCGTTAATCTACAGGGACTTATTGTAAGGCGTTTTAGCCTGGAAACGGTCAGTTTTCAGGGGAAACTCTGCCCGTTTCATTCCAGAATTTAAGTAAGAAGTTAGGAAAACGTAACGCTTCTGGCCTAGGGGCTGAGGGTGTTACATTGATGGTATCAGAGCAAAGGTCCTGCGACCATAGGCCGCGACTTAAGTCTTGCATTCATATAGTCCAATAGGAACGCATTCATAATGACGTGATATATGCCTACTAGGTCTACAATTGTGCGTTGAATGTGAATCTTGGCGTATTCAGCTAGCTAGGTGCTGCTCGAGTGAGCTTACTAATCGAGTGAACGAACGAATTATTGAGGGTGTAAGCCAAGTAACTTGTTTTCTCATGAATGAGTTAAGTATTAGTCCAATCGAAGGTTGTTTGTTTATTTGCTTATACGCCTTGACGGTTTAAAATTGAATGATTGGAAAGTCTTAACTTTAAGCCCATCTTTGCCCCCGAAGTACGATTTGCTCCTCAGGCCCCGTAATGGAGTGAGTAGACGTACTTAATGGTTGGTGGGGATAGGCTAGAGGCAGATGGACTATTTCTCGTTTGAAAACCTAGAGATTTTGAAAGTTGAGACTTTTCTAAATAGTGAATTAAGATGTTTGCTTCGCATTGAAAGACCCTTCTAATTATGTGGTTAGGTTTTAATGCCGCATTTGAAAGCTTGCATTTGCTTTATAATCACACTCGAGTCTCTGCTACTGTTGTAAGTTTCTATGCGCAACTAAACGTTTTGAATGCTTGTCTGCCAAGATGCATATGTTGCTTGATGTGCAAATGACAAGTTATAAGCAACTAAGAATTACCCCTCTTGACTAAAAGATTCTTTTTGTCAATAAAACCTTTTTACGTGAATGTTTGATTGTTAAGAAGGCCAAGTGACAGCTTCGTGTGTGTGCATGCCAATATGAGTGATTGTGGCAGAGTCCTGTTGATTGTGCCCTAAGTGATATCCCATACGTGTTATTGACACTTAGATTCGTTCTTACGCCTGTTAGTCAGTGATGGCTAATTTTTAATAATTTTGATAAGTTTCAAGACATACCTTGACCTTAGTTTGCAAATGAGAATTGCAATCCTGTATGCCCTTCTAAATGACCCCTTATGTGACATTAGTTGTGAACTTGAAACCATGGCATATTGCACAACGTACGGACCTTGAAAGCTTATATAGCCGCTTAGAATGATATATAGGGCCAACTGTATGTTTATTAACTAACGGTAAAGTAAGTAAGCTATGTGGTGCTTCTTCGACTTGATTCCTATTGGGTATGTCACTTAATTGGCCAAAGAATTCAACCTACATGAGTTGTTGCTTCGTGTAGTCATAGTTAGCTAATCCCTGCATAGCGTATAGTCCTTATGTTGTGGTTAATTGCTGATTGTGCACATATACCCTAGTGTGATTGCGCGATTGTAACCTTTGCTTTGAAATGTTTATCTCCGAATGCATCATTGAATGGCATGCTAGAATAATCATGATTGTAAGGGAGTTACTCACCTTCTATTCGAACTAAGGTCTATGCCTCTTATGTTTGATTGGAGTGATGATGTTTTGGCTTGGACGAACCCTAATACACCTAGAAAGCGAAAGGGAGGAAGAACCTAGCAGACTTTGGAATTGTACATAGTAATGATCTCCACTAAGGTAAGCGAACTACAGTGAGACCCATATGATCACCTATGGGATAGGTGTACCTTGTAGACCCTCAACACATACCTATAAGACCATTAACACGTAGTTCTTACCCATGCTAGTTGATTGATGATCAGCCGTACGTTTTATGAGTGAATGGTGCAGTAAATACACGTCATTGGAGTTGCTTATCATGAACTTTAGTTGCGTAATGGCTGGATTGATTAAGTGGTTTAACCTATGCGAACCATTGCTTGTACGATCTCTGAGTCATTACTTGTACTCCACAAGTTCTATTATCCCATGATATGGTTCGAACAACTATACACATACGCACTTAATGCATGATGTGGTGACCTTAGGTGTCTATCTTCACCTTTGCTTGCCTATGGGCAATCCATGCTTGACCTGCGTTTGGTTTGGTAGGTGACTTGATTATCCAGATGAATGAAGCTTCATAGTACACGGCATGACATGACCTTTGACTCGTTGTTTGCATGCATGTATTCTTGCTGTAGCATTATCTTCTCAGTCGTTTTTATCGACATGCCATGCTAGTTCATGCCATTCATGATTCTTCATCCTTAGTGCTCTATTGTAGACCCTACGTGATGCCAATGTGAATTCGAGTGTTACTCCAAGTCCCTTCATTGTCAACGTGATGTAATATAATGTTTTTACTGCTTAGGTATGATGTGATAGCTTCCTGACCAATTGATTTGACTTCAGAGTGACCCAATATCTTGATGCCTTTGAATGGACCCGACTAAGTTAACTGCCTTCATGCGAACCTGACATGTCCTGAATAAGTTGCCATGAATGAAAGGGCCTAAAAGTTAGCTGGGATTGATGTACAGACATCGGAATGATGGTGCATATGTTTTCCTTTTGTAAATTACTTGCCATGTATGTTTTAGATGCATTCATGCTCCCCGAGACTCCTAAGCTTAAGAATATTGGATTGCCAATACTATGCAATTCCATTGTACTTAAATGATACTATGTGGTGCTATGTGACATTTCTATTACTCTAAATGTGTTATAGTAGTCTCCATGTTAATCATTGTGATTCCAATAGTAACTTGAATTCATGTTTTAGAATGAGACCGCTAGTGTATGACCTTAAGATGTCATGGTCTCAATTGTCGTGCCTTTAAATGCCCACCTATAGATGCATATGCATAGAATTATTGCTTGCCATGCCAACTGAATCTAGATCATTGAAAATCTATGTTTCATTTTCAAAACAAACTCAATATGGTTGTCCATGCCAACTCATTTGCCCCTCTTCAATGCGATTTGCCCTCGGCGCCTAAATTGAGTGAGTAGACGCTTGAAGAGGACTGGCGAGGAGGAGACTGGATACCATAAGACATTTTCTTTTGATTTAAAAAGAAGTAGAGATTGCAAAAAGGAACCTTTTGGAAACCCACCGTGTAGATCTCACCTGCGCGCATTCATTTTAGGAAAGAGCGAATTTAGAATTAGAATTTCGAGGACGAAATTCTTTTAAGGGGGGAAGAATGTAAGACCCACCTTCGTTATTTTTACGTTAAGTTGCCTGTCTTGCTTTTACGTTATGAAATTGTATTTTTAGTAACTGTGTGAGTTTTTAACGATTAAATTCATCAAAAAGAACGATTATTTGATTAACGTTATTATGGATGTTACTTATTTATAAAACCTTTGAATCAACGCTAAACCGAGTTTTTTTTAAAATCGTTTTTCGTTTTACTTTGGCCGATTCCCAAAGTTTAAACCGAAATGTTCATTGTGGGTCGTTTCAGTCGGGTTTAGCCTAACCATTAGCGAGTACGGGACTGGAGTTTAGTAGAATGATGTTAATTGAGCCCAAAAAAAAATAAAAATAAAACAAAAAGGGAAGGGGGGGCACGCCGGGCCTCAGAAGCCCGAGACCCCGACCCCTCCCCTCTCCTTCTCGCTCTCTGCGCTCCCTCACGCTCTCTCTCTACCGCAGCTCTCTCTCTCTCTAGAATCTCTCTCTCTCACCGGCGACCGGCTATCTGGCGTTGCCGCGGGCCAGCACGCATCATCGGCGAGAGAAAGAGACCACCGGTCCCCCACACGCGTCCTCCACCAGCCCCTTTCCTCCGCTTCTCACCGCGAAACAGAGCCACGTTTTGGTGGCCTGAAAACGCCACCCACGTGCCGGAAATCGGCCAAACGCCTCCAAACGACCTCTTCTATAGATTGAGGGACCAATTTCACTTCAAACCACACGCAGAAGGGCTTGATTTCGAGAGCTAGGGTTCGATTTTGGGAAGCACACGGGCCACGGTTTCGGTCCAGCAACGTGGGCATGAGTTAGGGCGTGCAATTGCTGCTACTAGGGCTGAATTTAGGTTGAGTCAGGTGGGTGTTCTTCGCCTTCTAAACTAATATTAATTTTCAAACGAATTTCAGCAGATTGATGTTGCATGTCAAGTTAGGGTTTGATAAATTCGTTAGAAATGTCAAGAAATGAGCTGCTCATGCTTAGGTTCGATTCATTTGGTTGATTTATGCCTGAAATTGTAAAGCGATGCGAATTATGTGCATTTAGCCTTGATTCGAGTCCATGAGTGAAAACCATGCGTGAACTGTTAATCTGAAGTTATATTAACGTGTTTAGCTTCGATTCAAGTTGAGGAGTTAATGCATGAAAAAGAATTAAAAACGAAGTTGTATTAACGTGCTTAGCATCGATTCAAGTTAATGAGTTAACATGTGAAAAAGAATTAAAATTGAAGTTAATTTAACGTATTTAGCTTCGAATCGAGTTAATGAGTTATTGTTTGAAAAGGAATTAGAAACGAAGTTAGTTTGATATGTTTAGCATCGATTCGAACCCATGAATGTAAATCATGCTTGAATTGTTAATTCGAAGTAATTTAAACGTGTTTAGCATCGATTCGAATCCATGAATGTAAATCATGCTTGAGATATTAATTCGAAATTAGTTTAACGTGTTTAGCATCGATTCAAGTTAATGAGTTAATGTATGAAAAAGAATTAATATCGAAGTTATATTAACGTGCTTAGCTTCTATTTAAGTTATTCAGCTAATATATGAAAAAAGGACTAAAATCGAAGTTCTTTTAATGTCTTTAGCTTCCAATCGAATTAATTAACCAAAGCATGCAAATGAGCTAATTTTTGAGGTAAACGAAGGGTGTCTGGCTCCGAATCAAGTAGCTTAGCCAATACATGTTAAACGAATTAATCTCGAAGTTATATAAACATGTTTAGGTTCGACTCGAGTTAAACTAACTAATGCATGTAAACGAATTAAATTCGAAGCTATTGAAATATGTTTAGTTTTCACTCGAACCTCTGTTCTCTGTACATTCATGCTTAGGAAAGTTGCTTCGAAATGTATCGTATATGTTTAGAATCAAATTATGCTTGATTTATTGAATAAAGTGTTGTCGATTCATGAATAAATGTGGCCATATGAACGCTTGTTGTAGTGCACCGCTGAATGGTGCTGGATGCCCAGGTAAGAACCTAAACTTCACCCTTTATCTTTATAAGCTAATAGGATAATATGTTGTGATTAATGAAACGATGAATCGAGTTCGTTGTTGGATGGTTTGCGGAAAGAATCATGAGCGTTCGAGGTCCTGTGGTACGGTGCTTGTGAGGAGGAAGTTCGGGTTGTGAAATTGCCGCAATCGTGTGGATTGCGAGGCCATGTGTGGCTCATTGTGTTGAAATGATTATGAAGTGTTTGAATGTGAAACATGTGAATCCCTTTTCCCCTTTTATATCTAAGATGCATTATGTGTGAAAGTGTGGTGATTTGACAAAGAACGTTTCTCGTGTTTTCAAACTAATAATAGCCATGATTAATAGCAAGCAATGGCCTATTTTTCGCTATACAAACAGTATTTGGGAGTGAACCTGCTTGAACGGGGGAATCCCTAACACGGTTTAGAAAAGTGTGAGTTATGTGAGAAATTATTTTACCAAAAGACACAACAAAATCATTAGCCATTATGGCCGATACGCTTTAAGTGGCTAAGATAATGTACTGCGGACAATATGATATGATGTAATGTTAACCTAGGGGATAATTCCGGATAAACCCTAGAGGCCCTGACGAGGGCTAATGTAATGGTCCGATATGTTATATGTAGCCATCCCAGGAGTAAGAGCTTAAGCGTGAGCGTTAGGTCTCACTATAGGTTTGAGAATAGTTCTCACCCAATCAGCACCCTGTAATGATCTTATGCCAGAAGTACTTTTATACTAAGGTAAGAAAAGCAATTGGCCCTTTGCCATTTTTAAACGATTAAAAAGGAAAGGAAGTTCTTTTCATGGGCTCAAAAGGCTATATGGAACGATGTATGAAAAGCTTATAAAGGTCGTTACACGACCAAACGAAATGAAACTTCCTTTGATGACTAAGAAAACGTTTTCAACGAAAGATAGAAGGCTTTCAATGAATGAGTTATGAAATGATCCTCAAGCATGTTTGAATGTGGATTCTTAGCCTATGTATTAAAGGAAAGCTTTCAATGGATGCATTATGAATGATTCTTAAGTATGGTTGAACGTGGATTCTAATCTTATGTGGCATCATTCTTATCCATAGCAAGTCTGTCTGATTTATAGTGTATGAGATGAGAAAGAAAGTTATAGTACGTTAAAAATTCCATGAATGAAGGCGTCTCTTCCTAAAAGAATGAACGTTGATATGTGAATAGCATGCGAGGGTGTCATATAGCTTCATATGATGTTTAAAGGTACTTAAATGCTTGATATGTGTTTATGTGTGTGATGTGTATATTATATGAATAAAATGCCAAGAAAAAAGTGTATTTATGAAAAGGGATAACCTTAGAAGCACATCATATGATTGAGGGTTCATGTGTAGTTTAAATGGAGTGTTAGGAAGTTATATTATGAAAAGAAAAGATCCTCATACTTAGCCTTCGATGCTTACTCGTTTGCCTAACCGCTTGCTAGAAAAGAACTCTATCATTAAGGAACCTAGAAATATGATTGAAGGGTCAAAGTGAATTTTATGTTTAGTGATCCTCCCATAAAGGTTCTATGAGTATCTATTATGATAGTAAAGTATGGAAACGTGATATGTGACTAGTGAAGATAGTATTGCTTGCAACGGTTTTGGTTTTAAGAGGGTTAGGGGACACTCACTGAGCGTGTGGTCGCTCATCCCATTACTCTTCCCCCTTTTCCCCAGGTTTTCTTTCTGACGGGAAGAAGTTGAGTCAGATAAGTCCAAAAGGAACCTATCGTTACTTACAAGGCGTCATGTGTGCTCATTTAAAGGGCTCTTACGCGTTTAATGAAGTCATGTAATGCACTCTTAGATAATAAAGGTCTGTAAACGATTATTCTAGTTCATGTAATGCATATGGTATAAAGGTCGCTCTGTATGGCCATCTGAGCCAACCATCAAGTTAGTTAGATGTCTTCTTGGCTTAATTTAGTTATGTTTTGGGATGTAAATCTTAATACTTCGGTTTTGTTAACCATTGAGTTGTATCTTCCATTTCTTCTTTATTCATGAATCAATCTGGTTGGTGCACTCCGAGTGAGTGGCTCGTTGAGTTATGAACTCCGGCGTGTGGCCATTGAGCTATGTTTTATATGTTTATGCTTCCGTTAATCTACAGGGACTTATTGTAAGGCGTTTTAGCCTGGAAACGATCAGTTTTCAGGGAAAACTCTGGCCGTTTCATTCCAGAATTTAAGTAAGAAGTTAGGAAAACGTAACGCTTCTGGCCTAAGGGCTGGGGGTGTTACAGTTATATATATTATTTTGTCTAATTTGCTTTATTTTGTATATTTTTTAGGTTAAGCATTAATAAAGAAAGAGGAGAATAAAAGACATCAAAGTTCAGGTTTGATTGAAGGATTCTAGCGGAATTATCAAGTCGGTCCAAAAAATAACAAATTATGAAAAATATTATTTTCATAATGGTTTAGTTGGGCTGGGATTACGAGATTACTATGCCTAATTAAAGAGAAATTAGAAGACTTGGAGACGAAAACATCCTACGAGAAAAGAAAACCCTATCAAAAATATACCATAAATACTTCTAATCTCTGCACCTCACCTCCTCCTTCATGTCCAACGCTCACCCATATCTCCCATCAAGCATCACCATGGTAGCATCTCATGAACCCTTCGCACCCACACAGATGCACCACCTTCACCACCAACCCTCCTATCCCACTCACGGCATCATCACCATCAGACCCATCTCCCATCACACACTCCCTCATCATCTCACACACTCCATCATCATCAATCATCATCACCATCAATATCCATCGTCATCATCCTACCTAACTGCCACAATTGCCTACATTCATAAATCACCAAACATCATCACCATCAACGGCTTTCACATATGGGCAAGTAATATAGTTTTTTTAATTTTATAAGTTTAGTTGTTATTAAACATGATTTATTTGGGTAAATTGTGTAATTTTATTTTCAATATGAGTGAGTAATTTCCCTGTACTTAGTATAATCTATTTGAAACCATACTAAATTAATTATTTTGAAACAAGTTTTACACTTTATTGTCTAGTTGATTTTTGTTCCATGATTCTATAACGATTAGTATTTATTGTTTATGATATTTACGTTAGATTAATTAGAATGCATGCCAATTTGTTTAATACAAATTCATATGATAGGTTAAATGGCTTTAGGATGCAAAAGTTATAGTCTTTTATGCATTAGTATCGCCCTAATTGATCATGGATAGCTCAAGCCCATCTCTTTTAATTAGATAACCATTATAGATCTTTGTTAAGTCAATTTATTGTTAAATTGGTTACAAGGTGGTAAATGATGCTTTTCAAGTGCTTAATGCTGTAGTTTGATTATATTCTTGCACTGGTGTTAGGACTATCAGAACTAGTAGGGTTTATATTAGGGATTAATCTAAATAAACTATAATATAAGGAAAAATGGCGAAGATTCGCTAGTGGGTGCCTTCTACAATCTAACTCATGGATAAGTCAATTGGCGTGTTGATAATAAATATTAATTTGCATGGTAGATGTAGATTATGCTGATTGCTTTTTATAAATTTGGTATCTTTAACAATTATTTGCTGCTTTTTAGTTAATTTCTTTAGTTCGTGAGTTTTAATTCTTAAATTTATAGTTCTTAATATTAATTTCGTGTACCCCCCACAAGAGTAGTCTTTTTGGAGTGTCTTAGTAATTTTAGATAATTATATTTTGATTTTTAGTTTGATTAAAATTTTTATATTTATTTTCTATTCTACTTTGCCATTTATTTACCGGTTTGTTAGAAATTAGGGTAAAAGTAGTTACTTTTGTTTTTTTTCGTGTTTCATTCCATCTTAAGTTTTATTTATATCCTAATCTGTTGCTATTTAATTTTGGAATTTTTGGAACTCATTTCATAATTTTTCAGAATTATTTCGTGAGTTGAATATGTGCAGGTTTTTACTTTAATAAACATGAAATTACGTTTTAATTTTTATTTTTGGTTTTTAGGGTTTTATTAAGTTTAGAAAGTTATATTTTACAATCTAGTAAATTTATTATTTATTTTTGTATTTAATTAAGGGTAATTTATTATTTCTTTAATTTCAGATTTTATTTTCTGTTTTAATTTTTTGATTTTATCTGCTATTTTTTCTGAAGTTAAGTAAATATAATTCTAGGAATATAAATTCATGAATTTGCATAATAATAATTGATAATGTTTTTCTGTGAATTTTGATATTAATTTTCTATCTGTTACTTCCTGTTTTAATTTTAAGTTAATAGTGTACGATAATTTTTTGTTTTTATTTTTCCAGAATATTTAGGTTAGGTATTTACTATTTGTATTTCCAGAATTAGGCTTAGATTATTTAGTGGTACTAGCAAGTAATTTTCCAGATTTTTACTTGTTTAATTTGATTTGTTTTAGCAGTTTAAAGAAGTAAAACATATTACTGTAGTAGATTTAATTAGATTTAAACTAGCTTACTATCATAAGCTTTCCTCGTGGGATTGATCCTTACTTTCCTATGCTATAAATCTTATTCATAAATCAAAGTAATGGTTTAATTTGTATCTCTACAACAAGTTTTACAAATTTTGGCGTCGTTGACTGGGAAAGAAAATAAAATCGTTAGTTTGCTTTTATTTAATTTTACTACTTTTATTGTGCTGTTTTAACTCTAACATTTTATTTTTGTAGGTTGTTTTAGTTTATGAGATTAAGGAGTGGTCGTGTGATCGAAGAGCAAAAGGAGCATACATTTGATGTGTTTGAAAGTAAAGTAGGTGATTATGAATCTGTAAGCTCCGAATCGGTAAGTTGTGAAGATATCAAAGCTGAGACGGCTACTTTATTTGAACTTGCTACACCTAATTTGGAAACTCAACCTTTGTCGATTACTTATCCTGGATTATTAAATCTACTGCCTAAGTTTCATGGATTGCCTGATGAGGATCCATATCGTCATATTAATGAGTTCATTATTACATGTTCCACCATGCAACCTTAGGGCATCACCGAGGACCAAATTAGTTTGAGAGCCTTTCCTTTCTCACTTTAGGATAAAGCTAAAGATTAGCTACTTGCCCCCTGTAACATTCAGTATATGGACCCAAGTTCATAAAGCATTTTTAGAAAATTTTTTTCCCACATCTAGAATTGGATCCATTAGAAAATAAATATTTGGAAATAAACAAATGAATGGGGAAACTTTCCATGAGTATTGGGAATGTTTTACTAAAATCCGTGCTAGTTGTCGCCAACATCAAATTTTTGAACAATTATTGATTCAATATTTCTATGAAATTTTATTGCCTATGGGTAGAATTATGGTTGATGCTGCAAATGGGGGGCTTTAGTTAACAAGACTCCAGCTCCGCTAGGGAAATATTTAGCATCATGGAGCAAAACACTCAAAAATTTGGAGCTAGGCCACCTCAGTTTGAAAGGTCAATGAGCTTAGTTCAGGTCCATCTATAGAGGCCCAGTTGTCTCATATCACTGCTGTGCTGAATAAACACGTTACTGGAGGAGTTCAAAAAGCAGTGGTGTGTGGTATTTACTATTTAGAGGGACTTGTTACTAATGCATACGCTACGCTTTAAGGCGGTGATGTGAATGCTATGTTCTCTAATCAAGGCCAAAGGAAGTATGACCGATTCTCCAACACCTATAATGAAGGATAGAGAGACCACCCTGACCATAGGTATGGACCTAGGAATAACCCCCAAGGTTTTGACCAACCATCACATCAACCATCTGCTTAGGATAGAACAAATTTTCTTTTACTGTAACTTAACAAATGGATGGATGAGCAGAAAAAGGAGATCGACACTAGGTTTTAGAACATAGAGATGACGCTTAAATAGGTCCAGGAGAAACAGATTGCTACTGATACCATAGTTAGCAACCTCTAAGCCTAAATACAGCATAGATTGCCACCTCAACCATTCCAGAACCCGAAGGAAAATGTGAGTGCCATAACACTTAGGAGTGGGAAAGAGTTGAAGGAACCAAGGAAGAACAGAGATGTAGAGCATAAAATAGAGGTCAACAGACCTAAACCTAACTAAGACCAAGACACAACCTCTAATGTTAAAGAAGTAGGTGAGGATAAGAAGGAACCTTACAAGCCATTACCACCTTTTCCTAGTAGACTGAGAGAGAAAACCCCTAAGGTAGATGAGGCAAACCAAGAAATCTTAGAAACATTTAGAAAGATAGAGATCAACATTCCTTTCCTAGATGCCATAAAGCAGGGGCCTCATTATGCCAAGTTCCTTAAAGCCCTTTATACTGCAACACGTAAACTAAAAGGGAATGAAAATGTAAGTGTGGGAGAAAACGTGTCTGCTATTTTCCAAAAGAAGTTTCCCCCCAAATGTAAGGACCTAGGTGTATTCTCTATTCGTTGTAAAATTGGAAACCTCTCATTTGATAGAGCTACCCTTGATTTAGAAGATTCCATCAATCAGATGTCTAGCTCTGTTTATGGTAAACTACACTTAGGAGAGGTAAAGAAACCTGATTTAGTCATTTAAATAGCTGATAGGAGTAATGTATACCTAGATAGAGTTTTAGAATATGTCTTAATCCAAGTTAATGACCTTATTTTTCCTACTAACTTTTATGTATTGGATATGGGTGATGCATGCTATGATGTTTCTATATTGCTTGGTAAACCAGTTCGTAAAACATCTAGGACAAAAATAGTTATGCATGTAGGAACATTGGCTGTGAAATTTGATGGTGAAATTATTAAGTTCAATATTTTTGATACTATGAGATTTCCTGCTAATGTGAATTATCTGTTTGCACTTGATGTGATTGATGAATTCTCCCAGGATGTTTATGAATTGTCACATGGGGATCAATTCTTAACTGTACTTACTTGAGGTTTGGATCTGCTTGTGTTTCAAAATCTGCCTTATCATATTAATAATGAGTTAGTGGGCAGCATAGAGTCATTGTTGCAATTACATGTAGTTGATAGACCCAGGAAGTTAGAATTGCCGTAAAGTCATATGAAGATGCTAACCTCTCGCATTTCACCCCATAAGCTAGAGCTAAAACCATTACCTGAAAATCTTAAGTATGCTTATTTAGGGGATGATGAAACCTTGCCTATTATAGTCTCTAATGCACTTATATCTCAAGAAGATGTTAAACTTATTAGGGTGCCTAGAGAACATATTGAAGCATTAGGGTGGACTTTAGCAGACCTTAAAGGACTTAGCCCCACATTACGTTTACATAAAATCACAATAGAATCAGATGCTAAGCTTAGGAGAGACCCTCAACGAACACTAAATCCACCTATGATGGAGGTAGTTCAAAAAGAAATTCTTAACTGGTTAGATGCTGTTGTGACATACCCAATTGCTGATTCTGAGTGGGTTAGTCATATCCACATGGTTCGTAAAAAAGGAGGGAACAACTGTTGTGCAGAACAACGAGGGTGAGTTAATACCTACTAGAGTCCGGAGTGGTTGGAGAGTGTGCAGATTATAAAAAGCTTAGCAAGGCCACAAAGAAGGACCATTTTCCATTGCCCTTTGTGGACCAAATGTTGGAGAGATAAGCTGGAAGGTCATACTATTGCTCTCTAGATGGCTATTCAGGGTATATTCAGGTCTCTATACCTACTGAGGATCAGGAAAAGACGCCTTTTACCTGTCCCTTTAGCACTTATGTTTTTGGAAGGATGTCATTTGGTCTATGTAATGCTCCTGCTACATTTCAAAGGTGTATAAGGAGTATTTTTTCTGATTTTATCCCCAAAATTATGGAAGTTTTCCTGGATGATTTCACTGTACATGGTGATTTAATTGATGACTGCATGCATCATCTTACATTAGTACTTAAGCGTTACATTGAAACTAATTTAGTGCTTAAATTTGAAAAGTGCTAGTTCATGGTGGAACGTGGAGCTGTACTAGGGCATGTATTGACATCAAAGGGATTAGAGGTTGATAAGGCTAAAAGGCACATCATTCAATCTTTGCTCTATGCATAGTGTGTCATGGAGGTAAGGTCCTTTTTAGGTCATGTTGGGTTTTATAGGAGATTTATCAAAGATTTTTCTAAGATTGCCTCTCCTTTATGTGCTTTACTTGTAAAAGATGCTTTATTTGATTTTAATGAGGACTGTGGGAGAGCTTTTGATCAATTGAAGTTAAAATTGACGACCATTCCTATAGTACAACCCCCTAACTGGGCCCTAGTTTTGAACTAATGTGTGATGCTAGTGATAAGGCAGTAGGCGCAGTCTTAGGTCAAAGAGTATGGAAGGTACCTCATGTGATCTATTATGCTTTTAGAACTCTAGTACAGTGTAACTACACTACTATAGAAAATGAAATGTATGCTGTTGTTTTTGCTCTAGAAATGTTTTGTCCTTATCTATTGGGTGTTAAAGTTACTATTTATACTGATCATTCTGCTATTAAACATCTGTTAAGTAAGAATGACTCAAAATCTAGATTGATTAGATGGGTATTACTACTGCAAGAATTCCAATTAGAGATTAAAGATAAGCCATGAGTTGAAAATTCAGTAGCTAACCATCTAAGTAGGCTAGACCATGGGGAGAGTAGTAACCCACTGAGCGATTATTTTCCTGATGAGACTTTATATGCTGTCACTGATAGGCTGCCTTGGTATGCTGATATGGTTACTTATAAAACCTTTCCTACAGACTTGTCTAGAGCTTAAAAGAAGAAGACAAGAACTCAATCTAAATATTATGCTTGGGATGAACCATATCTATGGAAATTTTATGGTGATCAGATTACAAGGCGTCGTGTAGATGATAGTGAATTTCATTCAATTTTAACTTTCCATCACTCTTCTAAAAGTGGGGGACATTTTGGACCCAAAAGAGCGGCACACAAAGTACGTGAATGTGGATTTATTAGCCTACTATTTTTAGGGATGCTTACAAGTTTTGTAAAAGATGCGAAGCATGCCAGAAGATAGGAACTTGACCTAGAAGGAATCAAACGCCTCTGCACAATGTATATATTTGGGAAGTTTTTGATGTATGGGGTGTTGATTTTATAGGACCTTTTCCCCCTTCTTGTGGTTTTACTTACATTCTTATACTTGTAGACTATGTATCTCAGTGGATTTAAGTTGTGGCTACAAGAGTTGATTATACTAAAACTGTGGTGAAACATATTAAATCTCTCATTCTGCATAGATATGGAGTTCCTAAAGCAATCACAATTGATAGGGGAATACATTTTTGAAATAGAACCTTAGGTGCCTTGTTAGTCACATATCATGTAACTCATAAGATGTCCACTAGTTATCATCTCCAAATAAATGGCCAAGCTGAAATTTCCAATAAAGAGATTAAGGGTATATTAGAAAAGGTTGTTAGACCAGATAAGGAAGATTGGTGTCTCAGGTTAGATGAAGCTCTCTGGGCCTATAGGACTGCGTATAAGGCACCTATGAGTATGTTACCTTATAGGTTAGTTTTTGGTAAAGCATGCCATTTCCCTATAGAACTCGAGCATACATCGTATTGGACAGTAAAGCAGTGCAATCTAGAATATGACATAGCAAGGAAGGAGCATAAGTTGCAATTGCAGGAATTAGAAGAGATTCGCCTGGAAGCCTATGACAATTCAGTCATCTATGAAGGTAAAGCCAAAGCTTTTCATGATGCTAAGCTTAGTAGGAAAGAATTTCTAGTGGGAGAAAAAGTGTTGTTATTCAATTCAAATTTGAAACTCTTTCCTCGTAAGTTAAACTCTAGATGGCTAGAACATTTTATGGTAGTAAAGACTTATCCATATGGTGCTATTGAGAGTAAATCATTTACTGCTAACAAAATTTTTAAGGTAAATCATCACAGGCTAAAGCACTTCTATGAATGAGATCAGGTATGCTTAGCGGAGGAGATCCGTCTGGAGGATCTATGAGCTCATTTGTGTCGAGCCAACTGCAGTAAACAAGGGCACTGGTTGGGAGACAACTGAACATTTTAAGGGAAGTACACATTTAATTTTACTTTTATCTTCATTATTTCTATCCTTTTGCATGCATTATGGACCATGCATAAATTAAGTATGGGGGGGCACCATCTAGTTCCTGCCGTATTCATTCTTGAAAAAAAAAATGAAAAAAAAATGATTTTCTTATAAATAATGCATGAATATGGGTTTATGGCAGGTTTTTTTGCTCAAAATTTTCTGATTAGCTATTTTTACATTATTCTTCCATGAGTGAGGACTTTTGAGCATGCTAACTGTCATTTAGAGAAGTTTGAGTTTATCCTCATACATCTCTTTAATGAGTAACTATCATGATTATTCATCTTATTTGATCATGTTATATAGTCGCTTCAAAGGCAATAACATGACCTAGTCCATTTCCTAAACTATTGAACTAATAGAATAACTCATTAAAATTATGACTTTTCTTGTCTTAGAAAAAAAAAGAAGAAAAAAAAACAGTTAGATTACCAACATGGGTAGGAGTAAGTGGCTCGGCACCTTTTCCCCTTAAGCTTAGGTCCCCAATTGAGCCTTATGCATGCAGTAACCCATGTTGGAAGAGTTATGCACCATTTTGGACCGATCAATGATGCGTACCAAACTAACAATAAATAAATAAATAAATAAAATAACGATGAGAATAAACTGTAAACTCCAGAACCTCTATTCGGGTGAGCGTGAGATAGGGAGTGTTTAATTTCAAAGACTCTATATGGGCCTCCAATATGCACGCAATCGGAGTTTGGAAAAGAGAGAGAGAGAGAGAGAGAGAGAGAGAGAGAGAGATTTGCAAGGCAAGTTTAGAATCAATTTCAATGAGTTATTCCTTCTAGTTCAATTATCTTTATAGTCATACCGTACTTCAATTTTTCTATCGTAAACTTTTTAGACCTCTTGATCGGTGTATACATGCTTAAACGATATGGATGATTATTACTCTTGTAACTTCATTAAAGAGATATTGTGAGGTTGATGAAGAAATACTTTTATGGTAGTTAGATGTTTAGTAGTTATTCACTTGTTGGAAGGAAAACTAATTCATTTTGAATGAAACTATTTTTAAAGCAAACTAATGCCTAGTGTAAATCTCATATCTTGTGCATGACTTCATAAGAAAGAGGGCCTGTTTTTAGGTCGAGTCTTAGATTACTTTGCTCAAAAACGTCCAAAGTCTAAGTGTCGGGGAATTTGCTAAGTCATAATTTATGCTTATTTTGAATAATTATTTTAATTATGTTATATATATTATTTTGTCTAATTTACTTTACGTTATATATTTTTTAGGTTAAGCATTAATAAAGAAAGAGGAGAAGAAAAGACATTAAAGTTCAGGTTTAATTGAAGGATTCTAGCGGAATTATCGAGTCGGTCTAAAAAATAATGAATTATGAAAAATATTGTTTTCATAATGATTTATTTGGGCTAGGGTTACAAGATTACTATGCCTAATTAAAGAGGAATTAGAAGACTAGGAGAAGAAAACATTCTACGAGAAAAGAAAACCCTAGCAAAAATATACCATAAATACTCCTAATCTCTGCACCTCACCTCCTCCTTCATGTCCAACCCTCACCAATATCTCCCATCATGCATCACCACAGTAGCATCTCACGAACCCTTCTGATCCGCACAGATGCAACACATTCACAACCAACCCTCCTATACCACTCACGGCATCATCACCATTAGACCCATCTCCCATCACACACTCCCTCATCATCTCACACACTCCGTCATTGTCCATCATCGTCACCATCAACGTCCATTATCGTCATCCTACTTAACTCCCACAATTGCCTACATTCATAAATCACCAAACATCATCACCATCAGTGGCTTTCACATATGGGGAAGTAATATTATTTTTTTTTATTTCTAGGTTTAGTTGTTATTAAACATGATTTATTTGTACTTTTAATTTCTATGTGAGTGAGTAATTTTGCTGTGCTTAGTATAATCTATTTGAAACCATGCTGAATTAATTATCTTGAAACAAGTTTTATACTTTATTGTCTAGTTGATTTTTATTCCATGATTGTATAACGATTAGTATTTATTGTTTATGATATTCACATTAGATTAATTAGAATGCGTGCTAATTAGTTTAATACGAATTCATATGATAGGCGAAACGGCTTTAGTATGCAAAAGTTATAGTCTTTTAGGCATTAGTATCACCCTTATTGATCATGAATAGCTTAAACCCATCTTTTTTAATTAGATAATCATTATAGATCTTTGTTAAATCAATTTATTCTTAAATTGGTTGCAGGGTGTTAGATGATACTTTTTTAATACTTAATTCGTTTAAATTCTTACGCTGGTGTTAGGACTATCAGAACTAGTAGGGTTTATATTAGGGATTAACCTAAATAAACTATAATATAAGAAAAATAGGAAAGATCTACTAGTGTGTGTCTTCTACAATCTAACTCATGGGTAAGTCAATTGGTGTATTGATGATAAATATTAATTTGCATGGTGGATATAGATTATGCTAACTGTTTTTCATAAATTTGGTATCTTCAATAATTATTTATTGCTTTTTAGTTAACTTCTTTAGTTCGTGAGTTTTAATTCTTAAATTTATAGTTCTTAATGTTAATTTCGTGTACCCCCCATAAGTGTAGTCTTTTCGGAGTGTCTTGGTGATTTTAGATAAGTTATATTTTGATTTTTAGTTTGACTAAAATTTTTACATTTATTTTCTATTCTACTTTGCCATTTATTTGCCGATTTGTTAGAAATTAGGCTAAAAGTAGTCACTTTCTTTTTTTTTCGTGTTTCAGTCCATCTTAAGGTTTATTTATATCCTAATCCATTGCTATTTAATTTTGGAATTTTCGGAACTCATTTCATAATTTTTCAGAATTATGTCGTGAGTTGAATATGTGCAGGTTTTTACTTTAATAAATCTGAAATTACGTTTTAATTTTTATTTTTGGTTTTGAAGGTTTTATTAAGTTTAAAAAGTTATATTGTACAATTTGGGTAAATTTATTATTTATTTTTGTATTCAATTAAGGGCAGTTTATTATTACTTTTATTTCATATATTATTTTCTGTTTTAATTTTCTGATTTTATCTGCTTTTTTTCCTGAAATTAAGTGAATACTATTTTGGGAATATAAATTCATTAATTTGCATAATAATAATTGATAATATTTTCTGTAAATGTTGATATTAATTTTCTATTTGTTACTTCCTGTTTTAATTTTAAGTTAATAGGGTACGAGAAATTTCTATTTTTATTTTTCCAGGATGATTATGTTAGGCGTTCACTATTTTTATTTCCGATTTGTTAGAAATTAGGCTAAAAGTAGTTACTTTCTTTTTTTTTTCGTGTTTCAGTCCATCTTAAGGTTTATTTATATCCTAATCCATTGCTATTTAATTTTGGAATTTTCGGAACTCATTTCATAATTTTTCAGAATTATGTCGTGAGTTGAATATGTGCAGGTTTTTACTTTAATAAATCTGAAATTACGTTTTAATTTTTATTTTTGGTTTTTAAGGTTTTATTAAGTTTAAAAAGTTATATTGTACAATTTGGGTAAATTTATTATTTATTTTTGTATTCAATTAAGGGCAGTTTATTATTACTTTTATTTCAGATATTATTTTCTGTTTTAATTTTCTGATTTTATCTGCTTTTGTTCCTGAAATTAAGTGAATACTATTTTGGGAATATAAATTCATGAATTTGCATAATAATAATTGATAATATTTTCTGTAAATGTTGATATTAATTTTCTGTTTGTTACTTCCTGTTTTAATTTTAAGTTAATAGGGTACGAGAAATTTCTATTTTTATATTTCCAGGATGATTATGTTAGGCATTCACTATTTTTATTTCCAGAATTAGGCTTAGAATATCTAGTGGTATTAGTAAGCAATTTTCCAGATTTTTACATGATTAATTTGATTTGTTTTGGCAATACAAAGAAGTAAAACATATTAGAGTAGTAGATTTAATTAAATTTAAACTAGCTTACTGTCACAGTCTTTCCTTGTGGGATTGATCCCTATTTTCCTATGCTATAAACCTTATTTATAAATCAAAGTAGATGTTTAATTTGTAACTCTACGACAAGTTTTATAAATTTTGGCAGTGTTAACAAGGAAAGAAAATAAAATTGTTAGTTTGCTTTTATTTAATTTTACTACTTTTATTATGTTGTTTTAACTTTAATATTTTATTTTTGTAGGTTGTTTTAGTTTATAAGACTAAGGAGTGGTCGCATGATCAAAGAGCAAAAGGAGCATACATTTGATGTGTTTGAAGGTAAAGTAAGTGATTATGAATCTGTAAGCTCCGAATCGGTAAGTTGTGAAGATATCAAAGCTGAGATGACTACTTTTATTTGAACTTGTTGCACCTAATTTGGAAACTCTACCTTTGTCGATTACTTATCCCAGATTATTAAATCTACTGCCTAAGTTTCATGGATTGCTTGATAAGGATCTATATCGTCATATTAATGAGTTCATTATTACATGTTCGACCATGCAACCTGAGAGCATCACCGAGGACCAAAGTAGTTTGAGAGCCTTTCCTTTCTCACTTTAGGATAAAGCTAAAGATTAGCTGTATTACTTACCCCCTGTAACATTCAGTACATGGACCCAAGTTCATAAAGCATTTTTAGAGAAATTTTTTCCCACATGTAGAATTGGATCCATTAGAAAAGACATATATGGAAATAAACAAATGAATGGGGAAACTTTCCATGAGTATTGGGAATGTTTTAATAAAATATGTGTCAGTAATCCCCAAGATCAAATCTCTGAACAATTATTGATTCAATATCTCTATGAAGGTTTATTGCCTATGGATAGAAATATGGTTGATGCCGCAAGTTGGGGGGCTTTGGTCAATAAGACTCTAGCTCCACTAGGGAATTGTTTAATATCATGGCACAAAACAATCAACAATTTGGAGCTAGGCAACCCCAGTTTAGGAAGGTCAATGAGCTTAGTTCAGGTCCATCTATAAAGGCCCAGTTGTCTCAGATCACTGCTATACTGAACAAACTCGTTACTAGAGGAGTTCAAAAAGCAGTGGTGTGTGGTATTTTCTATTTAGAGGGACTTACTACTGATGCATACCCTTCACTTTAAGGGGGTGTTATGAATGTTATGTTCTCTAATTAAGGCCAAAGGAAGTATGACCCATACTCTAACACTGATGGAGAGACCACCCAAACCTTGGGTATAGACCCAGGAATAACCCCCTAGGTTTTGACCAACCTCACATCAACCATCTGCTTAGGATAAAACAAATTTCCGTTTATAGTAACTGAACAAAAAGATGGATAAGCAGAAGAAGGAGATCGACACTAGGTTTCAGAACATAGAGATGATGCTCAAACAGGTCCAGGAGAGACAAATTGCTACTGATCCCATAGTTAGCAACCTCTAGGCCCAAATACAACGTAGGTTGCCACCTCAACCATTCCAGAACCCGAAGTTAAATGTGAGTGTTATAACACTTAGGAGTGGGAAAGACCTGAAGGAACCTGGGAAGAATAGAGAGGTAGATCATGAAATAGAGGTCAATAGACCTGAACCTAACCAAGACCAAGGCACCACATCTAATGTTAAAGAAGTAAGTGAGGATGAGAAGGAACCTCGTAAGCCGTTATCACCTTTTCCTAGTAGACTGAGAGGGAAATCCCCTATGGTAGATAAGGCACACCACGAAAACTTAGAAGCATTTAGGAAGGTAGAGATCAACATTCCTTTCCTAGATGCCATAAAGCAAGTGCCTCATTATGTCAAGTTCCTTAAAGACCTTTGTACTGCAAAACGTAAACCAAAAGGGAACAAAAAGGTAAGTGTGGGAGAAAACGTGTCTGCTATTTTCTAAAAAAAGCTTCCCGTAAATGTAATGACCCAGGGGTATTCTCTATTCCTTATAAAATTAGAAACCTCTCCTTTGATAGAGCTATGCTTGATTTAGGAGCTTCCATCAATGTGATGCCTAGGTCCATTAATGATAAACTACACTTGGGGGAGTTACAGAAAACTGATTTAGTCATTCAATTAGCTGATAGGAGTAATGCATACTCAGATAGAGTTTTAGAGGATGTCTTAATCCAAGTCAATGAGCTTGTTTTTCCTGCTGACTTTTATGTATTGGACATGGGTGATGCATGCCATAATGTTCCCATATTGTTTGGTAGATCATTTCATAAAACATCTAGGACAAAAATAGATATGCTTGTAGGAACAATGACTATGAAATTTGATGGTGAAATTATTAAGTTCAATATTTTTGAAGCTATGAGATTTCCTACTGATGTGAATTATCTGTTTGCACTTGATATGATTGATGAATTGTCCCAGTATATTTATGAATTGTCTCATGAGGATGAATTCTTAACTATACTTACTTAAGGTTTGGATCCGTTTGTGTTTCAGAATCTGCCTTACCATATTAATAATGAGTTAGTGGGCAACATAGAATCATCGTTGCAATTACATGTAGTTGCTAGACCTAAGAAGTTAGAATTGTCGTAAAGTCATATGAAGATGCTAACCTCTCGCATTTCACCCCCTAAGGTAGAGCTAAAACCATTACCTGAAAATCTTAAGTATGCTTATTTAGGGGATGATGAGACCTAACCTATTATAATCTCCAACGCACTTATATCTCAACAAGAGGTTAAACTTATTAGTGCGCTTAGAGAACATAGTGAAGTATTAGGATGGACTTTAGCAGACCTCAAAGGACTTAGCCCCACATTATGATCACATTAGAATCATATGCCAAGCCTAAGAGAGACCCCCAACAAAAGGCTAAATCCACCTATGATGGAGGTTGTTCAAAAAGAAATTCTTAACTGGTTAGATGCTGGAGTGATATACCCAATTCCTGATTCTGAGTGGGTTAGTCATATTCACATGGTTCCTAAAAAAGGAGGGAACAACTGTAGTGCAGAACAACAAAGGTGAGTTAATACCTACTAGAGTCCAGAGTGGCTGGAGAGTGTGCAGATTATAAAAAGCTTAACAAGACCACAAAGAAGGACCACTTTCCATTGCCCTTTGTGGACCAGATGTTAGAGAGATTAGCTAGAAGGTCATGCTATTGCTCTCTAGATGGCTATTTAGGGTATATTCAGGTCCCTATACCCACTAAGGATCAGGAAAAGACGACTTTCGCCTATCCTTTTGGCACTTATGCTTTTGGAAGGACGCCATTTGGTCTATATAATGTTGCTGCTACATTTCTAACATGTATGATGAGTATTTTTTCTGATTTTATCACCAAAATTATGGATCTGTATATGGTGATTCATTTGATGAGTGCTTGCATCATCTTACATTAGTACTTAAGCATTACATTGAAACTAATTTAGTGCTTAAATTTGAAAAGTGTCATTTCATAGTGGAACGTGGAGTAGTACTAGGGCATATAGTGACATCCAAGGGACTAGAGGTTGATAAGGCTAAAATAGACATCGTTCAATCTTTGCCCTATGCACAGTGTGTCATGGAGGTAAGGTCTTTTTTGGTTCATGTTGGGTTTTATAGGAGATATCAAGGAGTTTTCTAAAATTGTCTCTCCTTTATGTGCTTTACTTGCAAAAGATGCTTTATTTGATTTCAATGAGGACTATAGGAGAGCTTTGACCAATTGAAGTTAAAATTGACAACCACTCCTATAGTACAACCCCCTAACTGGGCCCTACCGTTTGAACTGATGTGTGATGCTAGTGATGAGGCAGCAGGCGCAGTCTTAGGTCAAAGTGTATGGAAGGTATCTCATGTGATCTATTATGCTTCTAGAACTCTAGACCCTGTATAGTGCAACTGCACTACTATAGAAAAGGAAATATATGCTATTGTTTTTGCTCTAGAAATGTTTCGTCCTTATCTATTGCGTGTTAAAGTTACTGTTTATACTAATCATTCTGCTATTAAACATCTGTTAATTATGAATGACTCAAAACTTAGATTGATTAGATAGGTCTTACTACTGTAACAATCCTAATTGGAGATTAAAGATAAACCATGAGCTGAAAATTCAGTAGCTAGCCATCTAAGTAGGCTAGACCATGGGGAGAGTGGTAACCCATTGAGCGATTATTTTTCTGATGAGACTTTATATGCTATCACTGATAGGCCGCCTTAGTATGCTGATATGGTTAATTATATAGTAACCATAACCTTTTCTATAGACTTGCCCAGAGCTCAAAAGGAGAAGATATGAGCTCAATCTAAAGAATATGTTTGGGATGAACCATATTAGTGGAAATTTTATGGTGATTAGATTATAAGGTGTTGTGTAGATGATATGAATTTCATTCAATTTTAACTTTCCATTACTCTTCAAAAACTGGGGGACATTTTGGACCCAAAAGAACGGCACACAAAATACTTGAATGTGGATTTATTGGCCTACTATTTTTAGCGATGCTTATGAGTTTTGCAAAACATGCGAAGCATGCCAGAATACAGGAAGTTCACCTAGAAGGAATCCAATGCCTCTGCAGAATGTATATATTTGTGAATTTTTTTGATGTGTGGGGTGTTGATTTTATGGGACCTTTTCGGCCTTCTTGTGGTTTTACTTACATTCTTATACTTGCAGACTATGTATCTAAGTGGATTTAAGTTGTCGATACAAGAGTAGATTATACTAAAACTGTGGTGAAACATGTCAAATCTCTCATTCTGCATAGATATGGAGTTCCTAAGGCAATAACTAGTGATAAGAGAATACATTTTTGAAATGGAACCTTAGGTGCCTTGTTAGTCGCATATCATATAACTCATAAGGTATCCACTAGTTATTATCTCCAAACAAATGGTCAAGCTGAAATTTCCAATAAAGAGATTAAGGGCATATTAGAAAAGGTTGTTAGACAAGTTAAGAAAAATTGGATTCTTAGGTTTGATGAAGCTCTCTGGGCCTATAGGACTACATATAAGACACCTATAGGTATGTTACCTTATAGGTTAGTTTTTCATAAAGCATGTCATCTCCCTATAGAACTAGAGCACCCATCACATTTTACTGTAAAGTAGTGCAGTCTAGACTATGACATACTAGGGAAGGAGCATAAGTTGCAATTACAGGAATCAGAAGAGATTCGCCTAGAAGGCTATCATAATTCGGTGATCTACAAAGGTAAAGGCAAAGCTTTTCATGATGCTAACTTAGTAGGAAAGAATTTTAGGTGGGAGAAAACGTGTAGTTATTTAATTCAAATTTGAAACTCTTTCCTAGTAAGTTACACTCTAGATGGCTAGGACCTTTTATGGTAGTAAAAACTTATTCATATGGTGCTGTTGAGATTAAATCCTTTGCTACTAACAAAATTTTTAAGGTAAATGGTCACAGGCTAAAGCACTTCTATGAAGGACATCAGGTATGCTTAGTGGGAGCGATCGGTCTAGAGGATCCATGAGCTCATTTGCGTCAAGCCAACGATGGTAAACAACTAGTTGGGAGACAACCCAATATTTTTAGGGAAGTATACATTTAATTTTACTTTTATCTTCATTATTTCTATCTTTTTGCATGCATTAGGGACAATACATGAATTAGGTGTTGGGGGGTGCATCATTTAGTTCCTGCCGTGTTCATTCTTGAAAGAAAAAAATGAAAACAAATTGTGATTTTCTTATAAATAATTCATGGATATGAGTTTCTGCTTGGTTTTTTTGCTTAAAATTTTCTGCTTAGGTATTTTTAGTTTATTCTTCCATGAGTGAGGACTTTTTAGCTGGCTAACTGTCATTTAAAGAAGTTTGAGTTGATCCTCATATATCTCTTTAACGAGTAACTGTCATGATTATTCATCTTATTTGATCATGCTATATAGTCGCTTCAAAGGCAATAACATGACCTTGTCCATTTCCTACACTATTGAATTAGGAGAATAACTCATTAAAATTATGACTTTTCTTGTCTTATTAAAAAAAGAAGAAGAAGAAAAAAAAGTTAGATAACCAACATGGGTAGGAGTAGGTGGCTCGATACCTTTTCCCCCTAAGTTTAGGTCTCCAGTTGAGCCTTATGCATGGAATAACTCATGTTGGAAGAGTCATGCGCCATTTTGTGCCGATCAATGACTCGTACCAAATCAACAATAAATAAATAAATAAATAAAACAATGATGAGAATAAACTTTAAACTCCAGCACCTCTATTCGGGTGAGCGTGAGTTACAGAGTGTTTAACTTCAAAGACCCTATATGAGCCTCCAATATATGCGTAACTGGAGTTTGGAAAAAAGAGAGGGAGAGAGAGAGAGAGAGATTTGCAAGGCAAGTTTAGAATCAATTTCAATGAGTTATTCCTTCTCGTTCAATTATCTCTATAGTTAAACCGTACTTCAATTTTTCTATCGTAAACTTTTTAGACCTCTTAATCGGTGCATGCATGTTTAAAAGAGATGGATGATTATTACTCTTGTAACTTCGTTAAAGAGATATTGTGAGGCTGATGAAGAAATACTTTGATGGTAGTAAGATGTTTAGTAGTTATTCACTTCTTGGAAGGAAAACTAATTCGTTTTGAATGAAACTGTTTTTGAAGCAAACGAATGCCTAGTGTAAATCCCGTATCTTGAGAATGACTTTATAAGAAAGAGGGCCAGTTTTTAGGTCGAGTCTTAGATTACTTTGCATGAAGACGTCCAAAGTCTACGTGTCGGGGAATTTGTTAAGCCATAATTTATACATGTTTTTAATAATTATTTTAATTATGTTATATATATTATTTTGTCTAATTTACTTTATTTTATATATTTTTTAGGTTAAGCATTTATAAAGAAAGAGGAGAAGAAAGACAGCAAAGTTCAGGTTTGATTGAAGGATTCTAGCGGAATTATCAAGTCGGTCCAAATAATAATGAATTATGAAAAATATTATTTTCATAATAATTTATTTGGGTTAGGGCTAAGAGATTACTACGCTTAATTAAAGAGGAATTAGAAGACTTCGAGAAGAAAACATCCTACGAGAAAAGAAAACCCTTATAAAAATTTACTATAAATACTCCTAATCTCTGCACCTCACCTTCTCCTTCATGTCCAACCCTCACCAATATCTCCCATCACGCATCACCACGGTAGCATCTCATGAACCCTTCGCATCCACGTAGATGCAACACTTTCACAACCAACCCTCCTATCCCACTCACGGCATCATCACCATTAGACCCATCTCCCATCACACACTCCCTCATCATCTCACACACTCCATCATCGTCGATCATCATCACCATCAATGTCCATCATCGCCATTCTACCTAACACCCACAATTGCCTACATTCATAAATCACCGAACATCATCACCATCAGTGGCTTTCACATATGGGCAAGTAATATAGGTTTTTTTTAATTTTATAATTTTAGTTGTTATTAAAGATGATATATTTGGGTAAATTGTGTAATTTTATTTTCAATATGAGTGAGTAATTTCCTTGTACTTGGTATAATCTATTTGAAATCATGCTAAATTAATTATTTTGAAACAAGTTTTATACTTTATTGTCTAGTTGATTTTTATTCCATGATTCTATAATGATTCGTATTTATTGTTTAAGATATTCACATTAGATTAATTAGAATGCATGCTAATTAGTTTAATACAAATTCATATGATAGGTTAAATAGCTTTAGTATGCAAAAGTTATAGTCTTTTAGGCGTTAGTATCACCCTAATGGATCATAGATAACTCAAACTCATCTCTTTTAATTAGATAATTATTATAGATCTTTGTTAAATTAATTTGCAATTAAATTGGTTACAAGGCGTTACTTAAAACTCTAGTTTGATTAAATTCTTCTGTTGATGTTAGGACTATCAGAACTAGTAGGGTTTATAATAGGGTTTGACCTAAATAAACTATAATATAAGAAAAAATAGGGAAGATCCGCTAGTGGGTGTCCTCTACAATCTAAATCATGGATAAGTCAATTGGTGTGTTAATGATAAATATTAATTTGCATGGTGGATATAGATTATGGTAACTGTTTCTCAGAAATTTGATATCTTTAATAATGATTTGTTACTTGTTAGTTAACTTCTTTAGTTCGTGAGTTTTAATTCTTAAATTTAAAGTTCTTAATATTAATTTCATGTGCCCCCCCATAAGAGTAGTCTGTTCAGAGTGCCTTGGTAATTTTAGATAGGTTATATTTTGATTTTTAGTTTGATTAAAAGTTTTACATTTATTTTCTATGCTACTTTGCCATTTATTTACCGGTTTGTTAGAAATTTTGCTAAAAGTAGTTACATCTATTTTTTTTCGTGTTTCATTCCATTTTAACGTTTCTTTTTTCCTAATCTATTGCTATTTAATTTTGGAATTTTTAAGACTTATTTCATAATTTTTAAGAATTATTTCATGAGTTGAATATATGCAGGTTTTTACTTTAATAAATCTAAAATTATGTTTTAATTTTTATTTTTTCTTTTTAGGGTTTTATTAAGTTTAGAAAGTTATATTGTACAATCTGGGTAAATTTATTATTTATTTTTGCATTTAACTAAGGGCAGTTTATTATTTCTTTAATTTCAGATATTATTTTCTATTTTAATTTTTTGATTTTATCTGGTGTTTTTTTTTCTAAAATTAAGTAAATATGATTCTAGGAATATAAATTCATGAATTGGCATAATAATAATTGATAATATTTTCGGTGAATTTTGATATTAATTTTCTGTTTGTTACTTCCTGTTTTAATTTTCAGTTAATAGTGTACGATAATTTTCGTTTTTTATTTTTCCAGAAAATTTAGGTTAGGTATTTACTATTTTAATTTCCATAATTAGGCTTAGAATATTTAGTGGTATTAGTAAGTAATTTTCTAGATTTTTGCTTGTTTAATTTGATTTGTTTTAGCAATTTAAAGAAGCAAAACGTATTAGAGTAGTAGATTTAATTAGATTTAAATTAGCTTACTATCATAATCTTTCTTCATGAGATCGATCCCTACTTTCCTATACTATAAATATTATTTACGAATTAAAGTTGTGGTTTAATTTGTAACCCTACGACAAACTTTACAAATTTTGACGTCGTTGACAGGAAAGAAAATAAAATCGTTAGTTTGCTTTCATTTAATTTTACTACTTTTATTGTGTTGTTTTAACTCTAATATTTTATTTGTGTAGGTTGTTTTAGTTTATGAGATTAAGAAGTGGTCGCATGATCGAAGAGCAAAAGGAGCATACATTTGATATGTTTGAAAGTGAAGTAAGTGATTATGAATCTGTAAGCTCTGAATCAGTAAGTTGTGAAGATATCAAAGTTGAGATGACTACTTTATATGAGCTTGCTGCACTTAATTTGGGAACTCAACCTTTGTCGATTACTTATCCTGGATTATTAAATCTACTGCTTAAGTTTCATGGATTGCCTGGTGAGGATCCATATCGTCATATTAATGAGTTCATTATTATATGTTCGACCATGCAACCTAAGACTATCACCCAGGACCAAATTAGTTTGAGAGCATTTCCTTTCTCACTTTAGGATATTAGGATAAAGATAAAGATTGGCTATATTACTTACCCCCTGTAACATTCACTACATGGACTCAAGTTCATAAAGCATTTTCAGAGAAATTTTTTGCTACATCTAGAATTGGATCCATTATAAAAGAAATATGTGGAAATAAACAAATGAATGGGGAAACTTTCCATGAGTATTGGGAATGTTTTAATAAATTATGTGCTAGTTGTCCGCAACATCAAATTTCTGAACAATTATTCATTCAATATTTCAATAAATGTTTATTACCTATAGATAGGAATATGGTGGATGCTGCAAGTAGGGGGGCTTTGGTTAGTAAGACTTCAGCTCCGCTAGGGAATTATTTAATATCATGGTGCAAAACACTCAACAATTTGGAGCTAGGCAACCCCAGTTTAGAAAGGTCAATGAACTTAGTTCAGGTCCATCTATAGAGGCTTAGTTGTCTCAGATCATTGCTCTACTGAACAAACTCGTTACTGGAGGAGTTCAAAAAGCAGTGGTGTGTGGTGTTTGTTGTTTAGAGGGACTTGCTACCGATGCGTACCCTACACTTCAAGGAGGTGATGTGAATGCTATGTTCTATAATCAAGGCTAAAGGAAGTATGACCCATACTCCAACACTTATAATGAAGGATGGAGAGACCACTTAACCTTAGGTATGGACCAAGGAATAACCCCCCAGGTTTTGAGCAACCATCACATCAACCATCAGCTTAGGATAGAACAAATTTCCTTTTACAGTAACTTAACCAAAACATGGATGAGCAGGAAAAGGAGATTGACACCTGGTTTCAAAACATAGAGATGACGCTTAAACAGGTCCAGGAGAGACAAATTGCTACTGATACCATAGTTAGTAGCCTCCAGGCCTAAATACAACATAATTTGCCACCTCAACCATTCCAGAACTTGAAGGAAAATGTGAGTGCTATAACACTTAGGAGTGGGAAGAGTTGAAGGAACCTAGGAAGAATAGAGAGGTAGAGCATGAAATAGAGGTCAACAGACCTAAACCTAACTATGACCAAGACACCACTTCTAATGTTAAAGAAGTAGGTGAGGATAAGAAGGAACCTTACAAGCTATTACACCTTTTCCTAGTAGACTGAGAGGGAAAACTCCTAAGGTATATGAGGCAAACCAAGAAATCATAGAAACATTTAGGAAGGTAGAGATCAACAATCCTTTCCTATATGCCATAAAGCAGGTGCCTCGTTATGCCAAGTTCCTTGAAGACCTTGGTATTACAAAACATAAACTAAAAGGGAACGAAAAGGTAAGTGTCGAAGAAAACGTGTCTGCTATTTTCAAAAATAAGCTTCCCCCTAAATGTAAGGACCCAGGGATATTCTCTATTCCTAGTAAAATTAGAAACCTCTCCTTTGATAAAGCTATGCTTAATTTAGGAGCTTCCATCAATGCGATGCCTAGGTCCGTTTATGATAAACTACACTAAGGAGAGTTAAAGAAAACTAATTTAGTCATTCAATTAGCTGATAGGAGTAATGCCTACCCAGATAGAGTTTTAGAAGATGTCTTAATCCAAGTCAATGAGCTTGTTTTTCCTGCTGACTTTTATGTATTGGACATAGGTGATGCATGCTATGATGTTTCTATATTGCTGGGTAGACCATTTCATAAAACATCTAGGACAAAGATAGACATGCATGTAGGAACACTGACTATAGAATTTGATGGTGAAATTATTAAGTTCAATATTTTTGATACTATGAGATTTCCTATTGATGTGAATTATCTATTTGCACTTGATGTGATTGATGAATTGTCCCAGGATGTTTATAAATTGTCTCATGAGGATGAATTCTTAACTGTATTTAAAGTTTGGATCCGTTTGTGTTTCAGAATGTGGCTTACCATATTAATAATGAGTTAGTGGGCAGCATAGAGGATTGTTGCAATTACAGATAGTTGATAGACCTAGGAAACTAGAACTTCCCGAAAGCCAAATGAAGATGCTAACCTCTCACATTTCACCCCCTAAGCTAGAGCTAAAACCATTACCTGAAAATCTTAAGTATGCTTATTTAGGGGATGATGAGACCTTACCTGTTATAATCTCTAACGCACTTACATCTCAGCAAGAGGTTAAACTTATTAGGGTGCTTAGAGAATATACTGAAGCATTAGGGTGGACTTTAGCATACCTTAAAGGGCTTAGCCCCACATTATGTTCACATAAAATCACTTTAGAATCAGATGTTAAGCTTAAGAAAGACCCTCAGCAAAGACTGAATCCACCTATGATGGAGGTAGTTCAAAAAGAAATTCTTAAGTGGTTAGATGCTGCAGTGATATACCCAATCGCTGATTCTGAGTGGGTTAGTCCTATCCATTTGGTTCCCAACAAAGGGGGGAACAACTGTAGTGCAGAACAAGGAAACTGAGTTAATACCTACTAGAGTCTGGAGTGCTTAGAGGGCGCGCAGATTATTAAAAGCTTAACAAGACCACAAAGAGGGACCATTTTTCATTGCCCTTTGTGGACTGGACGTTAGAGAGATTAGCTGGAAGGTCATACTATTGCTCTCTAGATTGCTATTCAGGATATATTCAGGTCCATATAGCTACTGAGGATTAGGAAAAGACAACTTTTACTTGTCCTTTTGTCACCTATGCTTTTGGAAAGATGCCATTTGGTCTATGTAATGCTCTTGCTGCATTTCAAAGGTGTATGATGAGTATTTTTGTCTGATTTCATCACCAAAATTATGGAAGTTTTCATAGATGATTTTACTGTACATGGTGGTTCATTTGATGAGTGCTTGTATCATCTTACCTTAGTACTTAAGCATTGCATTGAAATTAATTTACTGCTTAATTTTGAAAAGTGTCATTTCATGGTAGAACGTAGAGTAGTACTAGGCCATGTAGTGACATCCAAGGGATTAGAGGTTGATAAGGCTAAAATAAACATCATTCAATTTTTTCCCTATGCATAGTGTGTTATGGAGATAAGGTCCTTTTTAGTCATGTTGGGTTTTATCGGAGATTTATCAAGGATTTTTCTAAGATTACCTCTCCTTTATGTGCTTTACTTGCAAAAGATGCTTTATTTGATTTTAATGAGGACTGTAAGAGAGCTTTTGACCAATTGAAGTTGAAATTGATGAGCACTCCTATAGTACAACCCCCTGACGGGCCTTACTTTTTGAACTGATAATGTGATGCTAGTGATAAGGCAGTAGGTGTAGTCTTAGGTCAAAGAGTATGGAAGGAACCTCATGTGATGTATTATGTTGTTAAAACTCTAGACCCTGTACAGTGTAATTACACTACTATAGAAAAGGAAATGTATGCTGTTGTTTTTGCTCAAGAAATGTTTTGCCCTATTTGTTGGGTGTTAAAGTTATTGTTTATGCTGATCATTTTACTATTAAACATCTGTTAAGTAAGAATAACTCAAAATCTAGATTGATTAGATGGGTATTACTACTGCAAGAATTCCAATTGGAGATTAAAGATAAACCATGAGTTGAAAATTCAGTAGCTGACCATCTAAGTAGGTTAGACCATAGGGAGAATGGTAACCCCTTGTGCGATTATTTCCCTAATCAGACTTTATATGCCTTCACTGATAGGCTGCCTTTGGTATGCTGATATGGTTAATTATGTACTAACCAAAACCTTTCCTATAGACTTGTCCAGAGCACAAAAGGAGAAGATAAGGGCTCAATTTAAATATTCTATTTGGGATGAACCATATTTGTGGAAATCTTATGGTGATTAGATTATAAGGTGTTGTGTAGGTGATAGTTAATTTCAATTTTAACTTTCCATCATTCTTCTAAAAGTGGGGAACATTTTGGACCCAAAAGAACGGCACACAAAGTACTTCAATATGGATTTATTCGCCTACTATTTTCAGGGATGCTTATGAGTTTTGCAAAAGATGCGAAGCATGCCAGAAGACAGGAAGTTTACCTAGAAAGAACCCAATGCCTTTGCAGAATGTATATATTTATGAATTTTATGATGCATAGGGTGTTGATTTTGTAATACCTTTTCCCCCTTCTTGTGATTTTACTTACATTCTTATACTTGTAGACTATGTATCTAAGTGGATTTAAGTTGTGGCTATAAGAGTTGATTATACGAAAACTGTGGTGAAACATGTTAAATCTCTCATTCTGCATAGCTATGGAGTTCTTAAAGCAATGACTAGTGATAAGGGAATACATTTTTTAAATAGAACCCTAGGTGACTTGTTAGTCACATATCATGTAACTCATAAGGTATCCACTGGTTATCATCTCCAAACAAATGGCCAAGATGAAATTTCCAATAAAGAGATTAAGGGCATATTAGAAAAGGTTGTTGGACCAGTTAAGAAAGATTGGAGTCTTAGGTTAGATGAAGCTCTCTGGGCCCATAGGACTACATATAAGACACCTATAGGTATGTCACCTTATAGATTAGTTTTTGGTAAAGCATGTCATCTTCCTATAGAACTAGAGCACACATCACATTTGACTGTAAAGCAGTGTAGTCTAAACTATGACATACTAAGGAAGGAGCGTAAGTTGCAATCACAGGAATCAGAAGAGATTCGCCTGGAAGCTTATGACAATTCAGTGATCTACAAAGGTAAAGCCAAAGCTTGTCATAATGCTAAGCTTAGTATGAAAGAATATTAGGTGGGAGAAAAAGTGTTGTTATTCAATTCAAATTTGAAACTCTTTCCTAGTAAGTTAAACTCTAGATGGCTAGGACCTCTTATGGCAGCAAAGACTTATCCATAGCATGCTGTTGAGATTAAATCCTTTGCTACTAATAAATTTTTTAAGGTAAATGGTCACAGGCTAAAGCACTTCTATGAAGGAGATCAGGTATGCTTAGTGGAAGAGATCTGTCTAGAGGATCGATGAGCTCATTTGTATCGAGCCAACAACAGTAAACAAAGGAGCTAGTTGGGAGACAACCCAATATTTTTAGGGAAGTATACATTTAATTTTTCTTTTATCTTCATTATTTCTACCTTTTTGCATGCATCAGGGACAATACATGAATTAAGTGTGGGGGGTGCATCATTTAGTTCCGGCAGTGTTCATTGTTAAAAGAAAAAAATGAAAAAAAATTGTGATTTTCTTATAAATAATGCATGGATATGAGGTTCTGCTGGTTTTTTTGCTTAAAATTTTCTGCTTAGGTATTTTTAGCTTATTCTTCCATGAGTGAGGACTTTTGAGCATACTAACTGTCATTTAGATAAGTTTGGGTTGATCCTCATATATATCTTTAATGAGTAACTGTCATGATTATTCATCTTATTTAATCATGTTATATAGTTGCTTCAAAGGCAATAACATGACCTTGTCCATTTCCTACACCATTGAATTGGTAGAATAACTCATTAAAATTGTGACTTTTCTTGTCTTATTAAAAAAAAAATAAGAAGAAGAAAAAGTTAGATTACCAACATGGGTAGGAGTACGTGGCTCGACACCTTTTCCGCCTAAGTTTAGGTCTCCAGTTGAGCCTTATACATGGAGTAACCCATGTTAGAAGAGTCATACGCCATTTTGGGCCAATTAATGACTCTTACCAAACTAATAATAAATAAATAAATAAATAAAATAATGATGAGAATAAACTGTAAACTCCAGCACCTCTATTCGAGTGAGCGTGAGTTAGAGAGTGTTTAATTTCAAAGACCCTATATGGGCCTCCAATATGTGCACAACTAGAATTTGGAAAAGAGAGATAGAGAGATAGAGAGACAGAGAGACAGAGAGAAATTTGCAAGGTAAGTTTAGAATCAATTTCAATGAGTTATTCCTTCTAGTTCAATTGTGTCTAAAGTCATACTGTATTTCAATTTTTCTATCGTAAACTTTTTAGACCTCTTGACCAATGTATGCATGCTTAAAATAGATGGATGATTATTACTCTTGTAACTTCATTAAAGGGATGTTGTGAGGCTGATGAAGAAATACTTTGATGCCAGTTAGATGTTTAGTAGTTATTCACTTGCTGGAAGGAAAACTAATTCATTTTGAATGAAACTGTTTTTGAAGCAAACTAATGCCTAGTGTAAATCTCATATCTTAAGCATGACTTTGTAAGAAAGAAGGCTAGTTTTTAGGGCGAGTCTTAGATTACTTTGCATGAAGACGTCCAAAGTCTAAGTATCGGGGAATTTGTTAAGTCATAATTTATGCATGTTTTTAATAATTATTTTAATTGTCCTATATATATTATTTTATCTAATTGACTTCACTTTATATATTTTTTAGGTTAAGCATTAATAAAGAAAGAGGAGAAGAAAAGACATCAAAGTCCAGGTTTGATTGAAGGATTCTAGCGGAATTATCAAGTCGGTCCAAACAATAACGAATTATGAAAAATATTATTTTCATAATGATTTTTTTAGGCTAGGGTTAAGAGATTACTATGCTTAATTAAAGAGGAATTAGAATACTTAGAGAAGAAAACATCCTACAAGAAAAGAAAACCCTAACAAAAAGTTACTATAAATACTCCTAATCTCTGCACCTCAACTCCTCCTTCATGTCCAACCCTCACCAATATCTCCCATCACACATCATCACGGTAGCGTCTCATGAACCCTTCGCATCCACATAGATGCAACACCTTCACGACCAACCCTCCTATCCTACTCACGACATCATTACCATCAGACCCATCTCCCATCACACACTCCCTCATCATCTCACACACTCCATCATCGTCGATCATCATCACCATCAATGTCCATCATCGCCATTCTACCTAACACCCACAATTCCCTACCTTCATAAATCACCGAACATCATCACCATCAGCGGCTTTCACATGTGGGCAAGTAATATAGTTTTTTTTATTTTATAAGTTTAGTTGTTATTAAAGATGATTTATTAAGGTAAATTGCGTAATTTTATTTTCAATATGAGTGAGTAATTTCGTTGTACTTAATATAATCTATTTGAAACCATACTAAATTAATTATTTTGAAACAAGTTTTATACTTTATTATCTAGTTGATTTTTATTCCATGATTCTATAATGATTCGTATTTATTGTTTATGATATTCATGTTAGATTAATTAGAATGCGTGCTAATTAGTTTAATACGAATTCATATGATAGGTTAAATGGCTTTAGTATGCAAAACTTATAGTCTTTTAGGCGTTAGTATCACCCTAATGGATTACAAGGCATTGTGTAGATGATGGTGAATTTCATTCAATTTTAACTTTCCGTCACTCTTCTAAAAGTGGGGGACATTTTGGACCCAACAGAATGGCACACAAAGTTCTTGAATATGGATTTATTGGCCTACTAATTTTAGGGATGCTGATGAATTTTGCAAAGGATATGAAGCATGCTAGAAGACAGGAAATTTATCTAGAAGGAATCAAATGCCTCTTCATAACATGTATATTTGTGAATTTTTTGATGTATGAGGCGTTGATTTTATGGGACCTTTTCCCCTTCTTTTGGTTTTATTTACATTCTTATGCTTGTAGACTATGCATCTAAGTGGATTGAAGTTGTGGCTACTAGAGTTGATTATGCTAAAACTATGATGAAATATGTTAAATCTCTCATTCTGCATAGATATGGAGTTCCTAAAGCAATCATTAGTGACAGGGGAACACATTTTTGTAATAGAACCTTAGGTACCTTGTTAGTCACATATCACGTAACTCATAAGGTGTCCACTGATTATCATCTCCAAACAAATAGCCAAGCTGAAATTTCCAATAAAGAGATTAAGGGCATATTAGAAAACGTTGTTAGACCAAATAAGAAAGATTAGAGTCCTAGGTTAGATGAAGCGCTCTGGGCCTATCAGACTATATATAAGACACCTATATGTATGTCACCTTATAGGTTAGTTTTTGGTGAAGAATGTCATCTCCATGTAGAACTAGGGCATAAATCTTATTGGACTGTAAAGCAGTGCAGTCTGAACTATGACCTAGCAGGGAATGAGCATAAGTTGTAATTGCAGGAATTAGAAGAGATTTGTCTGGAAGCCTATGACAATTCAGTGGTCTACAAAGGTAAAGCCTAAGCTTTTCATGACGCTAAGCTTAGTAGGAGAGAATTTCAGGTGGGAGAAGAAGTGTTGTTATTTAATTCAAATTTGAAACTCTTTCTTAGTAAGTTAAACTCTAGATGGCTAGGACCTTTTATGGTAGTAAAGACTTATCCACATGGTATTGTTGAGATTAAATCCTTTGCTACTAACAAAATTTTTAAGGCAAATGGTCACATGGTAAAGCACTTCCATGAAGGAGATCAGATATGCTTGGTGAAGGAGATCTGTCTAGAGGATCCATTAGCTCATTTGTGTCGAGCCAACAATAGTAAACAAAGGCGCTGGTTGGGAAGCAACACAACATTTCTAGGGAAGTATACATTTAATTTTGCCTTTATCTTCATTATTTCTATCTTTTTGCATACATTAGGGACAATGCATGAATTAAGTATGGGGCAGGTGCATCATTTGGTTCCTGCAGTATTCATTTTTGAAAGAAAAAAAGGAAAAAAAAATTGTGATTTTCTTATAAATAATGCATGAATATGAGTTTATACTAGGTTTTTTTGCTTAACATTTTCTGCTTAGCTATTTTTAGTTTACTCTTCTATGAGTGAGGACTTTTGAGCATGCTAACTGTCATTTAGAGAAGTTTGAGCTGATCCTCTTATATTTCTCTAGTGAATAACTATCATGATTATTAGTCTAATTTAATCATGTTATATAGTCGCTTCAAAGGCAATAAAATGACCTAGTCCATTTTCTAGACTATTGAATTAGTAGAATAACTCATTAAAATTGTGAGTTTTCTTATCTTATAAAAAAAAATGAAGAAAAAAAAAGTTAGATTACCAACATGGGTCGGAGTAGGTGGCTCGGAATCTTTTTCCCTGAAGTTTAGGTCTCCAGTTAAGCCTTATGCATGGAGGAACCTATGTTGGGAAAGTCATGCCCCTTTTTGGGCTGATCAATGACTCATACCAAATTAATAGTCAATAGATAAATAAATAAAATAATGATAAGAATAAATTGTGAACTCCAGCACTTCTATTCAGGTGAGTGTGAGACATGGAGTATTTAATTTCAAAGACCCTATACGGGCCTCCAATACGTGCGCAATTGGAGTTTGAAAAGAGAGAGAGAGAGAGAGAGAGAGAGAGAGAGAGAGACAGAAAGACAGAGAAAAAAATTGCAAGGCATGTTTAGAATCAATTTCAATGAGTTATTCTTTCTAATTCAATTGTCTTTGTAGTTATACAGTACTTCAATTTTTCTATCGTAAACTTTTTAGACCGCTTGATCGGTGTATGCATGCTTAAAAGAGATGGATGATTATTACTCTTGTTACTTCATTAAAGAAATATTGTGAGGCTGATGAAGAAACACTTTGATGGTAGTTAGATGTTTAGTAGTTATTCACTTGTTGGAAGAAAAACTAATTCATTTTGAATGAAACTGTTTTTAAAGCAAACTAATGCCTAGTGTGAATTTCATATTTTGAGCATGACTTTGTAAGAGAGGGTCATTTTTTAGGTCTAGTCTTCGAGTACTTTGCACGAGGACGTCCAAAGTCTAAGTGTGAGGGAATTTGCTAAGTCATAATTTATGCATGCTTTTAATAATTATTTTAATTATATTATGTATATTATTTTGTCTAATTTACTTTATTTTATATATTTTTTAGGTTAAGCATTAATAAAGAAAGAGGAGAAGAAAAGACAACAAAGTTCGAGTTTAATTGAACGATTCTAGCGGAATTATCAAATCTGTCTAAAAAATAATGAATTATAAAAAATATTATTTTCATAATGATTTATTTGGGCTAGGGTTATAAGACTACTATGCCTAATTAAAGAGGAATTAGAAGACTTGGAGAAGAAGACATCCTGCAAGATTAGAAACCCCCAGCAAAATTATACTATAAATACTCTTAATCTCTACACCTCTTCTCCTCCTTCATGTCCAACCCTCACCAATATCTCCCATCACGCATCACCACAGTAGCATCTCATGAACCATTCGCCTCCACACAGACGCAGCACCTTCATGACTAACCCTCCTATCCCAGTCACGGTATCATCACCATCAGACCCATCTCCCATCTCACACTCCCTCACCATCTCACACACTCCATCATCGTCGGTCATCATCACCGTCAACGTCCATCATCATCATCCCACCTAACCCCCATAATAGCCTACATTCATTAATCACCAAACATCATCACCATCAGCGGCTTTCACATATGGTCAAGTATTTTTTTTTTTTTAATAAGTTTAGTTATTATAAAACATGATTTATTTGGGTAAATTGTGTAATTTTATTTTCAATATGTATGAGTAGTTTCCTTGTACTTACTCTAATCTATTTGAAACCATCCTAAATTAATTATTTTGAAATAAGTTTTATACTTTATTGTGTAGTTGATTTTTATTCCATGATTCTATATTGATTAGTAATTATTGTTTATGATATTCACGTTAGATTCATTAGAATACATGCTAATTAGTTTAATACGAATTCATGTGATAGTTGAAAAGGCTTTAGTACGTAAAAGTTATAGTCTTTTAGGCATCATTATCATCCTAACTGATCATGGATGACTCAAAACCATCTCTTTTAATTAGATAATCATTATAGATCTTTGTTAAATCAATTTGCTAGCAAATTGATTATAAGGCGTTGGATGATGCTTGTCTAATACTTAATGCTCAAGTTTAATTAAACTCTTGTGCTGGTGTTAGGATTATTAAAACCAGTAGGGTTTATATTAGGGCTTGACCTAAATAAACTATAATATAAAGAAAAATAGGAAAGATCCGCTAGTGGGCGTCTTCCACAGTCTAACTCATGGATAAGTCAATTGGTGTGTTGATGATAAATATTAATTTGCATGGTAGATATAGATTATGCTAAGTGTTCTTCATAAATTTGGTATCTTTAATAATTATTTGTTGCTTTTTAGTTAACTTCTTTAGTTTGCGAGTTTTAATTCTTAAATTTATAGTTCTTAATATTAATTTGATTTACCCCCCCATAAGAGTAGCCTTTTAGGAGTATCTTGGTAATTTTAGATAAGTTATATTTTGGTTTTTGGTGTGATAAAAATGTTCAGATTTATTTTGTATTCGACTTTGTCATTTATTTACCGGTTTTTTAGAAATTAGGCTAAAAATAATTTCTTTTGTGTTTCATTCCATTTTGAGGTCTATTTAGTATCCTAATATGTTGCTATTTAATTTCGAAATTTTTGGAAATCACTTCATAATTTTTCAGAATTATTTCGTGAGTTGAATGCACGCATGTTTTTACTTTAATAAATCTGAAAATTATATTTTAATTTTTATTTTCGGTTTTCAGTGTTTTATTAAGTTTAGAAAGTTATGTTGTACCATTTGGGAAAATTTGTTATTTATTTTCGTATTTAATTTAGGGCAGTTTATTATTTCTTTAATTTCAGATATTAGTTTCTGTTTTAATTTTTTGAGTTTGTCTACTATTTTATTTTTCTAAAATTAATTAAATATAATTCTGCGAATATAAATTTATGAATTTCTTACTAATAATTGATAATAGTTTTTGTGAGTTTTGATCTTAATTTTTTGTTTGTTACTTCCTGTTTTAATTTTCAGTTAATAGTGTACGATAATTTTTTGTTTTTATTTTTCCAGAATATTTAGGTTAGATATTTACTATTTTTATTTCCATAATTAGGTTTAGAACATTTAGTGGTATTAGTAAGTAATTTTTTAGATTTTTACTTGTTTAATATGATTTGTTTTAGCAATTTAAAGAAGTAAAATATATTAGGGTGGTAGATTTAATTAGATTTAAACTAGCTTACTATCATAATCTTTCCTCGCCAGATCGATCCCCACTTTTCTATGCTATAAATCTTATTTATAAATCAAAGTAGTTGTTTAATTTGTAACTCTATGACAAGCCTTACAACAAAAGAATAAAGATAAAAAGAGGTTTCCTAGGAAGCATGGAAGGGGCAAGACAATTGACAAAATAAACAATTAGAGAATCATTCGCGAAGCTGAAAGTGAATTGCAAGAGGAATTGACCAGCATGGGAAGAGGAAACCATGTGCGCACTAGGCCTTCTGCATCAACCCATGGCCCTCCGCCAGCCCCTCAACCACCATGGCCAGAATGTAGAAGTGAAAGAGAACCTCTAATAGGAGGACCCATTGATCCAGTTTGGTTTTTTTTGTTTAATAATGTGTTTGGATTTTAAAAAAGATAACATGGCTGATGATGCTATAAGGGAGCATGAGTTTGCAGGTGCATACAAGAAATTACGACCAGCAATATTTATATTATAGGCTGGGGAACATCTGCTCCTGGGATGGCATACATATTATATTAACATGCTGGCACTGTAATTTTTTAAAATAAAAATAAAACTTAAAACCAACAGTTCCTCTATTCGATACCTCTCCTACTCCTATTCAAACACCAAGTTCCATTCATGGCTGAACTTCCTCCTCTAAATTTATCTATTTTATAGGAACATTTACGAATTCCAGCACCACATCTTCTTGTTCCAGCCAATTACAACAACTACGGCTTTTAGGTGTGGGCTAATAAAGTTCAAGTGCGATTTTGAGCTAGACAATTTGCAGTAGGTGTTCCCAGTATCAATTTTTCATGTTGGCCCAAGCAGAATTCTGACGAGCTCATTCAGTTTGCGCCAATAGATAAACAAACCAAGAAACAACTACTCACTTACAAGAGCAAACACAAGTATAACATCCAAACTTTTGCAAGATGCTTGTTGCTTTTAATTGCTTTGATACTAAACAAACCCCAAGAATCACTTATTCACACAAGTAAAAATCTAACCATCATAATCGATAAACTCAATCAAGTTGAAAAGCATGTTCATTTTGAATGGGCCCATGATCAACCTCCATCTAAGCTACAATTCAGAATTTCAAATTAATAATCTCAACTACGAAAGGGTACAAATCAGCATTCTAAGAAGCCTGATAAACAAAACAATGCTTGGGATGTTAATCTAAACCATAGCATAGCCTAACTATAGAATACTGGACACAATTGAGCAAGATGTTCATGCAACATTCGCATTGGCTATGGGTTTGTTAGAAGTTCACATAGCCTCGACATACAAACCAAAAAATAAAAATACAAATTCCTTGAACAATGGAAGAGAAGGTGGAATCTTGGAAGAGCAAGGACACCGAAAGTAGGGTGGTGATAGTTGAATAAATTCTAAAAAGAGGAGATTATGGAGAAGAATTCAAAAGAGAGTTTGTGTTATATGTACATTATCAGAAGTATGAATGACGACTGTTTCATCATAATATTAAAGCCGTTGGTGGATGTTAAATAAATAGCTAACCACAATTGGTGTGCATATCTCTTGCAATGTCTGAATGACATAGTAGTGGAATGGAAACAAAATCACACGAGATATTTCAGAGGGGCACTCCTATTTCTCATAGTTAGTGAACTCACTCCTACATTCATTTCTCTATGTGAAATGTTGATGCTCTTGATTGATTTAGTGGCTTATCAAAATAGTATCATTTGATTTAAATGTATTTGCTCATTATCAAACATTTACTTGTTCGCTAATTTATGCTATGTTATTCATTCTAAGATGTACAAACTAACTGTCATCCTTGGTATGAATTATAACTTCTTTATCTAGGTAGAGTTAAGTTTAGAGGAAAGAGAAGCAAAAACCGATGGTTTCCCAGAGTAAGCATCAGACAACTGATGCCGTGGAACAAGAGAATAAAGATAAAAAGAAGTTCCCTGGGAGGATGGAAGGGGCAAGACAATTGACAGAGTACACTATTAGACAATCATTCGTGAAGCTAAAACTGACTTATAAATGGAATTGACAAGCATGGGATGAGAAAACCATGTGCGCATCGAGCCTCCGGCATCAACTCATGGCCCTCCGCCAGCCTCTCAGCCACCATGGCCATCTCAGTGGAAGTGAAAGAGAACCTCCAATAGCAGGGCCCAACAACCCAATTTGTTTTCTTTTTATTTAATGATATATTTGGCTTTTACAAAAGATAACATGGCTGATGATGCTATAAGGGGGCATGGGCTCGTAGGTGCGTATAAGAAATTATAACCAGCAAAGTGAATATTACAGACCTAGGAGCATATGCTTCCCAGATGACATGTATATTATATTAACACGTTGGCATTGCAATTTTAAAAATGAAAATAAAACACAAAACCAATGCGCCTCTATTCAATACCTCTTGTAATCCCATTCAAACACTAAGTTCCATCCATGGATGAACATCCTCCCTCGATCTTTATCTATGTTTATAGGAACAATCGCGATTTCAAGCACCACGTCATCTCGGCCCAGCTAATTACAACAATAACGACATTTTAGTGTGGGTTAATTAAGTTTGACTGCAATTTAGGGTTGGACAATTTTTGGCAAGTGTTCACAATATTAATTTTTTCGGAGGGTCCATGCAGAATTCCGATGAGATTGTTCGATTCGTGCCCATAGATGAACAAACCAGTAAACAACTACTCACCTACAAGAGCAAACACAAGTACAATATCCAAACTTTTGAGAGATGCTTGTCGCCTTTAATTACTTTGATATTGAACAGACCCAAAGAATCACTTATTCACAAAAGTAAAAATCTCAACATCACAATTGATAAACTCATTCAAGTTGAAAAGCATGTTCATTTTGAATTGGCTCGCAATCAACTTCCATCTAAGCTGTAAACTAGAATTTCAAATGAATAATCTCAGTCACGGAAGGGTACAAATAAGCATTCTAAGAAGCCTGACAAACAAAACTATGTTTGGGATGTTAATCTAAACCACAGCAGGGCTTGGCAACATAACGCAATTGATAACTAAGGAAGATGTTTGTGTAACATTAGCATTGCCTATGGGTCTGTTAAAAGTTCACATAGCCTCGACATACGATGAAAAAAATAGATACACCAAATTCCTTGAACAATGGAGGAGAAGGTGGAATCTTGGAAGAATAAGGAGACCAAAGGTAGGGATGATGGTTGAACAAATTCTACAAAGAGGAGACTATGGAGAAGAATTCGAAAAAGACTGTGTGCTACATGTATATTTTCAGAAGTATGAATGACGACTGTCTCTTCATATATTGAAGTCATTCGTGGATGTTAACTAAATAGCTAATAACAATTGGTGTGCATATGTCTTGCAATGTCTGAATGACACAGTAGTGGAATGGAAACAAAATCACACGGGATATTTTAAAGGTGAACTCCTATTTCTCATAGTTAGTGAAATCACTCCTACATTCATTTCTCTATGTGAAATGTTGATGCTTTTGATTGAATTAGTGGCTTATCTAAACAGTATCGTTCATTGATTTAGATGTATTTGTTCATTACCCAACATTTACCTGTTCGCTGATGTCTGATATGTGATTCATTCTAGGATGCACAAGCTAACATTTATCATTGCCATGAATAACAACTCCTTTATTTGGATAGAGTTGAGTTTAGAGGAGAGAGAAGCAAAGACCGATGGTTTCCAACAGCAAACATCGGACAACTGATGCTGTTGAACAAAAGAATAAAGATGAAAAGAAGTTCCCTGGCGAGCATGGAAGGCGCAAGACAACTGATAGAATAGACCATTAAACATTCTTTTGCGAAGTTGAAACTGACTTACAAGAGCAATTAGCAAGCATGAGATGAGAAAACCATGTACGCACTGAGCCTTCCGCATCAACTCATGGCCCTCTGCCAACCCCTCAACCACTATGGCTAGAATGTGGAGGTGAAAGAGAACCTCCAACAGCAGGGCCCAATGATTCAATTTGTGTTTTTGTTTAGTGATATATTTGGCTTTTAAAAAAGATAACATGGCTGATGACGATATAAGGGAGCATGGGCTTGTAGGTGCATACAAGAAATTGCAACCAATAGTATGAATATTATAAACTGTTGAACATACGCTCCCGGGATGACATGTATATTATATTAACACGTTGGCACTGTAATTTTTAAAAATAAAAATAAAATACAAAACCAACACTGCCTCTAGTTGATACCTCTCCTAATCCTATTCAAAGACTAAGTTCCATCCATGGCTAAACTTCCTCCTCTGATCTTTATCTATTTCATATATGGGAACAATCGCGAATTCCAGTACCACATCTTCTCGTTCCAACTAATGATAATAATTACAGCGTTTGGGTGTGCACTAATTAAGTTTGATTGCGATTTTGGATTGGGCAATTTCCGGCAGGTGTTCCCAGTATCAATTTTTCCCGTGGGCCCATGTAGAATTCCGACGAGCTCATTCAGTTTGGGCCAATAGATGAACAAACCAAGAAAAAACTACTCACTCGCAAGAGGAAACACAAATACAATATCGAAAGTTTTAAGAGATGCTTATCTCTTTTAATTTCTTTGATACTGAACAAACCTAAAGAATGACATATTCATAAAAGTAAAAAATCTTAACATCGCAATTGATAAACTCACTTGAATTGAAAAGCATGTTGATTTTGAATTAGCTCGCAGCCAACCTCCATCTAAGCTGCAAATTAGTATTTCAAATTAACAATCTCAGTTATGGAAGGATACAAATAAGCATTCTAAGAAGCCTGACAAACAAAATAATGTTTGTTATATTAATCTAAACCATAGGATAGCCTGATAATAAAATGCTAGAGATAATTGAGATGGATGTTCATGCAACATTGGCATTACCTATGGATCCATTAGAGGTTCACATAGCCTCGACATACGAACCAAAAAATAAGCACACTAAACTTCTTGAACAATGAAGGAGAAGGTTGAATCATAGAAGAACACGGACACCAAAGGCAGGGATGATGGTTGAACAAATTCTACAAAGAGAAGACTACGGAGAAGAATTCAAATGACACTTTGATATGTATATTATCAGAAGCATGAATGGCGACTGTTTTGTCATAATATTGAAGTGGTTGATGGATGTTAACTAAATAGCTAACTATAATTGGTGTCCATAGCCCTTACAATGTCTGAATGACACAGTAGTAGAACGGAAACAAAATCACACGAGATATTTCAAAGGGCCACTCCTGTTTTCATCGCTAGCAAAATCGCTCCATGTTCATTTCCCTATGTGAAACGTTGATACTCTTTATTGAATCAGTTGCTTAACAAACCATATCGTTCATTGATTTTGATGTATTTGTTCATTACCTAACATTGACTTGTTCGCTAATGTCTGATATGTCATTTATTCCAATATGTACAAACCAACATTTATCCTCGCTATGAACAACAACTCCTTTATCTGGATAGAGTTGAGTTTAGAGGAAAGAGAAGTAAGGACTGATGGTTTCCCATAGCAAACATTAGATAACTAATGTACTTGAACGAAAGAACAAACATAAAAAGAAGTTCCGTGAGGAGCATCAAAGTGGCTAGACAATTGACAAAATAGACTATCAAACAATCATTCGTGTGGCTAAAACTGACTTACAAGAGGAATTGACAAGCCTGGGATGAGAAAACCATGTGCACACCAAGCCTTTTGCATCAACTCATGTCCCTCCGCCAGCCCCTCAACCACCATGGCTAAAATGTGGAAGTGAAAGGGAACCTCCAATGAGCAGGGCCCAATGATCCAATTTGTTTTTTTTTTAATGATATATTTGGCTTTTACAAATGATAACATGGCTGATGATGCTATAAGGGTGGATGGGCTTGTCGGTGCATATAAGAAATACTACAAAGGGGAGACTATGGAGAAGAGTTCAAAAGAGACTTTGTCTTACATGTATATTATTAGAAATATGAATGACATCTCTTTCTTCATAATATAAAAGTCATTGGTGGATGTTAACTAAATAGCTAACTACAATTGGTGTGCTTATCTCATGCATTATCAGAATGACACAGTAGTGGAATGGAAATGAAATCACACGAGTTGCTTAAGAGGGACACTCTTGTTTCTCATGGTTAGTGAAACCACTCCATGTTCATTTCTTTATGTGAAATGTTCATAATCTTCATTGAATTAGTGGCTTATCTAAACCTTGTCATTTATTGATTTAGATGTATTTTCTCATTATCCAACATTTACTTGTTCAATAATGCCTGATATGTCATTCATACTCAGATGTACAAACTAACATTTATCCTTGCTATGAATTACAACTCCTTTATTTAGATAGAGTTGAGTTTAGAGGCAGGAGAAGCAAAGACCAATGGTTTCCCATAGCAAACATCAAACAACTGATGTATTTGAACAAAAGAATGAAGATAAAAAGAAGTTCCCTGAGGAGCATAGAAGGGGCAAGACAACTCTCAGAATAGAGCATCAGATAGTCATAGATGAAGCTGAAACTGACTTATAAGAGCAATTAGCAAGCATAGGATGAGAAAACCATGTGTGTACCGAGCCTTCTGCATCAACTCATGGCCCTCCGCCAGCCCCTCAACAACCACGGCCAGAATGTGAAAGTGAAAGAGAACATCCAATTAGCAGGGCCCAATGATCTAATTTATTTTTTTAACGATATATTTGGCTTTTAAAAAAGACAAGATGCCTGATGATGCTATGAGGGAGCATGCGCTTGTTCGTGCAGATAAGAAATTATGACTAGAAGTATGAATATTATAGAACTGGGAGCATATGCTCTTTGGATAGCATGTATATTTTAAAAAATAAAAATAAAACACAAAACCAACACTGCCTCCATTCGATATCGCTTCTAATGCTATTCAAACACTAAGTTCCACCCATGGCTAAACTTCTTGCCTCGATCATTATCTATTTTATAGGAATAATCGTCAATTCCAGGACCACATCTTATCGGTCCAGCCAATTACAACAATTACGGCATTTGCGTGTGAGTTAATTTAGTTTGATTGCGATTTTGGGTTGGGTAATTTCTAGCAGGTGTTCCCAATATCAATTTTTCCGATGGGGCCAAGTAGAATTCCGACGAGCTTATTCAAGTCGAGCTAATAGATAAACAAACCAAGAAAAAACTACTCAATTATAAGAGGAAACACAAGTATAATATCAAAACTTTTGAGAAATGCTTCTCTCTTTTAATTTGTTTGATACTGAACAAACCCAAAGAATCCCTTATTCACAAAAGTGAAAATCTTCACATCACAATTGATAAACTCACTCAAGTTGAAAGGCATGTTCATTTTGAATTGGCTCACAATCAACCTCTATCTAAGTTGCAAATTAGAATTTTAGATTAACAATCTCAGTCACGAAGGAGTACAAATAAGCATTCTACGAAGCCTGACAAACAAAACAATGTTTGGGATGTTAATCTAAACCATAGAATAGCCTGACAATAGAATGCTGGAAATAATTGAGGAAGATGTTCGTACAACATTAGCATTGCCTATGAATCTGCTAGAAGTTCACATAAGCTCGACATACGAACCCAAAAATAAATACACCAAATTCCTTGAACAATGGAGGAGAAGGTTGAATCATGGAAGAACAAGGACACCAAAGGCAGGGATGATGGTTGAACAAATTTTACAAAGAGGAAACCACGAAGAAGAATTCAAATGAGACTTTATGTTATATGTGTATCATCAAAAGTGAATGGTGACTGTTCTGTTATAATATTGAAGTCATTGGTGGATGTTAACTAAATAGCTAACCACAATTGTTGTCCACATCTCTTGTAATGTCTAAATGACACAATAGTAGAATAGAAACAGGATCACACAAGATGTTTCAGAGGGCCACTCCTGTTTCTCATGGTTAGCGAAATCACTCCATGTTCATTTCTCTTTGTGAAACGTTGATGCTCTTCATTGAATTAGTGGCTTATCTATACCATATCATTCATTGATTTATATGTATTTATTCATTGCCCAACATTTACCTGTTCGCTCATGTCTAATATGTCATTCATTCTCAGAAGTACAAACTAACATTTATTATTACTATGAATTACAACTCCTTCATTTAGATGGAGTTTTGTTTAGAGGAAAGAGAAGCAAAGACTAATGGTTCCCTGTAGCAAACATCGGACAACTGATGCAGTTGTATGAAAGAATGGAGATAAAAAGAAGTTCCCAGAGGAGCATGTAAGAGGCAAGACAACTGATAGAATAGAGCATTAGACAATCATAGATGAAGCTAAAACTGACTTACAAGAGGAATTGGCAACCATGGAATGAGAAAACTATGTGTGCGCTAAGCCTTCTCCGTCAACTCACGGCCCTCCGCCAGCCCTTTAACCATTATGGCCAGAATGTGAAAGTGAAAGAGAACCTCCAACTAGCAAGGCCCAATGATCCAATTTGGATTTCTTTAATGATATATTTGACTTTTAAAAAAGATAACATGCCCGATGATGCTATAAGGCAGTAAGGGCTCATGTGTGCATATAAGAAATTGTGACCAACAGTGTGAATATTACTTAACTGAGAGTATATGCTCCTAGGATGGCATGTGTTTTACATAAACACGCTAGCATTGCAATTTTTAAAAATAAAAATACACAAAACCAACACTGCCTCCATTCAATATCATTTCTAATGCTATTGAAACACTAAGTTCCATCCATGGCTGAACTTCCTCCCTCAATCTTTATTTACTTTATGGAAATAATCATGAATTTCAGGACCACATCCTCTCGGTCCAGCCAATTACAACAGTTATGGCATTTGGGTGTGGGTTAATCTAGTTCGATTGCGATTTTAGGTTGGGCAATTTCCAGCCGACGTTCCCACTTTCAATTATTCGGGTGGGGCAAGCAGAATTCCAACAAGCTTGTTGAAGTCGGCCTAATAGACGAATAAACCAAGAAAAAACTACTCATTTACAATAGGAAACACAAGTATAATATCCAAACATTTGAGAAATGCTTGTCTCTTTTCATTTCTTTGATACTGAACAAACCCAAAGAATCACTTATTCACAAAAGTAAAAATCTTCGCATCACAATTGATAAACTTACTTGAGTAGAAAAGCATGTTCATTTTGAATTGGCTCACAATCAACCTCCATCTACGCTGCAAATTAGAATTTCAAATTAACAATCTTAGTTACGAAAGGGTACAAATATGCATTCTAAGAAGCCTGACAAACAAAACAATGTTTGTGATATTAATCTAAACCATAGCATGGCCTGACAATAAAATGCTAGAGATAATTGAAGAGGATGTTCGTGCAACATTGGCATTGCCTATGGATCCGTTAGAAGTTCATATAGCCTCGACATATGAACCAAAAAATAAATACACCAAAGTCCTTGAAGAATGGAAGGGAAGGTTGAATCATGGAAGAACAAGGACACCAAAAGTAGGGATGATGGTTGAAAAATTCCACAAAGAGGAGACTACGGCAAAGAATTCAAAAGAGACTTTGTGCTATGTGTATATTATCAGAAGTATGAATGACGACTGTTTCGTCATGATATTGAAGTCATTGGAGGATGTTAACTAAACAGCTAACTACAATTGGTGTCCATATCTCTTGCAACGTGTGAATGACCCTGTAGTAGAATGGAAACAAAATTACACGAGATGTTCCAGAGGGCCACTCCTGTTTCTTATGGTTAGTGAAATCACTCCATGTTCATTTCCCTATGTGAAACGTTGATATTCTTCATTGCATTAGTGGCTTAAGAAACCATATCGTTCATTGATTTAGATGTATTTGTTCATTCCACAACATTTACTGGTTTGCTAATGTCTGATATATCATTCATTCCAATATGTTCAAACCAACATTTGTCCTTGCTATGAGCAACAACTCCTTTATCTGGACAGAGTTGAGTTTAGTGGAAAGAGAAGCAAGGACCGATGGTTTGCCACAGCAAATATCGGACAACTGATGTAGTTGAACAAAAGAATAAATATAAAAAGAAGTTCCCAGGGGAGCATCGAAGGGGCAAGACAATTGAGAAAATAAACTATTAGACAATCATTCGTGCAGCCTAAACTGACTCACAAAAGGAATTGGCAAGCATGGGGTGAGAAAGGCATGTGCGCACTGAGCCTTCTGTATCAACTCATGTCGCTCCGCTAGCCCCTCAACCACCACGGCCAGAATGTGGAAGTGAAAGAGAACCTCCAATTAGTAGGGCCCAGTAATACAATTTGTTTTCTTTTTTTTTTTTTTAATGATAGATTTGGCTTTTAAAAAAGATAACATGGCTGATGATGCTATAAAGGAGCATGGGCTCGTAGGTGCATATAAGAAATCACAACCAGTAGTATGAATATTATAGACTTGGGAGTATATGCTCTCGAGATGACATGTATATTATATTAACACACTAGCAATGCAATTTTTAAAAATAAAAATAAAACACAAAACTAGCACTGCCCCCATTCGATACCTCTTCTAGTCCCATTCAAACACTGAGTTCCATCCATGGCTGAACTTCCTCCCTCAATCTTTATCTAATTTATGGGAACAATTGCGAATTCTAGCACCACATCTTCTCGGTCCGGCCAATTACTTCAATTGCGGCATTTGGCCATGGGCTAATTAAGTTCGGCTGCGATTTTAGGTGGGATAAGTTTCGACAGGTGTTCCCAATGTCAATTTTTTCGGTGGGGCCAAGCAGAATTCCAACAAGCTTGTTCAAGTCTGGTAATAGATGAACAAACCAAGAAAAAACTACTCATTTACAAGAGGAAACGCGAGGATAGTATCCAAACTTTTGGGAGCTGCTTGTGTCTTTTAATTTCTTTGATGCCGAACCCACCCAAAGAATCACTTATTCACAAAAGATAAAATCTTAACATCACCATTGATAAACTCACTCGAGTTAAAAAGCATGTTCATTTTGAATTGGCTCAAAATCAACCGCCATCTATGCTGCAAATTAGAATTTCAAATTAACAATCTCAGTCACGGAGTGGTACAAATAAGCATTCTAATAGGCCTGACAAACAAAACAATGTTAATCTAATCTGTAGAATAGCCTGACAATAGAATGCTGGAGATAATTGAGGATGATGTGCCTCTGAATCCATTCGAAGTTCTCATAGCCTTGACATACGAACCAAAAAATAAATACACCAAATTCCTTGAGCAATGGAGCAGAAGGCTAAATCATGGCAGAACAGGGACACCAAAGGCAGGGATGATGGTTAAACAAACTCTATAAAGAGGAGACTACGAAGCAGAATTCAAAAGAGACTTTGAGTTATATGTATATTATCAGAAGTATGAATGACGACTATTTCGTCAAAATGTTGAATACGTTGGTGGATGTTAACTAAATAGCTAACTACAATTGGTGTGCATATTGCTTGCAAGGTCTGAATGACATAGTAGTAGAATGGAAGAAAAATCACACGAGATGTTTCAAAGGTCCACTCTTGTTTTCATGGTTAGTGAAATCACTCCATGTTCATTTCCCTATGTGAAACATTGATACTCTTCATTCAATTAGTTGCTTAGCAAACCATATAGCTCATTGATTTAGATGTATTTGTTCATTACCCAACATTTACTTGTTTGCTAATGTCTATATGTCATTCATTCTAATATGTACAAACCAACATTTATCCTTGCTATGAACAACAGCTCCTTCATCTGGATAGAGGAAGAGAAGAGAGGACCGATGGTTTCGCATAGCAAACATCGAACAACTAATGTTGTTGAGCAAAAGAACAAATATAAAAAGAAGTTCCGTGAGGAGCATGGAAGGGGCAAGACAATTCACAAAATAGTCCATCAGACAGCCATGAAGAGGAATTGGAAAGCATGGGATGAGAAAACCATGTGCGCACTAAGCCTTCTGCATCAACTTATGTCCCTCTGCCAGCCCCTCAACCACCATGGCTAGAATGTGGAGGTGAAAGAGAACCTCCAATTTGCCTAATGATCCAATTTGTTGTCTTTTTTTTTTTAATGATATATTTGGCTTTTATAAAAGACAATATGGCTGATGATGCTATAAGGGAGCATGGGGTTGTGGGTGCATACAAGAAATTGTAACCAGCAGTATCAATGTTACAGATCTGCGCGCATATGCTCCTTGGATGACATCTATATTATATTAACACACTGGGATTGAAATTTTTGAAAGTAAAAATACGATACCTTTTCTAATCCTACTAAAACACTGTGTTCCATCCATGGCTGAACTTCCTCTCTCGATCTTTATCTAATTTATAGGAACAATCGCGAATTTCACCACATCTTCTCGGTCCAGCCAGTTACATCAATTACGGCATTTAGGTTTGGGCTAATTAAGTTCGACTGCAGTTTTGGGTGGGATAATTTCCAGCTGGTGTTTCCCAGTGCCAATTTTCGCAGTGGGGCCAAGTAGAATTTTGATGCGGTTGTTCAAGTTGGGCCAATAGATGAAGAAACTAAGAAAAAACTACTCACTTAGAAGAGGAAACACAAGTATAATATCCAAACTTTTGAGAGATGCTTGTCTCTTTTAATTTCTTTGATACTGAACCAACCCAAAGTATCACTTATTCACAAAAGTAAAAATCTTAACATCATAGTTGACAAACTCACTCAAGTTGAAAACCATGCTCATGTTGAATTGGCTCACAATCAACCTCCATCTAAGCTGCAAATTAAAATTTCATATTAATAATCTCAGTTATGGCAGAGTACAAATAAGCATTCTAATAGGCCTGACAAACAAAACAATGTTTGTGATGTTAATCTAAACCATAGCATGGCTTGACAATAGAATGCTAGAGACAATTGAGAAAGATGTTCATGCAACATTAGCATAATTAATAGAAGTATGAGTGACGACCATTTCTTCATAATAATAAAGTCGTTGGTGGATGTTAACTAAATAGCTAGCTATAATTGTTGTGCATATCTCTTACAATGTCTAAATGACGTAGTAGTAGAGTGGAAACAAAATCACACGAGATGTTTCAAAGGGCAACTCCGGTTTCCTATGATTAGTGAAATCACTCCATGCTCATTTCCTTATGTGAAACGTTGATACTTTTCATTGAATTAGTGGCTTAACAAACCATATCGTTCATTGATTTAGATGTATTTGTTCATTATCCAACATTTACTTGTACGCTAATGTCTGATTCTAATATGCATAATCCAACATTTATCCCTGCTATGAATACCAGTTTCTTTATCTGGATAGAGTTGAGTTTGGAGGAAAGAGAAGCAGGTACCAATGGTTTCCCATGGCAAACATCGGATGACTAATGCAGTTGAACAAAAGAATAAATACAAAAAGAAGTTCCCTGGGGAGCATGGAAGGGGTAAGACAATTGACAAAATAGACCATTAGACCATCATTCATGCAGCTGGAACTAACTTACAAGATGAATTGGCAAGCATGGGATGAGAAAACCATGGGCGCACTGAGCCTTCTACATGAACTCATGTCCCTTTGCTAGCCCTTCAACCACCATGGCCGGAACGTGGAAGTGAAAGAGAACCTCTAATTAGTAAGCCCTAATGATCCAATTTGTTTTCTGTTTTTTAATAGTATATTTGGTTTCTAAAAAAGATAACATGGCTGATGATGCTGTGAGGGAGCATGGGCTTGTAGGTGCATATAAGAAATTGCAACCAGCAGTATGAATATTATAGATCTGGGAGCATACACTCTCGACATAACATGTACATTATATTAACATGCTATCATTGTAATTTTTAAAAATAAAAATATAACACAAAACCAACACTGCCTCTATTCAATACCTTTTCAAATCCTATTCAAACACTGAGTTCCATCTATGGCTAAACATCCACCCTCGATCTTTATCTAATTTATGTGAACAATCGCGAATTCCAGCACCACATCTTCTCGCTCTAGCCAATTAAACCAATTTGTTTTCTATTTTTTAATAGTATATTTGGTTTCTAAAAAAGATAACATGGCTGATGATGCTGTGAGGGAGCATGGGCTTGTAGGTGTATAAAAGAAATTGCAACCAGCAGTATGAACATTATAGATCTGGGAGCATACACTCTCGACATAACATGTACATTATATTAACATGCTATCATTGTAATTTTTAAAAATAAAAGTATAACACAAAACCAACACTGCCTCTATTCAATACCTTTTCTAATCCTATTCAAACACTGAGTTCCACCTATGGCTAAACATCCACCCTCGATCGTTATCTAATTTATGTGAACAATCGCGAATTCCAGCACCACATCTTCTCGCTCTAGCCAATTAAACCAATTATAACATTTGGGTGTGGGCTAATCAAGTTCGACTACGGTTTTGGGTGGGATAATTTCAGGCAAGTGTTCCTAGTATCAATTTTTCTGGTGGGGCCTAGCAGAATTCCAATGAGCTTGTTCAAGTTGGGCCAATAGATGATGAAACCAAGAAAAAACTACTCACTTACAATAGGAAACACAAGTATAATATCCAAACTTTTGAGAGATGCTTGTCTCTTACAATTTCTTTGATACTGAACAAACCCAAAGAATGACTTATTCACAAAAGTAAAAATCTTAACATCACAATCGATAAACTCAGTCGAGTTGAAAAGAATGTTCATTTTGAATTGGCTCACAATCGACCTCCATCTAAGCTACAAATTAGAATTTCAAAATAACAATCTCAGTTACGTAAGGGTACAAATAATCATTCTAAGAAGAAGCATGACAAATAAAGCAACGTTTGTGATGGTAATCTAAGCCATAGCATGGCATGACAATAGAATACTGGAGATAATTGAGGAAGATGTTCATGCTACATTGGCATTGCCTGTGGATCCATTAGAAGTTGACATAGCCTCGACATATGAACCAAAAAATAAATACACCAAACTCCTTCAACAATGGAGGAGAAGGTTGAATCATGGAAGAACAAGGGCACCAAAAGTACGAATGATGGGTGAAAAAATTCTATAAGAAGAGACTACAGAGAAGAATTCAAAAGAGACTTTGTGTTATATGTATATTATCAGAAGTATGAATGATGACTATTTTGTGATAATACTAAAGTCGTTGGCGTATGTTAACTAAATAGCTAACTATGACTGATGTCCATATCTCTTGCAATATCTGAATGACACAATAGTACAATGGAAATAAAATCACACGAGATGTTTCAGAGGGCCACTCCTATTTCTCATGTTTGGGGAAATCACTCCATGTTTATTTCTCTATATGAAACGTTGATGCTCTTCATAGAATTAGTGGCTCATCTAAGCCATATCGTTCATTGATTTATATGTATTTGTTCATTGGCCAACATTTACCTGTTCGCTAATGTCTGATATGTCATTCATTCTCAGATGTACAAACTAACATTTATCCGTGCCATGAATCACAGCTCCATTATTTGGATAGAGTTAAGTTTAGAGAAAAGAGAAGCAAAGACCAATGGTTTGCCATAGCAAAAATCAGACAACTAATGTGGTTGAGTAAAAGAATAACGATAAAAAAAACTTCCCTGAGGAGCATAGAAGGGGCAAGAGAATTGACAAAATGGACCATCACACAATCATTGATAAAGCTAAAACTGACTTTGAAGAGGAATTAGCAAGCATGAGATGAGAAAACCATGTGCACACCGAGCATTCTGCATCAACTCATGGCCCTCCGCCAGCCCCTCAACCACCATGGCCAGAATGTGGAAGTGAAAGAGAACCTCCAGTTAGCAGGGCTCAATGATCCAATTTCTTTTCTTTTTTTTAATAACATATTTGGCTTTTAAAAAAGATTACATGGTTGATAATGCTATAAGGGAGCATAGGCTCATAGGTGCATGCAAGAAATTGCAATAAGCGGTACGAATATTACAAACCTGGGAGAATATGCGCTGGGGATGACATGTGTATTATATCAAAACTCTATCATTGTAATTTTTAAAAATAAAATCAAAACGCAAAACCAACACTTCCTCCATTCGACACCTCTTATAATGCTATTCAAACACTAAGTTCCATCAATGGCTGAACTTCCTCCTTTAATCTTTATCTATTTTATGGGAACAATCATAAATTTCAGCAGCACATCTTCTCAGTCCAGCCAATTATAACAACTACAGCATTTGTGTCAGGGCTAATTAAGTTCGATTGCAATTTTAGGCTGGATAGTTTCCGGCAGGCGTTCCTAATAATTTTTCTGGTTGGTCTACGGAAAATTCCGATGAGCTTGTTTAATTCGGGCAATAGATGAACAAAGCAAGAAAAAACTACTCACTTATAAGAGGAAACAAAAGTATAATATCCAAACTTTTGAGTGATGCTTGTCTCTTTTAATTGCTTTAATACCGAACAAACCCAAAGAATCAGTTATTCACAAAAGTAAAAATCTTAACATCACAATTGATAAACTCACTTGAGTTGAAAAGAATGTTCATTTTGAATTGGCTTACAATCAACCTCCACCTAAGCTGCAAATTAGAATTTTAAATGAACAATCTTGGTTACGGAAGGGCACAAATAAAAACTCTAAGAAGCCGGACAAACCAAACATTGTTTGGGATGTTAATCTAAACCATAGCATAGCTTGACAATAGAATGCTGGAAATAATTGAGGAAGATGTACGTGTAACATTAGCATTGCCTATGGATGCAATAGAAGTTCACGTAGTCTCGACTTGCAAACCAAAAAATAAATACACCAAACTCCTTGAATGATAGAGGAGAAGGTTGAATCATAGAAGAATAGGGAAACCAAAAGTTGCGATGACCGTTGAACAAATTCTACAAAGAGGAGACCCTGGGGAAATGTTCAAAAGGGACTTTGTGTTACATGTATATTATAAAAATATGAATGACAACCATTTCTTCATAATATTAAAGTCGTTGATGGATGTTAACTAAATAGCTAACTACAATTGGTGTGCATATCTCTTGCAATATCTGAATGGCACAGTGGTGGAATAGAAACAAAATCACATGAGATATTTCAGACGGCCACTCCTATTTCTCATGGTTGGTGAAATCACTCCTATGTTCATTTCTCTGTGTGAAATGTTGATGTAAACAATATCATTCATTGATTCAGACATATCTATTCATTACCCAACATTTACTTGTTCGCTAATGTCTGATATGTCATTCTTTCTAAGATGTACAAAGTAACATTTATCCTTGTTATGAATTATAGCTCCATTATTGGGTTCGAGTTGAGTTTAGGGGAAAGAGAAGTAAAGACTGATGGTATCCCACAGTAAACATCGGACAATAGATGCAGCTGAACTAAAGAATGAAGATAGAAAGAAGTTCCCTAGGGAGCATTGAAGGGGCAAGACAATTGACAGAATAGACCATCAAACAATCATTCATGAAGCTGCAACTCACTTACAAGAGGAATTGGCTAGCATGGGATGAGAAAAACCATGTGCGCCTTAAGCCTTCCGCATTAATTCATGGCCCTCCGCCAGCCCCTCAACCACCATGAACAGAATGTGGAGGTGATAGGGAACCTCCAATTGCAGGGCGCAATGATCCAAACTTGTTTTCTCTTTTTTTATTTTAATGATATATTTGGTTTTAAAAAAGATAACATGGCTGACGGTGCTTTAAGGGACATAGGCTCATAGGTGCATACAAGAAATTGCAACCAGAAGTACGAATATTACAGGCCTGGCAGCATATGCTCCGGGGATGACAAGTATATTATATTAACACGTTAGCATTGTAATTTTTAAAAATAAAAATAAAGCGCAAAACCAACACTGCCCCCATTCAATACGCCTTCTAATCCTATTCAAACACTGAGTTCCATGCATGGATGAACTTCCTCCCTCGATCTTTATTATATTATGGTTACAATTACGAATTCCAACACGATATTTTCTCGGTCCAGCCAATTACAATTTTGGGCTGGACAATTTTCGGTAAGAGTTCCCAGTATCAATTTTTCCGGTCGATCTAAGCAGAATTATGACGAGCTTGTTTAATTCGGTCCAATAGATGAACAAACCAAGAAAAAAACTACTCACTTACAAGAGGAAAGAAAAGTATAGTATCCAAACTTTTGAGAGATGCTTGTTGCTTTTAATTGCTTTGATACTAAACAAACCCAATGAATCAGTTATTCACAAAAGTAAAAATCCCAACATCATAATTAATAAACTCACTCGTGGTGAAAAGCATGCTCACTTTGAACTGGCTCGTAATCAACCTCCATCAAAGCTGCAAATCAGAATTTCAAATGAACAATCTCAGTTACGGAAGACTACAAACAAGCATTCCAAGAAGCCTGTTTGGGATGTTAATCTAAACAATAGCATGGCCTAACAATAGAATGCTGGAGATAATTGAGGAAGATGTTCGTGCAATATTAGCATTGCCTATAGGTCCACTAGAAGTTCGTGTAGCCTCGATGTGCGGACCAAAAAAAATACACTAAACTTCTTGAACAATGGAGGAGAAGGTGTAATCTTAGAAGAACATGTACACCAAAAGTAGGGATGATGGTTGAACAAATACTATAAGGAGGAGACTATGGGGAAATGTTCAAAAGAGACTTTGTCTTACATTTTTATTATGAGAAGTATGAATGATGACTGTCTCTTTATAATATTGAAGTCATTAGTGGATGTTAACTAAATAGCTAACTACAATTGGTGTGCATATCTCTTGCAATATCTGAATAACATAGTGCAGAATGGAAACAAAGTCACGCGAGATACTTCAGAGGGCCACCCCTGTTTCTCATGGTTAGTCAAATCACTCCTTTGTTTATTTCTCTGTGTGAAACGTTGATGCACTTCATTGAATTAGTGGCTTTTCTTAACTATATCGTTCATTGATTCAGCTGTGTTTGTTCATTACCCAACATTTATTTTTTACTAATGTCTGATATGTCATTGAATCTAAGATGTGCAAACTAACATTTATCCTTGCTATGAATTACAGCTCCATTATTTGGTTAGAGTTGACTTTAGAGGAAAGAGAAGCAAAGACAGATGGTTTCCTACAACAAACATCGGACAACTGATGCAGCTGAATAAAAGAATAAAGATAAAAAGAAGTTCCTTGGGGAGCATGCAAGGGGCAAGACAATTAACAGAATAGACCATTAAACAATCATTCATGAAGCTGTAACTCACTTACAAGAGGAATTGGCAAGCATGGGATGCGAAAACCATGTGCGTCCGAGCCTTCTGCCTCAATTCATGGCCCTTCGCCAGCCCAACAACCACCATGGCCAGAATCTAGAAGTGAAAGAGAACGTCTAATAGCAGGGTCCAATGATCCAATTTGTTTTCTTTTTTTTTAATGATATATTTGGCTTTTAAAAAGACAACATGGCTGATGGTGCTATAAGGGACCATGGGCTCGTAGGTGCATATAAGAAATTGCAACCAGAAGTATGAATATTGCAGACCTGGGAGCATATGCTCCCGGGATGACATGTATATTATATTAACATGCTAGCATTGCAATTTTTAAAAATAAAAATAAAACACAAAGCCAGCACCGCCACCGTTCAATACCTTTTCTAATCCTATTCAAACATTGAGTTCCATCCATGGATGAACTTCCCCCCTCAATCTTTGTCTATTTTATGGGAACAATTGTGAATTCCAGCACCACAACTGCTCGGTCCAGCCCATTGTAACAATTACGGAGTTTAGGAGTAGGCTAATTAACTTTGATTACAATTTTGGGTTGGACAATTTTTGGTAAGTGTTCCCAGTATCTATTTTTTCGGTCGATCCAAGCAGAATTATGACGAGCTTGTTCAATTCGGGCCAATAGATGAACAAACCAAAAAAAACCTACTCACTTACAACAGGAAATAGGAGTATAATATCCAAACTTTTGAGAGGTGCTTGTTGCTTTTAATTGCTTTGATACTGAACAAACCCAAAGAATAACTTACTTATAAAAGTAAAAATCTTAACATCACAATTGGTAGTCTCGCTCGAGTTGAAAAGCATGTTCATTTTAATAGGCTCGTAATCAGCCTCTATCTAAGCTACAAATTAGAATTTCAAATGAACAGTCTCAGTTACGAAAGGGTACAAATAAGCATTTTAAGAAGGCTGAACTAATGAATGATGATTAAAAGAAGCTCCCTGAGGATCATGTAATAGGCAGGACAACTGGCAGAATAGAGCATCAAACAATCATAGATGAAGCTGAAACTGACTTACAAGATGAATTGGCAAGCATGGGATGAGAAAACCATATACATACCAAGCCTTCTGCATCAACTCATGGCCCTCCGCCAACGCTTCAACCACCATATCCAGAATGTGAAAGTGAAAAAGAACCTCCAATTAATGGGGCCCAATGATCCAATTTGTTTATTTTTAAAGGTATACTTGGCTTTTTTTTAAAAAGATAACATACTTGATGATGCTATAAAGCAGCATGGACTCTTTGGCGCATATATGAAATTGTGACCAGCAGTATGAATATTACAGAACTAGGAGCATGTGCTCCTAGGATGGCATGTGTATTAGGTTAACACGTTGGATGGTAGTTTTTAAAAATAAAAATAAAACATAAAACCAATACTGCCTCCGTTCAATATCATTTCCAATGCTATTCAAACACTAAGTTCCATCCATGGCTAAACTTCCCCCTTGATCTTTATGTATTTTATGGCAATAATCGTGAATTCTAGGACCACATCTTCTCGGTCCAACCAATTACAACAATTACGGCATTTGGGTGTGGGTTAATCTAGTTCGATTGTGATTTTAGGTGGAGCAATTTCCGGCAGGCGTTCCTAGTATCAATTTCTCCGGTGGGGCCAAACAGAATTCCGACGAGCTTGTTGATGTCAGGGTAATAGATGAACAAACCAAGAAAAAACTACTCATGTTCAATAGGAAACACAAGTATAATGTCCAAACATTTGACAAATGCTTGTCTCTTTTCATTTCTTTGATACTGAACAAACCCAAAGAATCACTTATTCACAAAAGTAAAAATCTTCACCTCACAATTGATAAACTCACTCGAGTTGAAAAGCATGTTCATTTTGAATTGGCTCGTAATCAACCTTCATCTAAGCTGCAAACTCGAATTTCAAATCAACAATCTCAGTTATGGAAGGGTACAAACAAGCAGTCTAAGAAGCCTAACAAACAAAACAATGTTTGTGATATTAATGAAAACCATAGCATAGGCTGACAATAAAATGCTGGAGATAATTCAGGATGATGTTCGTGCAACATTGGCATTGCCTCGACATACAAACCAAAAAATAAATACACCAAACTCCGTGAACAATGGAGAAGAAGGATGAATCATTGAAGAATAGGTACACCAAAAGTAGGGATGATGGTTGAACAAATCCTATAAAGAGGAGACTACGAAGAAGAATTCAAAAGAGACTTTGTGTTATATGTATACTATTACAAGTATGAATGATGACTGTTTCATCATAATATTGAAGTCGTTGGAGGATCTTAACTAAATAGCTAACTACAATTGGTGTCCATATCTCTTGCAATGTCTGAATGACACAGTAGTAGAATGGAAACAAAATTACACGAGATGTTTTAGAGGTCCACTCCTGTTTCCCATGGTTAGTAAAATCACTCCATGTTCATTTCTGTATGTGAAACGTTGATACTCTTCATTGGATTAGTGGCTTTACAAATCATATTGTTCATTGATTTAGATGTATTTGCTCATTATCCAACATTTGCTGGTTCGCTAATGTCTGATATATCATTCATTCCAATATGTACAAACCAACATTTATCCTTGCTATGAACAACAACACCTTTATCTGGATAGAGCTGAGTTTAGAGGGAAGAGAAGTAAGGACCTATAGTTTCCTACGGCAAACATCAGACAATTGATGCAGTTGAATAAAAGAATAAATATAAAAAGAAGTTCCCTGTGGAGCATGGAAGGGGCAAGATAATCGACAAAATAGACCATCAGATAATCATTCGTGCAGCTTAAACTGACTTGGAAGAGGAATTGGCAAGCATGGGATGAGAAAACCTTGTGCACACTAAGCCTCATCAACTCATGTCCCTCTGCCAGCCCCTCAACCACCATGGCCAGAATGTGGAAGCAGAAGAGAACCTCCAATTAGCAGGGCCTAATGATCCAATTTGTTTTCTTTCTTTTTAACGATTGATTTAGCTTTTAAAAAGATAACATGGCTAATGATGCTATAAAGGAGTATGGGCTCGTAGGCGCATATAAGAAATTGCAACCAGCAGTATGAATATTACAGACCTGGGAGCATATGCTCCTGGGATGACATGTATATTATATTAACACACTAGCATTGCAATTTTTAAAAATAAAAATAAAACACAAAACTAACACTGCCCTCGTTTGATACCTCTTCTAATCCTATTCAAACACTGGGTTCCATCTGTGGCTGAACTTCCTCCCTCGATCTTTATCTAATTTATGGGAACAATCATGAATTCCAGCACCACATCTTCTCGATCTAGCTAATTACATCAATTGCAGTATTTCGATGTGGGTTAATTAAGTTTGGCTGCGATTTTAGGTGGGATAATTTTTGGCAGGTGTTCCCAGTGTCAATTTTTCCGGTGGGGCCAAGATAAATTCCAATAAGGCTGTTCAAGTCGGGCTAATAGATGAACAAACCAAGAAAGAACTACTCACTTACAAGAGGAAACACAAGTATAATATCCAAACTTTTGAGAGATGCTTGTCTCTTTTAGTTTCTTTGATACTGAACCAACCCAAAGAATCACTTACTCACAAAAGTAAAAAATCTTAACATCACAATTGATGAACTCACTCGAGTTAAAAAGCATATTCATTTTGAATTGCTTCACAGTGAACCTCCATCTAAGCTACAAATTGGAATTTTAAATTAATAATCTCAATTACAGAAGGGTACAAATAAGCATTCTAAGAAGCTTGACAAAGAAAACAATGTTTGTGATGTCAATCTAAGCCATAGCATGTCCTGACGATAGAATGCTAGAGATAATTCAGGAAGATGTTCGTGTAGCATTGGCATTGCCTATGGGTCCGTTAGAAGTTCACATTACCTCCACGTAAGAACCAAAAAATAAATGCACCAAACACCTTGGACAATGACGAGAAGGTTGAATCATGGAAGAACAGGGACACCAAAAGTAGGAATGATGGTTGAACAAATTCTACAAAGAGGAGACTACGGAGAAGAATTCAAAAGAGACTTTGTGCTATATGTATATTATCAGAAGCATGAACGGCTAATTTTCGTCATAATATTGAAGTTGTTGGTGGATGTCAACCAAGTGGCTAACCACAATTAGTCTCCATATCTCCCACAATGTCTGAATGACACAGTAGTAGAATGAAAACAAAATTACACGAGATGTTTCAGAGGGCAACTCCTGTTTCTCATGGTCAGCTAAATCAATCCATGTTCATTTCTCTATATGAAACGTTGAGGCTCTTCATTGAATTAGGGGCTTATCTAAACCATGTCTTTTATTGATTTATATGTATTTGTTCATTTACTTGTTTGCTAACATCCGATATGTCATTCATTCTCAGATGTACAAACTAACATTTATCCTTGCTACGAATTACAGCCCCTTTATTTGGATAGAGCTGAGTTTAGAGGAAAGAGAGGCAAAGAACAATGGTTTCCCATAGCAAACATCGGACAACTGATACAGTTGGACGAAAGAAAGAAGATAAAAAGATGTTCTCTATGGGACATGTAAGAAGCAAGGCAACTGACAAAATAGAGCATTAGACATTCACAGATGAAGCTAAAACTAACTTAAAAGAGGAATTGGCAAGCATGGGATAAGAAAACCAAGTGCGCACTAAGCCTTCTGCATCAATTCATGGCCCTCCACCAGCCCTTCAACCACCATGGCTAGAAAGTGAAAGTGAAAGAGAACCTCTAATTAGCAGGGCCTACTAATACAATTTGTTTTTTTAATGATATATTTGGCTTTTAAAAAGATAACATGCCTGATGATGCTAGAAGGGAGCATGGGCTCATTGGTGCATATAAGAAATTGTAACCAGCAGTATGAATATTACAGAACTGGGCGCATATGCTAATGGGATGGCATATGCATTATATTAACACGCCGGCATTACAATTTTTAAAAACAAAAATAAAACACAAAACCAACACTGCCTCTATTGGACATCGCTTCTAATGCTATTCAAACACCAAGTTCCATCCATAGCCAAACTTCCTCCCTTGATCTTTATCTATTTTATGGGAATAATCATGAATTCCAGGGCCACATCTTCTCGGTCTAGCCACTTACAACAATTACGGCATTTGTGTGTGGGTTAATTTAGTTTGATTGGATTTTGGGTAGCAAAATATCCGGTAGGTGTTCCCAGTATCAATTTTTCCGATGGGGCCAAGCAGAATTCCGATGAGCCTGTTCAAGTCGGGCCAATAGATGAATAAACGAAGAAAAAACTACTCATTTACAATAGAAAACGCAAGTATAATATCCCAACATTTGAGAAATACTTGTCTCTTTTTATTTCTTTGACACTGAACAAACACAAAGAATCACTAATTCATAAAAATAAAAATCTTCACATCACAATCGATAAACTCACTCGAGTTGAAAAGCATGTTCATTTTGAATTGGCTCACAATCAACCTCCATCTAAGCTGCAAATTAGAATTTCAAATTAACAATCTCAGTTGCGGAAGGGTACAAATAAGCGTTCTGAGCATCCTAGCAAACAAAACAATGTTTGGCATGTTAATCTAAACCATGGCATGGCCTGACAATAGAATGCCGGAGATAATTGCTGAAGATGTTCATTCAATATTAGCATTGCCTATGAGTCCGTTAGAAGTTCACATAGCCTGGACATATAAACCAAAAAATAAATACACCAAACTCCTTGAACAATGGAGGAGAAGGCTGAATCATAGGAGAACAGGGACACCAAAAGCAGGGATGGTGGTTGAACAAATTCAACAAAGAGGAGACTACAGAGAAGAATTCAAAAGGGACTTTGTGTTATTTGTATATTACCAGAAGTATGAATGACGACTGTTTCGTTATAATATTAAAGTCATTGGTGGATGTTAACTAAATAGCTAACTACAATTGGCGTGCATATCTCTTGCAATGTCTAAATGACATAGTAGTAGAGTGGAAACAAAATCACACGAGATGTTTCAAAGGGCCTCTCCTGTTTCTCATGATTAGTGAAATCACTCCATGTTCATTTTCTTATGTGAAACGTTGATACTCGTCATTGAATTAAGGCTTAACAAACCATATCATTCATCGATTTAGATGTATTTGTTCATTACCCAACATTTACGTGCTCGCTAATGTCTTATTCCAATATGTACAAACCAACATTTACCCTTGCTATGAAAAACAGCTCCTTTATCTGGATATAGTTGAGTTTGGAGGAAAGAGACGCAAGTACCGATGGTTTCCCACAGCAAGCATCGGACAACTGATCCAGTTGAACAAAAGAATAAATACAAAAAGAAGTTCCCTGGGGGGCATGGAAGGGGCAAGACAATTGCCAAAATGACATCAAATCATCATTCGTGCACCTGAAACTAACTTACAAGAGGAATTGGCAAGCATGGGAAGAGAAAACCATGGGCGCACCGAGCCTTCTGCATCAACTCATGTCCCTCTACCAACCCTTCAACCACCATGGCCAGAATGTAGAATTGAAAGAGAATCTCCAATTAGCAAGGCCTAACGACCTAATTTGTTCTCTTTTTTTTTTAATTATATATTTGGGCTTTAAAAAAGATAACATGGCTGATGATGCTATAAGGGATCGTGGGCTTATAGGTGCATATAAAAAGTTGCAATTAGCAGTATCATTATTACAGACCTGAGAGCATATGCTCCCACCATGGCATGTATATTTAGACCTGGCAAATGGGTCATTTGGTTCGGGCACAGGTCGGGTCATATTCAGGTCGGGTCATGTTCCGGTTAAGTGACATTTCTGGTCTTTTCGGTTTGGGTCGAGTATGGTTCGGTTTGGGTTGAGTTTAGGTCAACCAATTTTTTATCAAATACGCTCGTAATGCCAAAACAAGCAACTTTGTAGAAAATTTTGGGTCGGGTATGGTTCGACTCGAGTTAATTCGGGTTTCGGGTCCACTTTCAGGTGAACCTATTTCAGGTGTTGGGTCGGGTATAGGTCCGGGTTGTTCGGTTCGGGTTTCGGCTCTCGGGTCAGTTTTGCCAGGTCTATGTATACTATATTAACATGCTCTCATTGATATTTTTTAAAAATAAAAATAAAAGACAAAACCAACACTGCCTCCATTAAATACCTCTTCTAATCCTATTCGAACACTGAGTTCCATCCATGGTTGAACTTCCTCCCTCGATCTTTATCTAATTTATATGAGCAATTGTGAGTTCCATCACCGCGTCTTCTCGCTCCAGCCGGTTACAACAATTACGGCATTTGGGCATGGGCTAATTAAGTTCGACTGCAATTTTGGGAGGGATAATTTCAGGCAGGTGTTCCCAGTATCAATTTTCCGATGGGGCCAAGCAGAATTCCGACGAGCTTGTTCAAGTCAGGCCAATAGATAAACAAACAAAGAAAAAACTATTCACTTACCAGAGGAACACAAGTGTAATACCCAAACTTTTGAGAGATGCTTGTCTCTTTTAATTTCTTTGACACTGAACAAGCCCAAAGAATCACTTATTCACAGAAGTAAAAATGTTAACATTACAAATGATAAACTCACTCGAGTTGAAAAGCATGTTCATTTTGAATTTGCGAACAATCAACCTCCATCTAACCTGCAAATTAGAATTTTAAATTAATAATCTTAGTTACGTAAGGGTACAAATAAGCATTCTAAGAAGCATGACAAACAAAACAATGTTTGTGTTGTTAATCTAAACCATAGCATGGCCTAACAATAGAATGCTAGAGATAATTGAGGATGATGTTCGTGCAACATTGGCATTACCTATGGATCCGTCAGATGTTGACATAGCCTCGACATACGAACCAACGAATAAATAAATCAAGCTCCTTGAAGAATGGAGGAGAAGGTTGAATCATGGAAGACAGGGACACCAACCGTAGGGATGATGGTTAAACAAATTCTACAAAGAGGAGACTACGGAGAAGAATTCAAAAGAGACTTTGTGTTATATGTACATTATCAGAAGTATAAATGACGACTATTTCGTGAAAATATTGAAGTCATTAGCGTATGTTAACTAAATAGCTAACTACGACTGATGTCCATATCTCTTGCAATGTCTGAATGACACAGCAGTAGAATGGAAACAAAATCACACGAGATGTTTCAGAGGGCCACTCCTATTTCTCATGTTTAGTAAGATCACTCCATGTTCATTTCTCTATGTGAAATGTTAATGCTCTTCATTGAATTAGTGGCTTATCTAAACCATATCATTCATTAATTTATATGTATTTCTTTATTGCCCAACATTTACCTGTTTGCTAATGTATGATATGTCATTCATTCTCAAATGTACAAACTAACATTTATCCTTGCTATGAATTACAACTCCTTTATTTGGATAGAATTGAGTTTAGAAGAAAGAGAAGCAAAGACCAATGGTTTCCCATAGCAAACCCCAGACAACAGATGCAGTTGAGCGAAAGAATAAAGATAAAAAGAAGTTCCCTGAGAAGCATGGAAGGGGCAAGAGAATTAACAAAATGGACCATCAGACATGGCCCTCCGCTAGCCCCGCAACCGCCATAGCCAGAGTGTGGAAGTGAAAGAAAACCTCTAATTAGTAGACTCCAATGATCCAATTTGTTTTCTTTTTTTTTTTAGTGATATATTTGGCTTTTAAAAAAGATAACATGGCTGATAATGCTGTAAGGGAGCATAGGCTCATAGGTGCATACAAGACATTACAACCAGTGGTGTGAATATTACGGACCTGGGAGCATATGCTCTCGGGATGACATGTGCATTATATTAAAATGCTGGCATTGTAATTTTTAAAAATAAAAACAAAACACAAAACCAACACTGCCTCCATTCGATGTCTCTTGTAATCCTATTCAACGCTAAATTCCATCAATGGCTGAACTTCCTCCTTCGATCTTTATCTATTTTATAGGAAAAATCTTGAATTCCAGCAACACATCTTGTCGGTCGAGCCAATTACAACATTTATGGTGTTTGGGTGAGGGCTAATTAAGTTCGATTGCGATTTTAGGTTGGATAGTTTCTAGCTAGCAGGAGTTCACAACAACTTTTCTAGTGGGATTAAGGAAAATTCCGACAAGCATGCTCAATTCGGGCCTATAGATGAACAAAGCAAAAAAAAAAAAACTCATTTACAAGAGGAAACAGAAGTATAATATCCAAACTTTTGAGAGAAGCTTGTCTCTTTTAATTGCTTTGATACTAAACAAACCTAAAGAATCACTTATTCATAGAAGTAAAAACCTTGACATCACAATTGATAAACTTAATATAGAGTTGAAATGCATGTTCCTTTTGAATTGGCTCGAAATCAACCTCCACCTAAGCCGCAAATTAGAATTTTAAATGAGTTTTGGAAGGGTACAAATAAGAACTCTAAGAAGCCTAACAAATCGAACATTGTTTGGGATGTCAATCTACACCATAGCATGGCCTGACAATAGAATGCTGGAGATAATTGAGGAAGATGTTCGTGCGACATTACCATTACCTATGGATACGTTAGAAGTTCGCGTAGTATCGACTTGCGAACCAAAAAATAAATACAGCAAACTTCTTGAACGATGGAGGAGAATTTTGAATCATGGAAGAATAGGGACACCAAAAGTAAGGATGATGGTTGAACAAATTCTACAAAGAGGAGACCATGGGTAAATGTTCAAAAGAGACTTTGTGTTACATGTATATTATCAGAAGTATGAATGATGACCGTTTCTTCATAAGATTAAAGTCACTGTGGATGTTAACTAAATAGCTAACTACAATTGGTGTGCATATATCTTGTAATATTTGAATGACACAATGGTGGAATGGAAACAAAATCACACGAGATATTTTAGAGGGCCACTCCGGTTTCTCGTGGCTAGTGAAATCAATCCTATGCTCATTTCTCTTAAACAATATCGTTCATTGATTTAGACGTATCTGTTCATTACCCAACATTTACTTTTCCGCTAATGTCTGATATGTCATTCTATCTAAGATGTACAAACTAACATTTACCCTTACTATGAATTACAACTCCATTATTCATGAAGCTAAAACTGATGGTTTCCCATAGCAAACATCGGACAACAGATGCGGCTGTACAATAGAATAAATATAAAAAGAAATTCCCTGGGGAGCATGGAAGGGGCAAGACAATTGATAGAGTAGACCATCAAACAATCATTCGTGAAGCTGCAAATCACTTACAAGAGAAATTGGCAAGGACGGGATAAGGAAAACCATACACGCACCGAGCCTTCCGCATCAATTCATGGCCCTCCGCTAGCCCCTCAACCACTATGCCAGAATGTGGAATTGCAAGGGAACCTCCCATTATAGGGCGCAATGATCCAATTTGTTTTCTCTTTTTTTTTTTAATGACATATTTGGCTTTTAAAAAGGATAACATGGCTGATGATGCTATAAGGGACCATAGGCTCGTAGGCGCATCCAAGAAATTGCAACCAGAAGTACGAATATTACAGGCGTGGGAGCATGTGCTCCCGTGATGACAAGTATATTATATTAACAAGCCAGCATTGCAATTTTTTGACACTGCCCCCATTCAACACCTCTGCTAATCCTATTCTAACACTGAGTTCCATACATGGATGAACTTCCTCCCTCAATCTTTATCTATTTTACGGGAACAATCGCGAATTCCAGCACCACATCTTCTCAGTCCAGCCAATTGCAATAATTATGGAGTTTAGGTGTGGGCTAGTTATGTTCGATTGCGATTTTTGGGTTGGACAATTTTCGCTAAGCGTTCAATTCGGTCCAGGCGGAATTATGACGTGCTTGTTTAATTCAGTCCAATAGATGAACAAACCAAGAAAAAACTACTCACTTGCAAGAGGAAATAAAAGTATAGTATCCAAACTTTTGAGAGATGCTTGTTGCTTTTAATCGCCTTGATACTGAACATACACAAAGAATCCCTTAATCAAAAAAGTAAAAGTCCTAACATCACAATTAATAAACTCAGTCGAGTTGAAAAGTATGTTCACTTTTAATTGGCTCGCAGTCAACCTCCATCTAAGCTGTAAAATAGAATTTCAAATGAACAATCTCCATTACAAAAGAGTATAAATAAGCATTCCAAGAAGCCTGACAAACAAAACCCTATTTGGGATGTTAATCTCAAACATAGCATGGCTTGACAATAGAATGCTGAAGGTAATTGAGGAAGTTGTTCGTGCAATATTAGCATTGCCTATGGGTCCATTAGAAGTTCGCATAGCCTCGACATGCGGACCAAAAAATAAATGCACCAAACTCCTTGAACAACGGAGGAGAAGGTGCAATCTTAGAAGAACATGTACACCAGAAGTGGGGACGATGGTTGAACAAATTCTATGAAGAGGAGACTATAGGCAAATGTTCAAAAGAGACTTTGTCTTACATGTTTGTTATCAGAAGTATGAATGAAGACTGTTTCTTCGTAATATTGAAGTCGTTGGTGGATGTTAACTACATAGCTAACTACAATTAGTGTGCAAATCTCTTGCAATATCTGAATGACACAGTGGTGGAATGGAAACAAAATCACGTGAGATATTTCAGAGGGCCACTCCTATTTCTCATGGTTAGTCAACTCACTCCTATGTTCATTTCTCTCTATGAAATGTTGATGCCCTTCATTGAATTAGTGGCTTATCTGAACTATATCGTTCATTGATTTAGATGTGTTTGTGCATTACCAACATTTATTGTTCGCTAATGTCATTGAATCTAGGATGTGCAAACTAACATTTATCCTTGCTATGAATTACAGCTCCATTATTTGATCAGAATTGAGTTTACGGGAAAGAGAAGCAAAGACCAATGGTTTCCTGCAGCAAACATCGGACAACTGATGGAGCTGAGCAAAAGAATAATGAGAAAAAGAAGTTCCTTGGGGAGCATAGAAGGGGTAGGACAATTGGCGGAATAGACCATTATACAATCATTCATGAAGCTACGATTCAGTTGCTAAAGGAATTGGCAAGTATGGGATAAGAAAACCATGTGCACACCGAGCCTTTTGCATCAATTCATGGCCCTCCACCAGCCCCTCAACCACCATGGCCAGAATCTAGAAGTGAAAGAGAACCTCCAATAGCAGGGCCTAATGATCCAATTTCTTTTCTTTTTTTAAATGATATATTTGCCTTTTAAAAAGATAACATGGCTGATGACACTATAAGGGACCATAGGCTCGTAGGGGCATACAAGAACTTGCAACCAGAAGTATGAATATTATAGACCTGGGAGCATATGCCCCCGGGAAGACTTGTATATTCTATTAACACGCTAGCATTGCAATTTTTAAAAACAAAATAAAATACAAAACCAACACTGCTGCCGTTCAATACCTTTTCTAATCCTATTCAAACATTGAGTTCCATCCATGGATGAACTTCCCCCCTCAATCTTGAGCTATTTTATGGGAACAATTGCAAATTCCAGCACCACAGCTTCTCAGTCCAGCTCATTGAAATAATTACGGCGTTTAGCGGTAGGCTAATTAAGTTTGATTGCAATTTTGGGTTGGACAAATTTCGCTAAGTGTTCCCAGTATCAATTTTTTTCGGTCGGTCCAAGCAGAATTATGACGAGCTTGATCAATTTAGCCAATAGATAACAAACCAAGAAAAACCTACTCACCTACAAGAGGAAACAGAAGTATAATATCCAAGCTTTTGAGAGATGCTTGCTGCTTTTAATTGCTTTAAAAGAATAACTTATTCACAAAAGTAAAAATCTTAACATCACAATTAATAATCTCACTCGAGTGGAAAAGTATGTCCATTTTAAATTGGCTCACAATCAGTCTCTATCTAAGCTACAAATTAGAATTTCAAATGAACAATCTCAGTTATAGAAGGGTACAAATAAGCATTCTAAGCAGCCAGACAAATAAAACACTGCTCGGGATGTTAATCTAAACCATAGCATGGCCTGACAATAAAATGCTGGAGGTAGTTGAGAAAGATGTTCATGTAACATTAGCATTGCCCATGGGTCCATTAGAAGTTCGCGTAGCCTCGATATGTGAACCAAAAAATAAATACACCAAACTCCTTGAACAATGCAGGAGAAGGTGGAATCTTAGAACAACATGGACACCAAAAGTAGGGATGATGGTTGAATAAATTCTTCAAGGAGGAGATTATGGGGAAGAGTTCAAAAGAGACTTTGTCTTATATGTATATTATCAGAAGTATGAATGACGATTGTTTCTTCGTAATATTGAAGTCGTTGGTTGATGTTACCTATATAGTTAACTGCAATTGGTGTGCATATCTCTTACGATGTCTAAATGACACAGTGGTGGAATAGAAACAAAATCACACGAGATATTTTAGAGGGCCACTCCTATTTCTCATGGTTAGTGAGATTACTCCTATGTTCATTTCTCTGTGTGAAACATTGATGCTCTTCATTGAATTAGTGACTTATCTAAACAATATCGTTCATTAATTTAGACGTATTTGTTCATTACCCAACATTTACTTGTTCGCTAATGTCTGATATGTCATTCTTTCTTAGATGTACATACTAACAATTATCCTTGCTATGAATTACATCACCGTTATTTGGTTCGAGTTGAGTCCAAGGGAAAGGGAAAGGGAAGCAAAGACCGATGGCTTCCCACAGCAAACATCGGACAACAGATGTGGCTGAACAAAATAATACAGATAAAAAGAAGTTCCCTTGGGAGCACGGAAGGGGCAAGACAATTGGCAGAATAGACCATCAAACAATCATCCATGTAGCTGTAACTCACTTATAAGAGTAATTGGCAAGCATAGGTTAAGAAAACCATGTGCGCACCGAGCCTTCCACATCAATTCATAGCCCTCTGCCAGCCCCTCAACCACTATGACTAGAACGTGAAAGTGAAAGAGAACCTCTAATAGCAGGGCCAATGATCCAATTTGTTTTTTTTTTTTAAATAATATATTTGGCTTTCAAAGGAGATAACATGGCTGATGATGCTATAAGGGACCACGGGCTCATAGGTGCATACAAGACATTACGACTAGAAGTATGAATATTATAGACCTGGGAGCGTATGCTCCCGGGATGACATGTATATTATATTAACATGCTAGCATTGCAATTTTAAAAAATAAAAATAACACACGAAACCAACACTGCCTTAATTCAATACCTCTTCTAATCCTTTTCAAACACTGAGTTCCATCCATGGATAAATTTCCTCCCTGGATCTTTATCTATTTTATGGGAACAATTGCGACATCCAGCACCACATCTTCTCGGTCCAGCTAATTGCAACAATTACAGAGTTTAGGTGTGGCCTATTTAAGTTCGATTGTGGTTTTGGGTTGGACAATTTTCGGCAAGTGTTCCCAATTTCAATTTTTCCGGTCGGTCCAAACAGAATTACGACAAGCTCGTTCAATTCAGGTCAATAGATGAACAAAGCAAGAGAAAAACTACTTACTTATAAGAGGAAACATAAGTATAATATCCAAACTCTTGAGAGATGCGTGTTGATTTTCATTGCTTTGATACTGCAAACCCCAAGAATCACTTATTTACAAAAGTGAAAATCTTAACATCATAATTGATAAACTCACTCGAGTTGAAAAGCATGTTCATTTTGAATTGGCTCACAATCAACTTCCATCTAAGGCATAAATTAGAATTTCAAATGAACAATCTCAATTATGGAGGGGTACAAATAAGTATTCTAAGAAGCTTGGCAATCAAAACATTGTTTGGAATGTTAATCTAAACCACAGCATGGCCTGACAGTAGAATGCTGGAGATAATTGAGGAAGATGTTCGTGCAACATTAGCATTACCTATGGGTCCATTAGAAGTTCACGTAATCTCGACTTACAAACCAAAAAATAAATACACCAAACTCCTTGAACAATGGACGAGAAGGTGGAATCATAGAAGAACGTGGACACCAAAGGTAGGGATGATGGTTAAACAAATTCTACAAAGAGGAGACCATGGGAAAATGTTCAAAAGAGACTTTGTATTCCATGTATATGATCAGAACTATGAATGACGATTGTTTCTTCATAATATTGAAGTCATTGGTCTATGTTAACTAAATAGCTAACTCAATTACTGTGCATATCTCTTGTAGACCTGAAAGACATAGTGGTGGAATGAAAACAAAATCACACGAAATATTTTAAAGGGCCACTCCTGTTTCTTATGGTTAGTGAAATCACTCCTATGTTCATTTCTCTATGTGAAACGTTGATGTAAACAATATCGTTCATTAATTTAGATGCATTTGTTTATTACCCAACATTTACTTTTTCGCTAATGTCTGATATGTCATTCTTTCTAAGATGTATGTACTAACATTTATCCTTGCTATGAATTACAGCTCCATTATTGGGTTCGAGTTGAGTTTAGGGGAAAGAGTGAAGACTGATGGTTTCCCATAGCATACATCAGACAACAGATGCAGTTGAACAAAAGAATAAAGATAAAAAGTTCCCTGGGGAGCATGGAAGGGGCAAGACAATTGACAGAATAGACCATCAAACAGCCATTCGTGAAGCTGCAACTCACTTATAAGAGGAAGTGGCAAGCATGGGATGAGAAAACCATGTGCGCATCGAGCCTTCCATATCAACTCATGGCCATCTGCCAGCCGCTCAATTACCATGGCCAGAATGTGGAAGTGAAAGAAAACTTCCAATTGTAAGGCGCAATGATCTAATTTGTTGTTCTTTTTTTAAAAGTTATATTTAGCATTTAAAAAAGATAACATGGTTGATGGTGCCATAAGGGACCATGGGCTCATAGGTGCATATAAAAAATTGCAACTAGAAGTATGAATATTGCAAACATGGGAGCATATGCTCCCGAGATGACATGTATATTATATTAACACGCTAGCATTGTAATTTTTAAAGATAAAAATAAAACATAAAACCAACACTACCTCCATTCAATACCTCTTCTAATCCTATTCAAACATTGAGTTCCATCCATGGATGAACTTCTTCCCTCGATCTTTTTCTATTTATAGGAACAATCGTGAATTCCAACATCACTTCTTCTCGGTCCAGCCAATTGTAACAATTTTGGAGTTTAGGTGTGGGTGAGTTATGCTCGATTACAATTTTGGATTGGACAATTTTTGGCATGTGTTCCCAGTATCAATTTTTCCTAGCGATCCAAGCAAAATTGTGGCAAGCTTGTTCAATTCGATCTAACCAATGAACAAACAAAGAAAAAACTACTTAGTTACAAAAGGAAATAGAAGTATTGTATCTAACCTTTTAAGAGATGCTTGTTGCTTTTAATTGCTTTGATACTGAACAAACCCAAAGAATCACTTATTTACAAAAGTAAAAATCCCAACATCACAATTGATTAACTCACTTGAGTTGAAAAGCATGTTCACTTTGAATTGGCTCGCAATCAACCTACATCTAAGCTACAAATTAGAATTTGAAATGAACAATCTTAGTTATGAAAGAGTAAAAACAAGCATTCTAAGAAGCCTGATAAACAAAACACCATTTGGGATGTTAATCTAAGCCATAGCATGGCCGGACAATAGAATGCTAGAGATAATTGAGGAAAATGTTCATGCAACATTAGCATTGCCTATAGGTCCATTAGAAGTTCATGTAGGCTCGACATGCGGCCCAAAAAATAAATACACAAAACTCCTGGAACAATGCAGAAGAAGGTGCAATTTTAGAAGAACATGGACACCAAAAGTAGGGATGATGGTTGAACAAATTCAACAAAGACGAGACCATGGGGAAGAGTTCAAAAGAGACTTTGTCTTACATGTATATTATCACAAGTATGAATGACGACTGTTTCTTCGTCATATTGAAGTTGTTGGTGGATGTTAACTAAATAGCTAGCTACAATTAGTGTGCACATCTCTTGCAATGTCTAAATGACACAGTGGTGGCAATGAGACAAAATCACATGAGATGTTTCAGAGGGCCACTCCTGTTTCTCATGGGTAGTGAAATCCCTCCTATGTTCATTTCTCTGCATGAAATGTTGATGCTCTTCATTGAATTAGTAGCTTATCTAAAAAAAACTGTTCATTGATTTAGACGTGTTTGTTCATTACCCAACATTTACTTGTTCTCTAACGTCTAATATGTCATTCTTTATAAGATGTGAAAACTAACATTTACCCTTGCTATGAATTACAGCTCCATTATTTGGTTCGAGTTGAGTTTAGGAGGAAGAGAAGCAAAAACCGATGGTTTCTCACAGCAAACATCAGAAAATGGATGCAGCTGAACAAAAGAATAAAGAGAAAAAGCAGTTCCTGGGGGGCATGGAAGGGGCAAGATAATTGACAACATAGAGCATCAAACAATCATTCATGAAGCTGTAACTCACTTATAAGAGGAATTGGCAAGCATTGGATGAGAAAACCATGTGCGCAGTGAGCCTTCTGCAACAATTCGCGGCCCTCCGCGCTACAAAAAAGGTTACTTCTCCCCACATTTAATTTTGCCAATAACCACACTTATAGTGTGGAAATAACAGTTGCCCACACTTAGGCTGAATGTGGGGAAGTTAAGTGTGTGTGGAAGTGTTCTCCATACTTCATAAAAATACAGGTAGAGTTATATTTTCTACACTTATAAATGCGGAGTAAGTACTAATTACCCACAATTTATGTGTTGCCATTTTACGCTATGCCCACTCTGGAAGATGCAAGAAGTCATAATTTTCCCTACACTTAAAAGTGCTACTAGTGTCTTTTTAGATTTTTAAAAAAATAATGCTGGTAATTAATATAAAACTTATTATGTTAAAAATAGAACAATTGTATGCAATTGTTCTTTTTTTAATTAACAAGTTTTATACTAATTACCAGCGCATCACCCTACATAAATGAATAAAATTTGCAAACCAACAAATTAAAATAGATCAAACATCAAGTAAATAAATTACACATAAGTGCCTGAAAAAAAAAATTAATTGTAGACACAACAACAAAGACTAAAGTAATCAAAACTAAATATTTTTGCATTGTTTTGAATCCATCCTGCTAATTTTTTTGTTGTAGGCAGCTGATTGAACATTTTATTGCTCTATATACTATCTAAACCTATGCTTTAAAAACATGCCTATCATCCAAGAATATATAAAAAAATCTCCATCTTCGTTTTCTTCAATGAGAGATGTTAGCTTCAGAAATGCAACCTGTTAGACAATTGATACACATAAAAAAATGAATTATTAGAAAAGATAACCAAAGAGATTAACTAAGATGCAGACTCGACAGAAACAAGTTTAAAAACACATCTCATCCCCTCCGACGTGCTGACCCGATGGCGTCATGCCGAGGCGTGCCACACGAACTTTTTAAAACTAACTACATCAGTGTATTTTATCACCACAATCGAGTTCAACCAATAATACAACCACAACCGAGTTCAACCAATAATACAACCACAACCGAGTTCAACCAGTAATACAACCACAACCGAGTTCAACCAACAACAGAACCCAAGTGAGTTCATTCAAATAATAGAAACCCAGCTGAGTTCAACCACAATAGAACCACAATGGAGTTCAATTAATAATCCAAGCACAACCAAGGATATGCATGAAGACAAGGTAACAGTTTCGGAATTAGACTTGAACGACCTATAATCGCTAAAATTCATTTGAAATTCCTAATAATTAGGAGAAAGAGAAAAACCCACCTAAGGGCTTTTAGGACTAGTTCTAAGGGCTTTTGTGATCGATTTGGGCGCTTGAAAATCGAGATTTCAACCTTCTACTGCTATCAAGCCCAAACCCACGCTAATAGACCCAAAATCAACTGAACTTTTGACTCTCTAGTTCAGTATTGTGGCTGATGTTCATGCTGCTAATTCGCCCCCAATTTATTGAAGAATTGGAGTGTCTAAAAACCGGTGGCATGGCCGAGCCTCAGCACATGGTCAGTGCCTCAAATTGCCGCCTGAATAGACCACAAACGTGGTGGTCTCTCATTGATTTCGCCAAATTTATATTGTCTAACTTGTGTGGATTATCATCAAGTGACACCGTCATTAGTGCCCGACCATGGCGTATTGCCTTCAAGACAAACAAAATTTATCAGAACAGTCAATGCTACTTCATACTCAACAAGAACTAAGTAATAGTTTGATTGGATTGCAAATGATTTACGAAGTGTTCAAGACAAGTGCTTATTATGAAGAGGGTAAAAAATATATATATAAAGGGAGGGAAGGTATGGGAACCTCAAGCAGCATACTCCATATAGGCAATAATAATCTACATGCACACAAAAAAAATAAATAAATAGATTCTACATGAATACCTTAACAAAAATACTCCCATTTTGGGGATTCATAACATCAAGATCAATAATGCCATGGTAATTGGTCCCAATGTCGAAGGCAGTCACACCACAAGCTTCAAGGAAAAGGTCTCCTGCCGCAAGAGCAATGAATGATCATAAAGGTTCCAACTGACTAAGCCAGTACTAACATTTTAAAGAGATCTGCATACTTAAACTGTCAAAATAATTTATTTGGAGTTCAACCTGTGCACCAACAGCAAGATTGATCACATGGAATGACAGCTTCCTTCTAAATCTCATTTGAGCAACCTGAATTTGAAACACAGTATCAATAGGCAAACTAATCCGAAGTTCCAAGTGCACCAACTTTATTAGTCAGTTAAGCAAAAATCTTATCTTCTAAATTTAGCAGTGCATTTAACAAAAATATCAAAGAAAACAATACAGAGAAGAGAGTTCAATGAACAAACTCGGAAGCTTAAAAAAATTTTAAATGCCTACCTCAACTACCCTAATACAAGTTACAACCTCGATTCTTCTAGCACTATGATATTTCGCAAAGACACCAGCCAGATCATTGGTTTTAGCTGTTTATATTTTATTTCCGCATATGGATATAGAATCCTTTTGCAATTCATCTTTTCTGCTAGTGTGTCTCAACAATGAGTATTCAATAGTTCTTGTTGGTCTTTGGCCATCTCTTTTGTGTGGTACTGAATACTGTAGCAATAGGTCGGATGTAGTGCAATATGGGGGTAGAATCCACGTTATCGGAATCCCTAGAGCAAGAGGCGGATCGGGCATGGCCCTTATAGAAAGAGAGGCACTATAAGTCCTTAAGGGCGAGAATGAACCAGATGAGAAATCACAAGAAAATGTAATTGCAAAGTTGCTCCTTCCTATAGACCTAAATTTTGAAATAGGGAAAAAGAGACTGAAATAACTTTAGGATGAAATTTAAAGCATGGAAACGAAAATAGAAGCCTTTAGAAACACTATGTGCTGTGCCACAAATGGAAACACAGTAGCATATTATTAATTTGCTGTTAGAACAAAAGTTTATATACAAGATAATACAATAGCAAAGCTCTAGTAATCATCACCCTCATGAATGTTTTCAATAAAATGCACTTCTGCCCATAGTTATATGCTAGCAAGGAAGTATCTGAAATGCTACAGTATATGAACAACTTGTAGTCAATTGAAGGCTTTACTCAACAGCAACATTTCAACTTTGGAATTGTGCGGAGCCACATGCTTGCCTCTCATTAAACATGTCTCTTTTTTTGGGATCAGAAGGCACCCGGACCCTTTCAAATCTTCAACCTAAAGCCCAATCGAAAGGCCCAGTGAAAACAATTTAACTATCCTGAAATAACCACCACCCAAAAAAAAGAAGAAAAACCCCTGAGGGTAAAATGACAGGAGTCCAAGCCATTGGTTCGGTTTGCATTATATTTGCTTGTGAATGTATTTTGTTTTTTTCTATATTATAGTAAAGTAGCAGCCAATTGATCCTTTCCTAATCAGGGGCATCAGGGAAATAGCCTATTAGCCAATCATGACTCAAGGGAGCATTGTTCCATACATGTGGACATCGCTTACCTCGCCATTAGCAAGAGCTGCAGGCCCGCAGTGGTATGTACTACTAAGATATACTCTGTATCTTTTAGTGAGATATGCGCACAGACATTCATATGCACCAGACATCCCTGAACTAAGAATTTGTTACTGATGAATACCATAGTCAGAAAGCGCACCTTCCATACAGAGCCTTAATAAAGTCAACATCCTCGTGATCTCCATAACTACTCTAGGTGGGAAGTAGCAGCTCATGATCATCACTATTAACATGGTCAATTGATTGGAAACTCAAAGCCTAGTACCCATAGAGTACAGGCAGTGACATAAATCACAAAGACAAAGTATTGAGTGATGGTAACACATTGAGCTTGTTTGATTAATTTGTAACTTCCATCCCGTCTTCAGAATTTTCATTGCTTGAGATTATAGAGAATCAAAGATTTAATTACTTAATGATGCAATAAGTTAATCACAGCTGAGAATTGATGCATACAAGGTAAAGCTACTAGCAATCATGTAAGTCCTAGCAAAAAGCATGATAGCACCAAAATCCTATTCAACAAACTCAGCATACCGCAGAAGATCAAGCATTAATAACATTCATGAACTATACATCAGTTTCAAAACCATTTTCACTTCAATTCAGCCCTAAATCTTCCAATTATTGATACAATTCTAGAATCTAAACATAAACTACCTAAAATCGTTAAATTCATTTGAAATTACTATAATTAGGAGAAGAGAAAACCCACCTTGAATCCAAGCTAAGGACCAATTCTAAGGGCTTTCAGGCTCGATTTGAATGCTTGAAAACTAGGATTTCGACTCACTTGATGCTGTCATGCCCCAAACCTACGCGAACAGACCCCCAAATGCGATTGGATTGACTCACTGACTCGAAGTTGTGGTTGATGCTTGGGCTGCGAATTCACACCCATCTGCGCGTGCGGCTGCTATTGTACGAATCATACCCACTCTAACTCTCTCTTTCGCTCTCTTTCTCTGGTTCAATGGGTGCAACGGTGGTGGTGACGGGTTTTCAAAACCCAGCTTTGCACCCCACCTCGCGTGACTCTCGGTCCAAGCATGCTAATGGTGACACTGCGAATCGGCCGGCCGCCAGCCTACTCTGGTGCCTCCCCTTTCACTCTCTAGATTCACCTCTTTCTCTCTCTCTCTCTATTCTGGTGGTTTGCTCTCACCAGTGGAGGAGGGGCACAAAAGCAGAGCCCCCCCTCTTCGTGTTTCCTGCCAAAAAAAAGGGGGCTTTGGCCCCTTTGGGGTTCCTTTCCCTTTTTTCTTGTTGTTTGGGTGTTTAATCCCTACTCATTAGACTGGATTCAATCCAAATTCATCTGATTCTGCTATTCTCGACTCCATATACCTTCACACAATTTACTAATTTCATGTTATTATGATTTGGTCAATATCTAACGAGTTTACTAATTTTATGAAAATGTGTAATTAATCAAGAAAAATTAATAAAAATTATTCATATAATTTATTACATCCAATTATCACACAAAAATTAGTCTAATATAGCTAACTCAATCAAATAAGTTAATAAAAATATTAACTTAAATGGTTAGCCTAAGGTTGAAAACCCTGTCTATTACGGAATTGAGGAGTTCGACTTCTAGGGAAGTCGATGTTTCTCGGAATTTGCTGCCCAGAATTTGCTACCCAGATGAAGGAAATGAGGAGTTCGAATTCTGGGAAAGTTTTTGTTGCCCAGATCGAATTCACTACCCAGCCAGATGAAGGACGAATTGAAGAGTTCAAATTCTAGGGATTGATTGCGCGCTGAGAGCTATTTTTACTTTTTTAAGGGGTAGCCGGGCAAAAAGTACGTACCCGCTTAATCTTTCAAATGATAATTTTATTTTGTTAGATATTTGTGTATTTTTTTGATTGTTTGTTTTATTCCTTTGGCTAATACATTTAGATATGAATATTGAAATATTTTGTACAAATTACCTCATTAATATAATAAAAAGTAATTATAAAAGCTTTTTTAATTTCCCACACTTAATAAGTATGGGAATAAATTCATAATTTACCCACACTTATTAAATGTGGAATCGAGAATACTATCAAATCTTATCATTTTTCGCCCCACACTTCAATTAAGTGTGGTGATACAAATGTGGGAGGATGTATTATTTTTTGTAGTGCTACCAGCCCCTTAACCACCATGGCCAGCATGTGGAAGTAAAAGAGAACCTCTAATTACAGGGTGTAATGATTCAATTTGTTTTATCTTTTTTTTAATGATATATTTGGCTTTTAAAAAAGATAACATGGCTGATGATGGTATGAGGGACCATGGGCTTGTAGATCCATACAAGAAATTGCAACTAGAAGTATGAATATTACAGAACTGGGAGCCTATGCTCCTAAGATGACATGTATATTATATTAAAACGCTAGCATTGTAATTTTTAAAAATAAAAATAAAACACAAAACCAACACTGCCTTCATTCAGTACCTCTTCTAATCCTATTCAAACACTGAGTTCCATCGATGGATGAACTTCCTCCCTCGATCTTTATCTATTTTATGGGAACAATTATGAATTTCAGCACCACATCTTCTCGGTCTAGCCAGTTGCAACAATTACGGAGTTAAGGTGTGGGCTAGTTATGTTTGATTGTGATTTTGGGTTGCACAGTTTTTGACAAGTGTTCCCAGTATCAGTTTTTCCAATCAGCCCAAGGAGAATTATGACGAGCTTGTTCACAATAGATGAACAAACTAGGCAAAAACTACTCAATTATAAGAAGAAACAGATGTATAATATCCAAACTTTTGAGAGATGCTTGTTGCTTTTAATTACTTTGATACTAAACGAACCCAAAGAATCACTTTCTCGCAAAAGTCAAAATCCTAACATCAAAATTGATGAACTCACTCGATTTAAAAAGCATGTTCACTTTGAATTGGCTCGCAATCAATGTCCATCTAAGCTGCAACTTAGAATTTCAAATGAGCAGTCTCAGTTATGGAAGAGGACAAATACGCATTCTAAGAAGCCTGACAAACAAAACACTGTTTGGGATGTTAATCTAAACCATAGCATGGCCTTACAATAGAATGCTAGAGATAATTGAGGCATATGTTCGTGCAACATTGGCATTGCCTATGGGTCCATTACAAGTTCGCGTAGCCTCGACAAACGAACCAAAAAATAAATACACCAAACTTCCTGAACAAAGTTGCAGAAAGTGGAATCCTAGTAGAACATGGATACCAAAAGTAGGGATGATGGTAGGACAAATTCTACAAAGAGCAGACTATAGGCAAGAGTTCAAAAGAGACTTTGTCTCACATGTATATTATAAGAAGTACAAATGATGGCTGTTTCTTTGTAATATTGAAGACGTTAGTAGACGTTAACTAAGTAACTAACTACAATTGGTGTGCGTATCTCTTGCAACGTCTAAATGACATAGTGGCAAAATGGGAACAAAATCACACGAGATATCTCAGAGGGCCACTCCTGTTTCTCAAGTTAATGAAATCACTCTTGTGTCATTTCTCTGTGTGAAATGTTGATGTTCTTCGTTGAATTAGTGGCTTATTTAAACAATAGCGTTCATTGATTTAGACATATCTTTTCATTACCCAACATTTACTTGTTCGCTAATGTCTAATATGTCATTCTTTCTAAGATGTACAAGCTGACATTTATGCTTGCTATGAATTACAACTCCCTTATTTGGTTCGACTTGAGTTTAGGGCAAAGAGAAGTAAAGACCAATGGTTTCTTACAGCAAACATTGGACAACAGATGCAGCAGAACAAAAGAATAAAGATAGAAAGCAGTTCCCTGGGCAGCCTGGAAGGGGCAAGAAAATTGGCAGAATGGACCATCAAACAATCATTCATAAAGCTGCAAGTCACTTGTAAGAGGAATTGGCAAGCATGGGATGAGAAAACCATGAGTGCATCGGGCCTTCCGCATTAATTCATGGCCCTCTGCAAGCCCCTCAACCATCATGGCTAAAATGTGGAAGTGAAAGAGAACCTCCCATTGCAGGGCGCAATAATCTAATTTGTTTTTTTTTTAATGATATATTTTGCTTTTAAAAAACATAACAAGGTTGATGATGCTATGAGGGACCATGGGCTCGTAGGTGCATACAAGAAATTACAACCAGAAGTACGGATATTGCAGACCTGGGAGCATATGAAATGTATACTATATTAACACACTAGCATTGCAATTTCTAAAAATAAAAATATATAAAACACAAAACCAACACTACCTCCATTCAATACCTCTTCTAATCCTATTCAAACACCGAGTTCCATCCATGGATGAACTCCCTCCCTTGATCTTTATCTATTTTATGAGAACAATCGTGAACTCCAGCACCACATCTTCTCAGTGCAGCCAATTGCAACAATTATAGAGTTTAGGTGCAGGCTAATTAAGTTTGATTATAATTTTGGTTTGGATAATTTTCGGTAAGTGTTCTCAGTATCAATTTGTTTGGTTCGTCCAAGCATAATTATGACGACCTTATTCAATTAGGGTTAATAGATGATCAAACCATGAAAAAACCACTCACTTACGAGAAGAATCAGAAGTATAATATCCAAATTTTTGAGAGATGCTTGTTGCTTTTAATTGCTTTGACACTGAACAAACCCAAAGAATCACTTATTCACAAATGTGAAAATCTTAACATCACAATTGATAAACTCACTCACGTCCAAAAGCGTGTTCATTTTGAATTTGCTTGCAATCAACCTCCATCTAAGCTAGAAATTAGAATTTCAGCTGAACAATCTCCGCTATGGAAGGGATTCTAAGAAGCCTAACAAACAAAAACAATGTTTGGGATGTTAATCAAAACCATGGTATGCCCTGATAATAGAATGCTAGAGATAAATGAGGAAGTAGTTCGTGCAACATTAGCATTACCTATGGGTCCATTAGAAGTTCATGTAACCTCGACATGTGAACTAAAAAATAAATACACCAAAGTCATTGAACAATGCAGGAGAAGGGGGAATCTTAGAAGAACATGGAAACCAAAAAGTAGGGATGACGGTTAAACAAATTCTACAAAGAGGAGACTGTGGGGAACAGTTCAAAAGAGATTTTGTCTTATATGTATACTATCAAAAGTATGAATGATGACTATTTCTTCGTAATATTGAAGTCGTTGGCAGATGTTAACTAAATAGCTAACTACAATCTTATAACTTCTAAATGACACAGTGGTGGAATGGAAAGTAAATCACATGAGATATTTCAGAGGGCCACTCCGGTTTCTTATAGTTAGTGAAATAACTCCTATGTTCATTTCTCTGTGTGAAACATTTGATGCTCTTCTTGAATTAGTAGCTTATCTCAATAATATCGTTCATTGATTTAGACATATTTGTTCATTGCCCAACATATACTTGTTCGCTAATGTCTGATATGTGATGTAAGTCTCAAGGGTAGGAACAACCCAAGCTAACCTACAACAAGAACACAACCAAAACAGTGGAAAACTCACGAATTGAAGGGGGCACGGCTGTGCTTAATGGCACGGGTGACCGTGCTAACTTTGCTGCCTAAGCACGCCTGTTTGTGATTTTCACAGTTTTGAGATGGCTTTTGTGTTTGGGCTCAAACCTGAATCAAAGCAAGAATTCTGGCCTTGATTAAGCTTGAAATGAATATGAAAAGAAAAAGAGAAAGAGGAATGAGTTCACTGATTAGAACATGAAAAAGGAGAGCTTTGGTTTAAGGAACCCAAAGCTAACTTCATGAACTTTAAGTGAATTCAATGGAATCTGGATAGTTCTAAGCCGTGTGATTAGATAAGATACACCACTAATCACTTAGCTTAAGCCCTTAATCTTTGATTAGGATAAGATACACCACCTATCATGATTAAGACTCACTTGAATGCCACCTTAAATCGGCCTAATTAAGGATAAGCAAGTTAAGTGTTTAAACACAACCAAAACACAAAGTCTTTTCGGTTTTTTTGATTCACACACTTCATTTTTTAAAAAAAGGGAACAAAGGCATTTATAAAGCCCTTGGTTACACGAAAATAGCTTTCCTTCTAGGCAAGGAAAGGTATTAAAACTAATCCTATGCTTAACTACCGGTTTAAGCTTAAACATGCATAATCTGAAAGTTTAAGCTACAAAACACAAGATTTCTCTTTTAAATTCTTTCCTAGCATTAAGAAACCTTGTTGACTCAATATCCCTTCAAGGAAGGTAAGAGAGGCACGGCTACCACTTCAAAAGGGCTTTGAATGCATGGCTGCCAAGTAGCTTGTGTGTGGCCGGTTTCTTTGCTTGATATGTGTCGCCTTCTTCTTGCTTCCACGTGTCACTCACCTATGTGGCTGGGTGGCAGATTAACCAAACAGCTCTAGGTGATCTAGTATGCAGGTACACACCATAAGCAAATCCCTTGAAGGAGGAAAACTACTAGGCTAAGTAACCGGGTGCCAACTAGCCGATTTCTGTCTCAACTTGTCACGCGTGCTTGACACATCAAATGCTGACGTCATTGCTACGTTTATTACATGGATGGAAACCTCACGATGTCTAGATTACCCTCCTTTTTGAATCATAGCAATTGGACGTCATTTGCCCCTTGAATCAGCCTGATTTCCCAAACCGTGCAGATTGGACTCCAAAACAGCACAGGTTTACTAATTAGCTTAATTCACTAACCAATTGAACTCCAAATCTGGTAATTCCAATTGGAAATGAAAGCTAAGATCGTAAGCTTTTCAGGGATGCAAAAATTGGACACTTAAACCTCATGGAAGATTAAGAATGTAATCTCCAAAACCAGGTAAAATTTGGATGTAAACTGTCTTCAGGGTAGTTTGAATTAAACATAGATTTTGGATGAGCAAATGAAACTCCAATGAGGCTGAACTTGTTTTATTAGAAACCTAACATCCTAGGGTTTATGAGAACACCAAATTAAGGACTTAAGTCACCCCAAAATTAGGTGACCATAACCAGATTTCACGGCTAATGCAATCTGACCCGGCAGCATGTGTATTTTGATGTCTAGGCTTGTTTTTGATTTCTGGTTTTTGCCTAAACATTCTAAAAGTGAGGGATGACCACCAGACCTCCATCAATATGTCATTCTTTCTAAGATGTACAAAACTAACATTTATCCTTGCTATGATTTACAACTTCATTATTTTGTTTGAGTTGAGTTTAGCACAAAGAGAAACAAAGATCGATGGTTTCTAACAGCAAGCACTAGACAACAGATGCAGCTGATCCAATTGTTTTATCTTTTTTTTAATGACATATTTGGCTTTTAAAAAAGATAACATGGTTGATGACGCTATAACGGACCATGGCTCGTAGGTGCATACAAGAAACTGCAACCAAGTACGAATATTATAGACCTAGCAGCATATGCTTCCCGGATGTCATGTATATTATATTACACACTAGCATTGTAATTTCTAAAATAAAAAGAAAACACAAAACCAACACTGCCTCCATTCAATACCTCTTCTAATCCTATTCAAACACTGAGTTCCATACATGGTGAACTTTCTCCCTCTATCTTTATCTATTTTATGTGAACATTGCAAATTCCAGCACCACATCTTCTCGGTCCTACTAGTTCAACAACTATGGAGTTTAGGTGTCGGCTAATTAAGTGATTGCAATTTTGGGTTGGACAATTTTTCGATAAGCATTCCCAATATCAATTATTTTCGGTCTGTCCAAGCAGAATTATAACGAGCTTGTTCAATTAGGGCCCATAGATGGACAACCCAAGAAAAAACTATTCACTTACAAAAGGAAATAGAGTATAATATCCAAACTTTTGAGAGATGCTTGTTGCTTTTAATTACTTTGATATTGAACAAACGCAAAGAATAATTTATTCATAAAAGTAAAACTCAGAACATCATAATTAATAAACTCACTCGAGTTGAAAAGCATGTCATTTTGAATAGGCTCACATCAACCTCCCATCTAAGCTGCAAATTAGAATTTCAAATGAACAATCACAGTTATAGAAGTGTACAAATGCCATTCTAAAGAAGCCTAACAAACAAAACGATGTTTGGATGTTAATCTAAACCATAGCATGACATGATAGTAGAATGCTAGAGATACTGAGGAAGATCTTCTTGCGACATTAGCGTCACCTATGTGTGCCTTAGAAGTTCGTAGCCTCGACATGCAACTAAAAAATAAATACACCAAACTTCTAGGACAATGCAGGAGAAGGTGGAATCTTGAGAGAACATGGGCACTAAAAGTAGGGACAATGGTTGAAAAAATTCTGTAGAGAGGAGACTATGATAAACTCACTCGGAATTATATTCGACAATTATGGAGTTTAGGTGTGGGCTAATTATGTTCGATTGCGATTTTGGGTTGGACAATTTTCGACAAGTGTTCCCAGTATCAATTTTTCCGATCAGTCCAAGCAGAATTATGATGAGCTCGTTCAATTTGGGCCAATAGATGAACAACCCAACAAAAAACTACTCACTTACAAGAGGAAACAGAAGTATAATATCCATACTTTGAGAGATGCTGTTGCTTTTAATTGATTTGATACTGACAAACCCAATTTCCTTATTGACAAAAAGTAAAAATCTTACCATCTTAATTGATAAACTCACTCGAGTTGAAAGCAAGTTCATTGTGAATGGCTCGCAATCACCTCCATCTAAGCTGCCAATTAGAATTTTCAATTGAATAATCTCAGTTACGGAAGGGTACAAATAAGCATTCTAAGAAGTCTGACAAACAAAACAATGTTTAGGATGTTAAAAAAAACATAGCATGGCCTGACAATAAAATGCTGGAGATAAATGAGGAAGATGTTCATCGAATATTAGCATTGCCTATGGGTCCATTAGAAGTTCGCATAACCTCGGCATGCGAACCACAAAATAATACACAAACTACTTGAAGGATACAGGAGAAGGTGGAATCTCATGAAAACATGGACACCAAAAGTAGGGATGATGGTTGAACAAATTCTACAACGAGGAAACCATGGGGAAGAGTTCAAAAGAGACTTTGTCTTTCATGTATATTATCAAAAGTATAAATGACGTTAGTTTCTTCGTAATATCGAAGTTGTTGGTGGATGTTAACTAACTAGCTAACTACAATTGGTGTGCACATCTCTTGCAATGTCTAAATGACACAGTGATGGAATGGAAACAAAATCACACAAGACATTTCAGAGGGCCACTCCTGTTTCTCATGGTTAGTGAAATCACTCCTATGTTCATTTCTCTGTGTGAAATGTTGATGAACTTCATTGAATTAGTGGCTTATCTAAACTATATCGTTCATGTGATTTTGACGTATTTGTTCATTACCTAGCATTTACTTGTTCGCCAGTGTCTGATATGTCATTCTTTCTAAATGTACAAACTAACATTTATCCTTGCTATGAATTACAGCTCCATTATTTGGTTTCGAGTTGCGTTTGGGGGAAAGAGAAGCAAAGACTGGTGGTTTCCCACAGCAAAACATTGGACAATAGATGCAACTGAAGAAAAAGAAAGAAAAAGCAGTTCCCCGAGAGCATGGAAGGGGTAAGGCAATTGACAGAATAGACGATCAAAAAAATCATTCATGAAGCTGCAACTCACTTACAAGATCAATTGGCAAGCATGGGATAAAAACCATGTGCGCACTGAGCCTTTTGCATCAATTCATGGCCCTCCTCCAGCCCCTCAACCAAAAAATGCACATACTTACTATGCAGAGAAATGAAGTACTCAAAAACACCCTGATGGCGTGGGGCCCCATTGAGGGGTTTACAGCAGCCCATGAAGGTTCAGAAATGGTTAGAATGTGGAAGTAAAAAGCCTCCAATTATAGGGCGCAATGATCCATTTGTTTTTTCTTTTTTCTAATGATATATTTGACTTTTTAAAAAATAAAACATGGTTGATGATGCTATAATGGACCATGGGCTTGTAGGTGCATCCAGATTTGCAACCAGAAGTACAATATTACAGACGTGGGAGCATATGCTCCCGGGATGACATGTATATTATATTAACATGCGAGCATTGCATTTTGGAAAAAAAAATAAACACAAACCAACACTACCTCTATTCAATACCTTTTCTAATCCTATTCAAACACTGAGTTCTATGCACGGATGAACTTCTCTTTCCTTGATCTTAATCTATTTTTCGGAACAACAACAATTCCACACAGCTTCTCGGTCCAGCTTATGGACACTGTGGAGTTACGGTGGGCTAATTAATGTTCGATTGTGATTTTGGGTTTTTCGGTGATTTTCCGGCCCCAGTATAATTTCCGGTCAGTCCAAGCAGAATATAATGAGCTTGCTCAATTTGGGCCAATAGATGAACAAACCAACAAAAACTACTCACTTATAAGAGGAAACTAAGTATAATATCTATACGAGATGCATATTGGTTTTAATTGATTTAACACTGAACAAACCCAAAGATTCACTTATTGACAAAAGTAAAAATCTTACCATCTTATTGATAAACTCACTCGAGCTAAAAAGCAAGTTCATTTTGAATTGGCTCGCAATCAACCTCCATCTAAGCTGCCAATTAGAATTTTAATTGAACAATCTCAGTCACGAAAGGGCAAATAAGCATTCTAAAAGTTTAAACCAAACATGTTTGGGATGTTAATCTAAACCATAGCATGGCCTAACATAAAATGCTGGAGATAATTGAGGAAGATGTTCATGGAACATTAGCATTACCTACGGGTCCATAGAAGTTCGCATAACCTCGACATGCGAACCACAAAAATAAATGCACCAACTACTTGAACGATACAGGAGAAGGTGGAATCTCATAAAAATGGACACCCAAAGTAGGGATGATGGTTGAACAAATTCTACAACGAGGAGACTATGGGGAAGAGTTTCAAAAGAGACTTGGTCTTACATGTATAGTATCAGAAGTATGAATGACGACTATTTCTTCATAACATTGGAAGTCGTTGGTGGATGTTAACTAAATAGCTAACTACAACTGGTGTGCATATTGCTTGCAGTGTCCAAATGATGTAGTGGTGGAATAGAAACAAATCACATGAGATATTTTAGAGGGCCACTCCTATTTCTCATCGTTAGTGAAATTGCTCCTACGTTCATTTCTCTATGTGAACGCTAATAATCTTCATTGAATTAGTGGCTTATCTAACAAATAGCATTCATTGATTTTGATGTGTTTGTTCTTTACCCAACATTTGCTTGTTCGCTAATGTCTGATATGTCATGCTTTCTAAGATCTACAAACCAACATTTATTGTACCTATGAATTATAGAACCATTATTTGGTTTGAGTTGAGTTTAGGGGAAAGAGAAGCAAAGGCCGATGGTTTCACACAGCAAACATCGGACAACTGAGGCAGGAACAAAGAATAAAGATAAAAAGAAGTTCCCTGGGCAGCAAGGAAGGGGCAAAATAATTGACAGAGTGGACCATCAAATAATCATTTCATGAAGCTGAAACGGACATTATAAGAGGAATTGGCAAGCATGGATGAGAAAACCATGTGCGTACCGAGCCTTCAACATCAACTCATGACCCTCCACGAGCCCCTCACCACCATAGCTAGTGAGCAAAAGTTGAAAGAGAACCTCCAATAACATGGCCCAATGATCTAATTTTTTTTTTTTTTTTAACTTGATATTTGGCAATTAAAAAGATAACATGGCTGATGATGCTATAGGGGACCATGGGCTCATAGGAGCATACAAGAAATTACGACCAAAAGTATGAATATTACAACCTGGGAGCATATGCTCCTAAGATGACATGCATATTATATTAACATGCTAGCAATGTAAATTTTTTTAGAAAAAGAAAACACAAAACGAACACTGCCTCCATTCTTCTAATCCTATTCAAACACCGAGTTCCACCCCATGGATGCACTTTCTCCCTCGATCTTTATCTATTTTATGGGAACAATCATGAATTCCAACACCACATCATCTCCGACCAGCCAATTACAGCGTTTGGGTGTGGGATAATTAAGTTCGAGTGCGATTCTGGGTTGGACAGTTTCTGGCGGCTGTTCCCAGTAACAATTATTCCAGTGGTCTAAGGACAATTTCGATGAGCTTGTTCAATTCGGGCCAGTAGTGAAACAAACCAAGAAAAAACTACTCACTTACAGAAGGCACACAAGTATATATCCAAACTTTTGAGGGATGCTTGTTGCTTTTAATTGCTTTGATCTGAACAAACCCAAGAATCACTTATTCACAGAAGTAAAAATCTTAACATCACAATTGATAAACTCACTCAAGTTGAAAAGCTTATTCATTCTGAACTGGCTCGCAATCAACCTCCATCTAACTTCTTGAACAATGCAGGAGAAGGTGGAATCTTAAAAGAACATGGACACCAAAGTAGGATAATGGTTGAACAAATTCACAACAGAGACTATGGGGAAGAGTTCAAAGAGACTTTAACTGACATGTATATTACCAGAGTATGAATGACGACTGTTTCTTCATAATATTGAACTCTTTGGTGGATGTTAACTAAATAGCTAACTACAATTGGTGTACATATCTCTTGCAATGTCTAAATGACACAGTGGTGGAATAGAAACGAAATCACACGATATACTTTAGAGGGTCACTCCTGTTTCTTATGGTTAGCGAAATCATTCCTCTATTCATTTCTCCATGTGAAACGTAAAAGCTCTTCATTGAATTATGGCTTATCAAACATGTTGCTCATTGATTTAGACGTATTTGTTTATTACCGAACATTTACTTGTTCTCTAATGTTTGATATGTCATTGATTCTAAGATGTACAAACTACATTTTACCCTTGTTGTGAATTATAGCTACGCTGTTTGGTTCGAGTTTGGGTTTGGGCTAATTAAGTTCGATTACGATTTTAGATTGGCCAATTTTTAGCAAGTATTCCCCAGTAGCCATTTTTTCGGTGGGTCCGAGAAAAATTCCGACGAGCTCGTTCAATTCGTGCCAGTGAATAACAAACTAAGAAAAAACTACTCACTTACAGGAGGAAACAAAAGTATAATATCTAAACTTTGAGAGATGCTTGTTGCTTTTAAATTACTTTGATACTAAACAAACCCAAAGAATCACTTAGTCACAAAGTAAAAATCTTAACATCACAATTGATAAACTCACTCGAGTTGAAAGCATGCTCATTTTGAATTGGTTCACAATCGACCCCCATCTAAGCTGCAAATTAGAATTTAAAGTGAACAATTTTAGTTACAAATAAGCATTCTAAGAGCCCCCGACAAATAAAATAATGTTTGGGATGTTAATCCAAATCGTAGCATGGTCTGACAACAGAATGCTGGAGATAATTGGGAAGATGTTCGTGCAACATTAGCATTGCTATGGGTCTGTTTAGAAGTTCACGTAACCTCAACATACGAACCAAAAATAAATACACCAAACTCCTTGAACATGAGGAGAAGGTGGAATCTTGGAGGAACAGGGACACCAAATGTAGGGATATGGTTGGACAAATTCTATAAAGAGGGATATGGAGAAGTATTCAAAGAGACTTTGTCTTACACGCATATTATCAGAAGTATGAATGACAACTGTTTCTTCTTCAAAATATTGAAGGCGTTGGTGGACATTAACTAAACAGCTAGCTACAATTGGTGTGCATATCTTTTGCAATGTCTGAATGACACAGTAGTAGAATGAAAACAAAATTACACAGATATTTCAGAGGTCACACCTATGTCTTATGGTTAGTGAATTCACTCCATGTTCATTTCTCTCTGTGAAACATTGATGCTCGTCATTGAATTAGGGACTTATCTAAATCATATCGTTTATTGATTTGATGTATTTGTTCACTACTCAACATTTACCTGTTCGCTAATGTCTGATATGTCACTCATTCTAATATACAAACTAACATTTATCCTTGCTATGAATATAGCTCCTTTATATGGTTAGAGTTGAGTTTATAGGAAAGAGAAGCAAAGACCAATGGTTCCCACAGCAAACATCGAACAACTAATGCAGCAGACAAAAGAATAAAGATAAAAAGAAGAGGGAGCATGGAAAGGGGCAAGACAATTGAAGGGATAGACCATCAACAATCATTTATGAAGCTGAAACTGACTTATAAGAGGAATGAGCAATCATGGGATGAGAAAACCATGTGCACACTAAGCCTTTTGCATCAACTTAATGGCCCAGCCACTACGTCCAGAATGTGGAAGTGAAAGAACCTCCAATAGCGGGCCCCATGATCCAATTGAGGTATAATAATATACATCTACTTTGAGTTAAATATTTTCTGACATTCTATTGTTAAAAAATAATGCATTGTACTTGTTCACTACTGCACCATTAGGTGTTCTTTTATTC